>OY744519.1:186608820-187018820 GCA_963556195.1 Sepiola atlantica
GACGAGTTTACAACATCTATGTCCATAGTACCATGTTACATCTGAGTGAATGCTGGTCTCCCACTAATTCGCTCTTTCTGAGGATGCAGAGAAATAACAGGGCTATGGTTTTGTGGATTTGTAGTGTGTGTCTGTTACATCTTGATGTTTATACGTTTTAGTTCAATTACAACTCAAAAAAATGAAGGAAGTACAAAGTAGAACCGTTAACAGATTTATTTAACAAACACACTGATAAAATTAGAAAGTAGAAAACCCGCTGAATGCGAGATGCTTGCTTGATTGTGAGACCGTTCTGTTTACTTTTCACTGTTCCGCAGACGACTCTTTATTAATGCAAGGGCGATAACTCTTACTTTTTATCCAAGGGAACTCGATTTTGTTTTGTTAGGTTACCCTAATAGTGACTTAACAACAGAATTAGTTCTGACTCCCTACTATTAAGACTGACGGTGCCCAGAATGGAGTCAGTTCTGCGTTGCAGCTGCCTACGGTGGTATGGACATGTTCAACGAAGCTCTGGATGGATTCATATTACTCTATTAGAACTAGTGTTGGGACGATTAATCAAAATCGGAAATTTAAAAAATCAGAACTTTTGGGGTTATTGGAGTCGGAAAAATTAGAGCCGAATTTCCGCTTCCAAAAATGATTCTTTTAATATTTTTTTTAAAACTTAATTTTTCAACAGTGGTACTAATGATGAAATGATAAATATTTATTCTTTTTAAACTACCAGTGAATTTAGAATAGAATCGGTAATTGTATCTGAATCAGAAAAAATATTGGAATCGTCACATCACTAATTAGAACATAAATACAATTGTGTGGCAGATTTTTTGTTTCTTTTAATAATTCTTGCTAATCTTGTGTGAGGAGAGATATTTTTTAAAAAGTCTGTTCCATATTTAAAAATCACAATGTATGACTGTGTAATCGCTGGAAAAGTGCTTCTGTGGTTCCCAGAAGACAAGTGATGGGCTGGAAGGCCTCATATTACAATCAAGACTCTTCTGGAGAAAGACACTGACCTCTCCGGATTGGAGCTTCTGGCCACAATGAGTTAGCAAGCATCATGGCACACAAACTTTTTGAATGTTTCACTATCAATTGATGGATGACTCAAGACAAAAATTAAAAGACAAGTAATCGTGTCTCCGAGTTACTTCCATCCATTGTGGACAATAAGGATATTATTGAATTGACATGAATACTTGAAAATCATAGAAAAGTAAAACACCATATAATAATGGCAAATATTAGATACTAAAATTCAGTTTTGGTTGTTGCTTCGCAGATGAGAAGGTGTTAATTCAGAAAATGTTCCTTCTGGTTATCTTCGTGAAGTCATGGTGAAACTCGTGAACTATTTTTAATATCATTCATTATAAACTGTTAATATCATTCATTATAAACTGTTAATATCATTCATTATTAACTGTCTTTGTTAACAAAAAAAATGAGTATTTGTAAAAAAGAAAAAACTACATTTCTGATTCATTTGAGTATTTGTAAAAAAAAAAAACGGTTCTTCTGCAGTGCAGACTGTGCTGAAATAATAATGTTACTATTTAGAAAGCCATTCTTAACATTGGGGAGGGGGTTGACTATGTTAACTATTCTGAACTTTCACCTAACAATTTAATAAACAAAAGATACCGTAAAAATTCAATTAAAAATGTTTGATTTTTTTTATATTAATTATAATAGGGAAACCTTTCTGCATTGACACTGTTTTCCCATCTGCGAAAAGGCAACCAAAACTGAATTTCAGTACCTAATCTTTATCATACCCCCCCCCCATATTATGTCTGCCCTACATATCTTTATTTTTAGTGACCTATTAACATATATATATTTTTTTTTTTCAGAGTTATTTTCATCCAATGTAAACGATAATAATCTGTAGAATCCACAGTCGTAAACAAAAAAGAAGATGTTACGGATTAAAATAATCCTAAAGAATAATTAACTCTGCTTTTACTTATATGTATGTTGAGAAAATAAGTGGAAAATGTGAGTATTGATTTACTCCTCTCCAGGAGTTAGGCACAAGGCCAGTTTTTATCTTACTCCCACAAGTAAGATGTAACCCAAGGTCGGGTCAAGAAAGTGGGGTTTAAAAATTGCCTGGGCAGCCCCGTCGGCATTCCCCGGTAGGAGCGCCTCAGGCAGTAAGCAATAAACTTACTCCTCCCCAAAGAAGGGAGAGAAGCCTGGGAGGGTGGACCTCCTAGAACTGCACAGGACCGACCCATAGACCGGTGTAAATCAAGCCCCGAAGGCCAAGACAATACCAGTCTATGGGGTGCAGTATCCATCGGAACAGATACTACACTTTGATCTTAGCCAAAAAGCACAGATATAAAAGCAAATCATATCAAAGTCATGTGCATGACTAATATGTTGGCTTTATTCATCAAAAGACTTCTTCAGAATTAGATCTGCTTTTGATTGATATTCGTTGGCCTCCATTAGTCCAGGACGACCGTCTGTTTGGCTGGAGCATCGACGTCTGTGACTTAAGAGACCGATGTGAGAGTAGTCTCTGCAGCAAAGGTCGCATGTGTGTTCTGTCTCTGGTCCACTGGATTCGGCTCTGTGGCCACTTGTATCAGCTTCTCCCCTGACTTGATGTGTTTGGTCAAGGTTCCTCTCCATTTTGATTGGCCATTTTTTGTTTTTTATATAAAAAGAAACAGAAACCACCACTTTATCAAGGCCGAGGCCACCCGTGGACAAGTGTTAATGTGATTTCTATTTATCCCCCCTCCAGGAGATTAGACACAAGTGTCATGTGGGTTTGATGGAAGCGTTTTCAGTGGAATGACTTGGATTTGAACCTGGCACACCCAGGTTCTCAGTCCGCGTCGATACTAACTAAGCCACTGTGCCATCCCCCATTTTGATTGGCTAGGATTTTGTGTTGATGTCCACAACTTTCATATCGTGCTTCATGACATTGCAGTAGCACATCTGTGGCCGTCTGGTGGGTCTCCTTCCCCTTCCAGAGGCCAGCTCTCCATACAAAAGATCTTTGAGGATGAGGTCAACTGGCAAACGGTGGACGTGGCCCAACTGACGTAGTCTGCACTGTTTGAGGAATCTGAACATGCTGAGAAAACCTGTTTGAGACAAGACCTCAGTGTTGGCCACCCTACCTTTCTATTTTACTCCCAGGATGCAGTGGATGCTTTTTAAGTGAAAGATGTTCAGACGCCTTTCTTGGCGGGTACATAGATGCCAAAGTAACTATGAAGCATTAAGGCGGGAAATAGGGAGTGTGGAGAGAAAGACTAAAGGAGAAAAAGGATACACGCTGAAAAAAAGAATTCTTCTGTCAGACAATATATTGAAATAAAACACAAAAGTTTTAATTCTATCTCACCCTTTCAATATCGAGAAATGAATACGGTTGAACGAATCGACCATAATATCTCTATTCGGCTTCAATGATGCGTTTGTGTCCTTATTTCTATGCTTATTTCTTATCCACTATTCCATAAACTAATTTTCCATTTTTTTTTTTTAATGTTAATTTCATATTTACTCTCTGATAATATAGAATAAGTTCAGGGAACTTTTGCCATTACTAACCAGCAGAGCATTACCACTGTAGACCAAACAAAGCGTCTATCAGGCATGTGTAGAAAAGTGATGATGTATGGAACCAAACCTGGCCAGTGAGGGTTGAGTACATGCGTTGCATGGAGAGAAATGATATGATAATGATACGATGGATGTGTAATGTGAGTCTTAGACAGGCTTATTTCTGATGACCCCAGAGGAAGATGAAATTTTGGACAGTATAGTGAGATGTATGCAGAAGAGTAGACATTGATCAATATCTGCTCGGAAATAACAGGAGCACTATAATAAAAAAAAAAATTTTTTTTAAAGCAATGTGAGATTTGAACCCTGAAAGATGGCATAAAACTGAACTGAAGACTAATGCTTGATCCACACAGTCACCAAATAAACGAAAATATTTTATCTGTTTAACCTACTAATAACATGAGTTCGGTGTAGGGATACAAACTCTGCATAGATCTAAAATAGACTAAAATAAAATAAATAGTTTAAAATAAATAAACATAAAAAGTTCCAATAATAACAATAAAAAATGGATGTTAAATACGTATGATGATTTGACAAAAAGAAGACAATCTCGACTAAGTGTTATTTATTTATTTTTCTTATTGGTAGTAAAAAGGTTCAGATTATTAGAAAAATGTATGTTGTTCGGTTGGCTGAAAAGGGAACACTAAAAATGGTGGAACATTTGTTTCTAGTGTTTAAATTTAGTGTACTTTTAATTTTGAATAATGAGTTTCAAAAAAGGTTAAAGAACTTTTGAGATGGATAAGTTGTTGATTCCAAATCTGCGGTTAGTTTGTCTTTTAGATCAACTGTTTAGCTGTGATGCCGCAACACACATACAGACAGTTTTCTTTTATATATATAGATAGATAGACACCATTTTATTTATTTATATATTTTTCCTTTTTTTACAGGTGTTCTGATTATTAATTAGATTGTTAGATATGATTAAATAATTACTAAATCGTTTCTACCAAGCTGCTTGTTGCACCTGCGTCTCTGTGCGAGTTTTGGGGAAAAGAGGTTTTACTAACTGATTACTTAATAACTCTGTCAACCATTTATACAATGATAAAATCTTGCTTTTGTCAAGATACTGGGTGATTTGAGTGACAACCCAAGGCTTTATGTTAATTAACAAATAGTAATGCAGAGATATTAGCAATATATATATATATATATATATATATAATAGCTACATTGGTTTTACAAGCACTACCCTATCCCGCTTGCTCACCATGCATCTTGTAAACTAGTAGCTCAATTTACCAACATCTACAAAAACATTACTGCCCTCCTTCTGAGTTAAGACAACTTCTAGTTAATAACACTAAAATTATACATTCCGAAACCAATTTAAAAAAATTAAAAATACTTGAAGCTATCTACATAAAAACACAACAACCTAAAATTAATAAGATCACATTTGAAACCAGTGGTAACATTTTAAAATGTTTAACGTAATGCGATTTTGTTCTGTGATGCCATCCAGAGTTGCTGAATTTTAATCGTTAACGACTTGCTGGAACAATGCGAAAACGTTCTCTGCGCTTTTCTCCGCTGTCTTTTTAAAATTCTCTTCTTTCTCCAGCCTTTTTGTTCATTTGCTTTTGACACCTGAGGATGATTCGACGAAGAATCGAAAATGTTCATGAAACCTGTGAAAACTATGGAACATTTTTAAATTTTAATATAAAAAAGACCATCAGAAAATTTGAAAAAATAAAGAAAGGTATAATTAAACAGATAAATTCTGTAATTTTTAACAATGTTTGCATAAATAAGAAAATGCTGCCTAAATACACAATATATATATATGTATGTGTGTATATACATATATATATATATATATTTTATTCTTACCTAATTTTATATGCTAACTACCATATAGCAGAAGGGTTCTTAAGTGTACTGTTTTAATAGTATTATTATTATTATTATTGTTATTGTTGTTGTTGTTGTTGTTAGTATTATTATTTGATATGCAAATTACCATATCACATCATATCATTGTAGTCTTCACGGTAATGTTTTATTATTATTTATTTACACACACACACACACACACACATAAATATTTCATTTCAAAATCTCGCGTCATGTTAACTGATTCTCACATTTCAAAGTTATCATTATAACGGCGCTTCTAAAACTGTAGTAAAATTTAAATCTCATATATATACATATATATATATATATATATATATATATATATATATAAGTGAAATAGAAACTGAATTATTTCTACATTTGGCTATTGGGGAAGTGGTCATTCGATCAGTACCACTGGAGAGCCATGAATTTTATAACTGTTCTGTTTTTAAATCTTTGAAACAGTTACATGGTAAACAGCTGTTTAATATTTCACAATTCAAGTTAAGGTCCCCTGTTTTTGTTTCACTGTTATATACTTGATCCCCTTTTGTATTTGTAAAGTTTCCAGCGGTAAGTCGGCTTATGCAAGTGCTAAGTATGCAAATAATTTGTATTTAGTTAGTATCCCTGGAAATTTAAACTTCATTTTCTTTCTTTGTTTAAAATGACTCATAGCTTCTTTAGACTATATATATATATATATATATATATATATATATTCAGTAAAAAAGGAGTGAGGTAAATAAATTACCATCAAAGATAAGATGTTGTTTTTTTTTCTCGTATGAAATCACGAATGCACGTGGGACGGTTATAGTTTTAAAAGTTCATACTTTCTTTTCTTTTTTTTTTGAAGCATCCGAATGAAATTTAGTAAAAAAGGAGTGAGGTAAATAAATTACCGTCAAAGCATGTTATAGATGCGATATTTATTTTATTTTAAAAGAAAAGAAAAATCGAAACCGATTTTTTTTTTTTTATATAAACTTTCATTAAAAAAACAAATTTTTTTTAAGGCCAATTTTATTGGCGAAATTATTTGTATAACTATAAACTAAATGTATATGTTTATATATTTGTATGTATAGGATTCGCTCCTGAACTAATAAACCGATCATTATGAATTTTGGGAACACAGGCGTAAGGGTAGGTAATGTGGGCTATATTTAGTTTAATTTACTTTTATGCAAAGAGGGGGTTGAGAGCGCTTGTGAAAATTTAAATATCTCTGATTTTTATGAAATTTTAATATCGATTAATAAATATTCCCCATATTTCAGTCTCTTTGAAGTGGTTTAAAGATTTTCTGAATTTCAATTTCTTAAGTTTTAAATTTTAGACATTTTCGAGAATCAAAAACATTTAATGAATTTTGATCAAAATTGGAGTAAGGATTCGAGACATATGGTTTAGTATCATTATCTCTTGATTTTAATCTTTGTAACATAAAAGTACTGCAAAACTGTTCTATTTAGAGAATTAATTTTACCCCTCCTAGGACAGGTATTCTTCTAGAGGGATATAAATATGCTATTTCAAACTTAAGAGTTTTTGTTTAAGTCAACATCGACAACAGAATTCGATTTGGGAACAATTCATGGCCATCCCTACTACAGGCCAGGCAATTGTGCAACTGGGGTCTTTTACTGGGGGCCATGTGAATTTTCTTAAATATTCGATATAGAAGTTGCAAACTATATCATCAACTGGTGCGGATCCATTTTTTCTTTTTAACCACAATATACAAGTAATGATCTTTTGACATAAGTACAAAATCTCTAAAAAAAAAATCCAACATTGAAATAAAAATTCTTCATTGAAATATGCATTTGCCTTTGTTTATTCAAAAATTACCTGTCTCTTCATTTATAGGAATTTGTCAATAATTGTCAAATTTATCAATTAGCGCATTGTGGTTCTTATTATTTGGTATGTAAAACACATAAAAACATCAAACTAATCTCACAGAGAAATTTTACCTTTGTTTGCAACTTCTATATCGAATATTTAAGAAAATTCACATGGCCCCCAGTAAAAGACCCCAGTTGCACGATTGCCTGGCCTGTAGTAGGGATGGCCATGGAACAATTACATTTTAAAATGGGTAAAGTTGGAATATTTTATCTTTTCCGCACATAGTACTCTTTCCTGCCTTGACACAATACAAAATCGACTTCACAATCTAGTGGGGCATGATTTCTTCTCTTCCCTAAAACCCCCTTCTTACAGAAGAGACGTTGTTCGTGTCTCTTTACTCTGTCGTTATTTCTATGGAAGATGATCAACTCGAATCTTTGGTCCATCCTTGTAAGACATTCACAGCAAGAACTTGTTCTTCTGCCACAACGGAAAGTGACTTTCCTTTCTCCCTCCAAGTACCTAGCACCCGGCAGAATTTCCATGGACAAAGCTTCTTTGCAAATGTAATATTGCTGCATACCTTCTCGTGGGTACACAGGTTTCTTCCCTTGTGGTCGGTCAGTCTCTGTTTCTCGCCGCTGGCTCCTGTCCTTCGGCCGTGATCCATAACACTGGACTCCAAGGTTTAGTTTTAGAAGATTTATTTAACATAATAGACGCCACAGATTGTATGGTTGTTTTCCACGGGAGAGAGAATGAAGGGTTTTTGTCAAGCCATTTTGCGCTACCGCACCGGCCTCCCCCGCCTACTGACAGTGATTGGACTGTGCTTCCTCATTTTTGCTCTGTTTTCGTCAGTCAGGAACAAAAGAGATCAAAAAAGCTTCCCATCATCATGACGTCGCTTCTGACTTCCCTGCTACCCCCTCTTAGAGAGTCTTTTGGGTAAGATCAAAGTGTAGTATCTGTTCCGATGGATACTGCACCCCATAGATTGGTATTGTCTTGGCCTTCGGGGCTTGATTTACGCCGGTCTATGGGTCTGTCCTGTGCAGTTCTAGGAGGTCCACCCTCCCAGGCTTGGCCTCCCCTCTTTGGGGAGGAGTAAGTCTATTGCTTACTGCCTGAGGCGCCCCTACCGGGGAATGCCGATGGGGCTGCCCAGGCAATGTTTAAACCCCACTTTCCCGACCCAACCTTGGGTCACATCTTACTTGTGGGAGTAAGATAAAAACTGGCCTTGTGCCTAACTCCTGGAGAGGAGTAAATCAATACTCCTTCTAGAGAGTCCTACTCTCTACGCCTCTCACTATCTAACACAAGGGCTTCTCGCCTGTGGAACACGTTACCGCGGGACTGCTTCACTGTTGATTAGAACTTGGTTGTCTTTAAATTCAATGTCAACAAATTCTTATTATAAATCGCCCCATATGTAATTGAACACAGTTCATACACAGTTCATACGCAGTTCATACCGTTGATCAATGTTAGTACTCCCATAGTGCTCCTCATCTTTCGGCTGACAATCATTCCGTCTCATTAACCCTCGAGTAGCTGTTAGCCTTGATTAGTGGTGACCAAATAGTTAAAAAGAAGAAAAAAAATCAGTTAATTCTCAATTATTTGAATATTCTATCTTTCTATGAAATGTATATATGTTATTTCAAACTTAAGGTTCGATAAAGAATTTCATTCTAATGCGTTTTACACAAATTGTGTGTTTTTTTATAAGCATTGAGTGCACAGGAAGTGCTGTGGAATTACTGGTAGGTTGAGAGAGGATAATCAGTGTGGTGCAAGAAGTGTAAGACAATGGAGATTGATGAGAAACTCAGATATTTGAATGGAGAAGCTATTGAGGTTGTTCAGAAGTTTTATGTTGGTGATACCATTGGAGCACAGGGGGGAGCAGGTGGTAGTGTGATTGCAAGAGGTAGGAGTGGATGGAGTAAGTTCAAGGAACTTCTGTCATTACTAACCGGCAAAAGGTTACTACTGTTGACTAAAGAAAGTCTATCAGGTATATGTGTATGCAATGTGATGATGTATGGAAGTGAAAACTGACCAGTTAGGGTTGAGGACATGCGTTGCATGGAGATAAATGATATGGAAATGGATGCGAACTCAGATGTGGAAAAAGTATATTTAGATGGTGAAGCTATTGAGGTTGTTCAGAAGTTTTGTTACCTTGGTGATACCATTGGAGCACAGGGAGGAGCAGGTGCTAGTGTGATTTTGTTTAATTTTTTTAATCATAGTTCACCCCAAACAAGGCAGGCCGCCACTGTAGACGTAATGGCTTACTGAGAATTAGGGTGTAAGTTTTGGGGGTCATCCTAAGTTGGGAGTTGTGCAGCGAGATGTCTGTTTATATTAGTTTTAAATTTCTGCATGACGTTATAGTCCGGGAAATAGGGAGTTCCAGAGGCCGACAGCATGAAGAAAGAAGCTATTGGAGTAGAAGGCTCTCCGGCATCTGGGGACCTCCACAGTGAATGGATGGAACTTAGCTGATTGTCGGGTTGGTCTAGTGTATTTACATCGAGGAGGCACTAAAGCAGCAAGTTCATCGGAGCACATTCCATTTAAGTACTTGTAAAAAAGGCACAAGGATGCAACATTGTGGCGATGGGACAGGGGATGGAGCTTAAATGATATGAGAATTATACAATGGATTTGTAATGTGGGTCTTAAAGACAGGCTTAGATCTGATGACCTCAGAGGAAGATTCAGTGATGAAAGTGTTCCGAGTTTTTTCGGTATTTAAGATTTTAGCATATGGGAGATAAAATTGAAGGTTTCAGATTGAAAGCAGAAGACTTGAAGATCAAAGAGACTTACGAAGTCAACTAAAATAACAATTCACCAACAAACAGAAACATGAAAAAATAAAAAGATGAAGCAGCAAAAACGAAAACTATCAGAAATATAGGAAGAAGTTTTTAAAAAGTCAAAAGTCAAACGTGCGTAGTGTGAACTAAACTTGCATCTTTTCCAAAAATGTAATTCAATGAAGAGTTTAAAAAATATTTTATTTTGAATCTTTTTGAAGTTATGTTATAGTTTCAACATAGATCATCGCATTACAAATGATCTTTATTTTTAGTATTTAGTATTTATTTTTAGTATTTACTGATTTTACAAAAAATATAGTTTTGTTACTAAAAAAAATATTCGTTTTTCCAATTGAAATTTATGTAACATTTAAAGCTTATCATTTTAATATCAATACAAAATATTTTCAGGGTTTCTTGAAAATTGTCGCTTTCATCTATGAAGATTAAATCTAAACTGTATAGGGAGATGTGTGCAGAACAGGAGACTTTAATAGTATGACCACGTTGAAAGAATCAATGAGAATGTTGGCGTTAGTAGGTGTAGAACAGTTAAAGTAGCAGGTTCAGTTCACAGGAAAAGGCCAAGGAAAACATGGGAGGAAATAAGGATGAATAAAGACCTGGACAGAGATAGGTTAGTTTTGAAGTCAATTTCTAAAAGCGGTCCAACACATGCCGGCATGTAAAACAGATGAATATATGATGAGATCAATAAAAATGCTATTCAACATAGACTGACAGACAGTCTCTTATTTGAGATGCATGGACAAATCTAAAAATATTTGTACTCATTCAACCTTGGATGTTTTGAAACAAACAATCGGAAACTTTTTTATGTTTTCATTCATTCACATCTCATGAATCAGATAATTCTATTGTTGGCAGTTGTTTACCCGATATCTTTCTCGTCAGAATTGTTTCTATAAAGAAATCGGGTACATACGAGAGGGACCACATGAAGGTTGTCAACATCCTAAGTGCAGTGATACTGTGGAACAAGCTGGATTCGAACTTGGCGCACCCAGGTCGTCAGTCTGTGTCATTAAGCGCTTAATCATCGTCACCTTCCTATTCTGAGTTAATTGCGGAGAATGGAATCGTGGACTTTGAAAATATGTGTTACCAACAGACAAGTTTATTAAGAAAGCATATACCCCCCATCCCACTATCATATGCATTGGTGATTGGGCTGAATACCTACGAGAGTGCCAAGTATGCGAGGAGCACAAGTACCCGATGCCACCCCACTGACGTTGTTTGCCAAAATATTTAAAAGAAAAAAACAAAACTTACAACCAATATGATATAACCTTTATTTATTATTTACCTCCTCTTCAGGAAGTTAGGCACAAGGCCAGTTTAATCTTACTCCCACAAGGTAAGAGGTGACCCAAGGTCGGGTTGGGAAAGTGGGACTTGAAAATCCAGCGCCCGAATAGGTGAGCACTCTGGCCATTAAAAATTGCCTGGGCAGCCCTGCCGGCATTCCCCGGTAGGGGCGCCTCAGGCAGTAAGCAATAAACTTACTCCTCCCCAAAGAGGGGAGGCAAAGCCTGGGAGGGTGGACCTCCTAGAACTGCACAGGACAGACCCATAGACCGGCGTAAATCAAGCCCCGAAGGCCAAGACAATACCAGTCTATGGGGTGTAGTATCCATCGGAACAGATACTACACTTTGATCTTGGTCAAAAGGCCAAGAACTATTTAGTATAACCTTTATTTATATTGTCAGACAATTGTTGGCTACCTTCTATCTCTATAGACAATGGATGTCCTATAAAGGACTGACTGTAATGAGTAGTTTATAGTGAAGCAAGGGTTACACAATCTTCGTCTGCACTTCTCCTGAGTCAGTATTGTTTAAATTCAGGACTCACTAATAGCCCTATCCGTACACAAGTCTAAAAAACTCCACATCATATGAAAAATATATGGCCTATCCCCCCCCCCCCAAGACTTTTCCATAATTATTATCAAATTAATTCTTTATATACAATATAACAGCCCCCTTCCCCCAGATATATTATAGATATCACATCCACATCTCCCCGATGAACCCAAATATTACCTACACTCGCACCCTCGTAATCCCTACTGATCACAAATAACAAATCATTAGATACCGCATCACATTCAATTTTTTTAATTTTAAAAACTTTTAAAATATATTAAATCTTACTATCCTTAAATAAAAAGAAAAAATATATATGACCAAGATTTAAACCTAATCACACAGACTCTCCGATAGGCTCATTAACGTTATTAGATAAAAGCTAACAGAATTAATTAAATACAAGGACCCCACCCGAACCTATACCCGTACCACACACATGACGATGATAGCTAGCTTATATTGACCCACCCACTTTTTAACTGATAAGAGTACCCCCTTTCATTAACACCAAGTCCCCATATAACTAATAAACTACAATTATAACAGTTTTACACTCAAATATAAGCACCCCCCCCCCCCACAATAAAATAATAATAATATAAATATAACCCATAAACCCTTTAATAACAGGAATATACCCCCACCCAAAATCTAACCCACTCACGCACCAATAAACTACATCACACACCATCACCCCTAAATATGAATACATCATTGAAGTGGGGAAACATACAGCATCCGTTATCAACAATTGAATTATTCTAAATAATACTTAGTTATGATTAAGACACATATAAACATACAGTCCACCCCTCTTGACTGTGTACTTCCTCCAAAAAAGACGCTTGAGCAAATTCACCGGTAGACGCTATCGGTGATCTTTGAACTCCACTCTTCGATTTGTTTTCATTTCGTGAGTTGCTGATGATTTGATCGTTTTGTCAATGAAACCATTGTACGTCTCCGAAATATGTAATATATTTTTTAAATAAATAATTTGTATTTTAGCTGTCACATTTTGCGATTGAGCACTTTATTGATTTCTTTGCAACATATCCCGATGGAGTATATAGTGTGTCAGGTTATGTAGAAAAGAAATCAGTAAAGTGCTCGATCGCAAAAAAGTGAGAGCTAAATACAAATAATTTATTTTTTAAAAATTAGGATTTTAAGACAGAAATTCATCTTATAATAGAAAAAAATAGAAAAATAAAAAATGCACAAAATGGCCTTGGAATATCCAACCGTCAATAATCCAGTTCAGTCGCTCAACAGGTAAGATTAAATAACGTGCCTATACAAAAATGTATAATTCGCCCTATACACACACACACACACATACACACATATATATACATACATACAAATAATTTATTCAAAAAACTATACGTTACATATTTCAGAGGCGTACCACGGTTTCATCCAGATGGACGATTCTGAGATATGTAACATAGTTTTCAAATAAATTATTTGTATATATATATATATATATGTATATATGTATATATATATATATATATATATATATATATATAATTTTGCTTTTGACACCTGAGGAAGAATCAAAAACGTTCGTGAAACCTGTAAAACCTATGGAACATTTATTAATATTTTCATTTTAATACAAAAAAGACCATCAGAAAAATTGAAAAAATAAAAAAGCTATAATTAAACAGACGAATTCTGTTATTTTTAACAATGTTTGCATAAATATATATAATTATATATATATATAATGACAACAGAAGCTGAAGAGAGTCGGATGGCTAAGTCCTTCTGTGCTTGCAACCGACGGTACGAATGTTGTACTAATTTTTCTGTACGAAAATAAATAAATATTACGCTCTTCATTTTTAATATTTAGCTTTAATTCTCAATTAATCGAACACTCTGCTGGGATTTTTTATACTATATTACAAAGAAGTTATATATATATATATATATATATATATATATATGTATATATATATATATTTGAAACATTTATAAAGATTATGTCATAAATTTTGTATCCTTCTAACTTGTTATATATAAACTCTGGATGACCTAAAGTCCTATCCATTGAGCTGACTTCATACCTGCAGTATTCAATGGTTACCAACAGACTTGACTTGCTTTACATTTCATTTAAGTTTCTTTGGGGTGTTGCCTTTATTGTCTTGGTAAGATACTGCTAAAGTTAAAACATTTGACTTTACTTATCTTATATATAGAGAGAGAGAGAAAGAGAGAGAAAAGATGTAAATAAATGAATTTTAAAGTAGGTATAAGTTTATTATTGTTTCTTACATGTTGACTCATGGGGGTTTGTCAACTGCAAGATAAAAGCTTACCATAGGATAGGCAAATAAAATCTGACCCTCCCTGTGTAATATATGAAGGTCTATACAATTGGTAGGTATAGATTATTCTTAGCACGAGAGGGGGTACAAAAGACAAAAGAAGTTAATAAAAAGAAGAAAAAATCCTTTCTTTACTCTGTAATAAAAAATATAATTTTCACGTTACAACAGGTTTAGGGATTCTTTGTTTTTATATATGTGTGTGTGTATGTGTGTATATATATATAATATCTATATATAATTAATTATGACAATATATGTATTAGCATATACTATCAGTGCCTTTTAATTTGGCAAAAACAAATAAAAAAACAAAGAAAAGAGCAAACTCATATGTTGAAAAAAACTCATTAGTACGCCATTTTGAATTTTTCAGTTCAGAGCTAGAAGATCCTAAAAGTTGTGCGGACATTTATAAATTTTAATTAGGATGTTCTAGCTCTGAACTGAAAAATTCAAAATGGCGTACTAATGAGTTTTTTTCAACATATGAGTTTGCTCTTTTCTTTGTTTTTTTATTTGTTTTCACCAAAAACTGATCCATTGTATAGTGTAGATTTTTTTCAAAACATTTCAATCCAAGAACTTTTTATTCTTTGTGGATTTTTCTGATGATTTTGTAGTGTTGCAGAGACGATATTGACATAAAAATGTTGTTTGGCTCACGGCAAAAGAAACGGGTCACATATATATATATATATATATATATATATATATATATATATATATATATATATATATTATTGTTGTCATGTTGGGGTTGATAAATCTCTGTCTTATTTAAGGGTTCTTGATAAGGTTCAAAAGCGTATCTGTAGTTTAGTTGGCCCTCCCCTTTCTCATCTGCACTCTCTCTCTCTCACAAATGTGATGTTGTTAGTCTCAGTCTTTTCTATAAATACTACTATGGCATGTGTTTTTCAGAATTCCCTGCTTGCTCGTTTGACTTGTTGATCTAGTGGTCTTCACAAATTCGTTGTTTTGATACCTCGATATAATACAGCTTCCTATGCCAGTAGCTTCTTCCCAAGAACTGCTGGCTTGTGGAACTCTCTTCCTGCCGACTGTTTTCGTCCTACCTATAGCCTTCGTCCTTTCAAGACTAAGGTCAATAGGCATTTCCTGTCTTTGCGATCAAGTAGCTTCATGCTTTGTCTGGAGTTATTTCCATTATATATATATATATATATATATATATATATATATATATATATATATATATACACTAGCGGTATTTGCCTGGTGTTGTCTGTGTGAAGATATATTGCTGGTCGGAAAGTTTCTTAGGAAAAGTAATTCTAAATATAATCAGTTTTACAATTGTTTGCCCGGAAAGAAAAGTTTAAAATAACATTTGTAATATGAGGTCAAGTAATAAAAAGGTAAATTTATAGACTAACACTCTCTGCAGTATCACCCCTACCCGCAAGGGAGAATATACTTTTTTAGGTTATTAACTGTGAATATCCTGAAGAATTTAGCAGAAAAAAGAATTTTTTTTTAGAATTTAGAGTGTGGGATCATTTTTTTATATATAAATTTAACGGAAAATTACCTTACCTTCCATTTTTTTGGGGCAAAATCCACTTTCTTTTTTAAATAAGAAAAAGCTGATTTCTGACAAATCGCTAGATCCCTACTTTCTTATATTTTCGTCATTATTTGGCTGGGTTTTATTTCACTGGTTCTTTCTTCCTCTCTCTTGCTTTATCTGTCTTTTTCTTATCCTGTTTTTTTTCTCTCTTCCTCTTTCCGTCTTGTTTTTCCCTTCTTTTCCCTCTTAATGCAGTTATCTCTGAAAACTGAAAATGTTAGTTGTATTTTAGGGCTATGACAATGCAGTTTGGTAGAAAAACACTGTTGGATACGAGACAAGGTAAATAGAATAAATGACAATATTGAAAGATTTCAGATTCAAAAACATAACACCAACGATACCATCCTGGTTCGGCACATTACGTTGGTAAATAAATAGTTATTCGAAAATTATTTAAATCATTCAATATTGTCATTAATTCTGTTTACCTTATCGCGTGTCCGACGGTATTTCTCTACGAAACTGCATTGTCATAGCCTCAAACACAACTTCTTACATACTACACACAATGCTTCAAGCAAACTACAACATCCTTCTCTGAAAGTGTTAATTTTGCCATGAATGTTAAGACTTCAAATGATTCATGATGGAGGTGGAAAGAGTTTTGTTTTTGTTTCTTAAAAGAATGAATTCCTGTCTCCTTACCCCCTCACATGTTCGGTGTCTTTCTCTTAATTTTAAATTTCTTAGTTGAGACAGATTGGAGTTGTTTAGGAAAGTTTGAGTTTGAGAGTTTTTACTCTCAAACCAAGCCTCAAAATATAATCTAAAAAAATCAACCTGTCAGCTCAATTAATCTGATTTGCCTGCTTTTTGTACTGATACAGCTTTTGAACCAGACAAAACCGACTTTTGTCGATGCAGAAATAAGTAAACAGCCGAAAAATAGCAAATCAAAACGAGGCAGCTTTTCAACAGAAAAAAATTATGAAAGAAAAACACAGTATGTTTATTTTTATTGCAATTTATTTATTTTTTGATGAAGAAAATCAATGAAATAATATTTTTTTCACAGAAGTTAAAAGGGAAATCTTTTTTTTATTGATAAATTGTTTTTTACTTCTTCTAATGCATGTCACCGGGAAACTCTCCTTTGTAGGGTCGTATCCTTCAAAGACCCAAAATTGTTGCCGTCTTCTCGAGCATTCTGATTGGCTAAGCGCTTTGGCATCTTCCGGTTGTTTACGTAAACAGCTGGAAGATGACAAGCAAAAAGTCGGTTTTGTCTGGTTCAAAAGCTGTACTGGATGCAAATATTAGTAATTGTGGTTATAATATTGCAAATTATGGAATTTTGAATTCAAATTCTAGAGGAGATTTTTCAGTCATTTACACACTAATACTGTTTGGAAAGATATATAACCACATCACACACACACACACACACGCACACACACACACACACGTGCACTCTGTGTCTTTGTCTTAATTTTGATTTCCTTGTTTACTAATGTCGTTATTTCATTAATTAAACATTTTTTAAATTATTTTAAATGTGTTTTTTTACGACTTATCACTAGCACATCATCCAAGTTTTTGTTTTTTGCACTGCACTCTCTCTTTTTTTAATCCAGAAAAAGCGAATTTCCACTTAAACTTCTAGAGCCTTCTATGAATGGGAGTTCTCTGTTTTTTGGTCAAAATCGGTATTTGTTTTTTAAATCAGAAAAAACAACCCTGATTTTTGCCAAATCGCTAGAGCTGTACCTCTTTTATTTTGCATCGCTATTTGGCTGGATTTTATTTCCCTTACTTCCTCTCTTTCTCTCTCTCTCTCTCTCACACTATATTTTTCTTTCTCTTTTCCTGTTTTTTCTCTTCCTATTCCCCTCTCCGCTTTGCCTTGCCCTTTTTCCCCAATTATGACAGTTCTCTTGAAGTCCAAGACTTCAAATGATTCATGATGGAGGTAGGAAGGAAGGAGGGAAGGGGGGCTCCGATGATTTTTGTTTTTATCAAAGAATGAATTCCCGTCTCTTTCCTCCCTCACATGTGCACTAGGTGTCTTCGTCTTAATTTTTACTTTTTTTTTTACCAAGATTGATATTTCCCAAATTAAACATTTTTCAAATTAGGAAATTGACAACATCTTTGAAGCATGCATGAAAATGTATTTCAGTGAAATATTTTGAAAATCAACACAACGTGCAATTTAAATGAAAAATCATTTATTTAATTTTTTTTTTTGCAAGCTTTCGTTGTAGAAGAACTTTGTCAGGCGAGACTGTCTTATAGTTTTTTTTCGCCTGACAGAGTTGTTCTACAACGAAAGCTTGCAAAAAAATTAAAATTAAATAAATGATTTTTCATTTAAATTGCACGTTGTGTTGATTTTCAAAATATTTCACTTAAATATATCTTTCAAATTATTTTTAATGTGTTTAACTACTTATCACTAGAACATCATCCAAGTTGTTTTGTGCGCTGCTCTCTCTCCACACACACACAGGGTCAAGTGTGCCCCCTCCCACCTCGCAGTTTGGAAGTTCATCTTGATTTCAGCTTTTTTGCCATTGCCTACTCACATTCCTGAGTGCTCACCTCTCGGGCGCTGGCTTTTCAACCCCCACTTTCCGACCCGACCTTGGGTCACATCTTACTTGTGGGAGTAGGATAAAACTGGCCTTGTGCCTAACTCCTGGAAAGGAGTAAATAATACTCACATTCCTGTTTTGGCCTTTTGGCCAAGATCAAAGTGTAGTATCTGTTCTGATGGATACTGCACCCCATAGACTGGTATTGTCTTGGCCTTCGGGGCTTGATTTACGCCTGTCTATGGGTCTGTCCTGTGTAGTTCTAGGAGGTCCACCCTCCCAGGCTTCGCCTCCCCTCTTTGGGGAGGAGTAAGTTTATTGCTTACTGCCTGAGGCACCCCTACCCGGTAATACCGACAGAGCGGCCCAGGCAATTTTTAAACCCCACTTTCCCGACCCGACCTTGGGTCACATCTTACTTGTGGGAGTAAGATCAAATCTAGCCTTGTGCCTAACTCCTGGAGAGGAGTAAATCAATACTCACATTCCTGTTTTATATATCTAAAAGTCAATTGCATTTTCAAAGTCAGATATATCTCTATTTGATTCAGGCTAGCCTATTAAAAAAAATTTTTTTTTAGTTTACCCCACTATGTTATTGACATGAATATATTTCATTTTGGTTAAGTTGTTTCCTGTAAATATTTATTCTGATTGTTTGATGTGAGTTCTCCGCTTTTTGATCAAAATCGGTATATTTTTTGTTAAATAAGAAAAAAAAAATTGATTTTTGCCAAATCGCTAGAGCCTTACCTCCTTATTTTTTTTCATCGCTATTTGACTGGATTTTATTTCTCTTTCTCTCCCCTCCCCCTTTCTCTCTCTCTCACTTTATCTTTCTTTCTCTTTTCCTGTTTTTTCTCTTTCTATTCCGCCCTCCATCATGCTTTGCCTTTTTCACCATTATTTACATATAAATGAATAAATGCAACAGATTTTTTTTTCATTTATCCAAACTATGTTTATATCAAAACACATCAGGCTTATTTAATTCAATGATACAACAAAATATTTTGAAATATTCTCTATATACCAAACACACAGTTATGCCTATACTTCATTTGCATTTTTATTTTATAAAAAAATTTCTGGTGCTTGTATAATAAAAAGCCGAAAAAAAGATTTTTTTTGTCTTTTAGTGTTGGAGAGGTAAATAAGGGGCAGGTAACGCTTACAGCGAATTTTAAACACGATTTTCCAGTAATCAAAACTGATGGCTTTAATTGGCGTTGCACATGTGGCTACTGTGCAAGAAGAACGTCGATTAGACATAAAAGGGTTAGGGTTTAGGTTTAGGGTTATAAAAATATTGTTCGAAAGCTAGAGCTGTTGTGAAGAGTTACCTGCCCCTTATTTACCTCTCCAACACTAAAAGACAAAAAAAACTTTTTTTCGGCTTTTTATTATACAAACATCCAAATTTCTTATAAATTAATATTCTGTGCTCCAATCTACTATTCCCACATATAAAACATTCACAACAAGAACTCGTTTAGCTACAACCACTGTCAATAATTTCCCTTTCTCCCTCTGTGTACCTAAAACTAAACAGAACTCCCATGAGCAAAGTTTCTTTTCTAAAATGGCCCGTCTGTGGAGCACAATACTGCAGGACTGCTTCCCAGCTGACTACAACATAGTCGTTTTCAAGTCTAATGTAATCAAATTCTCGTTGAGCCATCATCTTAAATAATCAAATTCCGCCCAGTTTCAAACATTGTGCCAACCATGACGGTGTTGTCTTACCGTCCATCTGACAAACTCTTTAACTCTTATGCTCGAGTGGCCTTTGGGCCTTGATTAGCAGTATCTCATTAGTAAAAAAAACAACAACATAAGTCATTTGTAATTTCATTCCCCTATTTTCTTATATATATTCATTAGTTTCGTTGATATTAATATTGGTAGTAGCAATATTAATTAAAGCGATTTAATGAAGAGAGAAAGAAGGATAAAATTCTGAATGAAAACTTCCGGTTAGATTATTTTGAAATTCAGATGGCAACTTCCGGTTAAGTTTACACACGAATACCTACGTACGGATAAATTAGATTACTTTAGAATAGTTTCTTTTAAACATTTTAAATTACTCAGGAATATATAATTGTTTTATTTGACTAATTGGTGTTCCGTTTTTTCGTTTATTCCTTTCATTATATAACCAGTTTTTAATGGGAATTCATTTTTATGCTTATACAAAATCAAATCTTAACATTGGAATATATCAAATAACACCATGACAATTATCTTTTTGTTTTCTCCAAATTACCAGAATGTGAAATGAAAATTGTTTCTTTGTTTTTCTGTAAAGAAGGCTACAACTAGATTAATTACTGCCTAGAAGATAGGTAGTTTTTTGCTAATACTATTATAATTTCTGAAACTTTCACGTTACAACAGGTTCAATTCCTGGTATTGTTTTTGTCTTTGTTTTTAACCTTGACTACAACCATTACTAACACCTGTTGTTCTCTCTTAGAAGGTAACCTTTGCTAATTAATAATTCTTTGACCACAATTCCGTCCAGGTAACCTCTCACTTAGTGATGTAAACAGTCAGCTATATTGGCAACACTGGAAGTTTTTTATGTTGTTTTTTTTTTCTGGAGGATTGGTGGTGGTGGTGGGGCGCATTATATTTACTTACCATTGTGAATATAACACTTCTATAGTTTCACTCGTTCCGTGAAGCAGGGTCCACCTGAACCAAGCTGCTGTAATCGTAAAGAAAAAGAGAAGGGCTGACTTTAGCAGTTATGGTGACAAATTGTGGTCCACTTGGAAAACTAACAGATAAGGCTTGTTATAATTCTTCAATTTCAATTGTGCACAGGCATTGTTTCTTCTACCTCCTTCCCTCCCTCTCTATCTCGGTGTGTCTGTCTGTCTCTGTCTGTCTGTCTGTCTGTCTGTCTGTCTGTCTCTCTCTCTCTCTCTCTCTCTCTCTCTCTCTCTCTCCTTGTAATATGTTTCGACTTACATGTTATATTACATCCGTTTATTCCACTTTGAGTTCCACTCTACATCCTCAAATATTGTTTCTACCCGACTGTTCCGATGGATACTGCACCCCATAGACTGGTATTGTCTTGACCTTTGGGGCTTGATTTACGCGGGTCTATGGGTCTGTCCTGTGCAGTTCTAGGAGGTCCACCCTCCCAGGCTTCGCCTCTCCTCTTTGGGGAGGAGTAAGTTTATTGCTTACTGCCTGAGGCGCCCCTACCGGGGAATGCCGACGGGGCTGCTCAGACAATTTTTAAATCTCACTTTCCCGACCCGACCTTGGGTCACATCTAGCTTATGCGAGTAAGATAAAAACTGGCCTTGTGCCTAACTCCTGGAGAGGAGTAAATCAATACCTGATCTGTACTGATTTGATGTAGTCATACCACTAATCCCCTATTTGTTTCTAATTTACCATATAATTGGTGCGGTTGAACCCTAACGCCTTGATGCTGTCTGTATGCTTTTAAATTGGTGTCTATATCCTGTGCTGATAAAGAGATCCGATATTAATAAAAAAAAAATACATTTCATTTATATCATTTATTTGTTATATAGCTCTATCTAATAGGATATTAACCCCTTCATTTGTCACAGTTTGCTATCTTCGGTTCTATTCCGATTTTGAGACGTTTGTTTTCTTGTTTATTTTACATCATTTTGTTTATTAATGTTACACCTTTTGTTAATTAATGTAAAAAAAGGTTACGTCTTTTGTTCATCATTGGAAAAAGATGTCGATGTTTTTTGTTTATCAATGAATAAGAAATTATGTTTTTTGTTTATCAATGGAAAAAGATAGAAAGATGTTATATCTTTTCTTTATGAATGTAAAACGATGTTACATCTTTTCTTTATGAATGTAAAAAGATGTTACATCTTTTGTTTATTAATGTAAAAAGATGTTACATCTTTTGTTTATGAATGAATGTAAACAGATATTAGTTTCTTTTGTTTAGTAATGCAAAAAACGTTACAACTATCACTTCATCAGTTGCTGATGGAGGGGTAGTATCCAAGTACCTATTGGCCCGGAAACTACCAGTAAGGATGGCTAATCAGCATATAATTGTATGATATTATAAATATATTATGCTCTTCCTAAAGTTGAGCACTCTGTAATTATTTCTTCATATCCATTATAATATACAGTAGTAAGCTGGAGAATTGCGATGTAGATGTTGAAGTAGTGACTGTCAAGAAGGACCATAGAAGCCGTTATGACTCTATCCGCACAATGAAATTCATTGAGAAGCTAGAAAAAAAGGTTTGACAAGATCCAGGCAAGGCAATATAGACCGTGGCAAGAGAGATGTGTGTCGGAGCAGTGATTGAGAAGAAAGTGGTGAACGAGGATCTTAGCTACTCCTCATATAATAGTCCCAAGGGTAAACTCCTCATCACCAAGGCTAAAGAAAGCCACTTTACGAAAGCCAAGAAACTCCTCAACAAGGTCAAACATCTAGTCAAGCTGGGAATACTCTGGTATTTCTGAGACAAGAAGAACTTCTACCAGGACCAGTTTCACAATATGCAGAACAACAGGTGGCTAGTCTACTGTCTGTACAGCCCAACGTATCATGAAGACCAAGTTCTCTCAAACTGTGATGGTCTTTGGGTGTGTTTCTGCTCCACGTCTTCAAAAACGGTCTAAGACTCAAGTAAGTCAGATGGCTATATTGAATTTCCATCCACTGTTGACAAGCACTGGTTTAAGAAGGTGACTGCAGGAAGGCCAAGCATGTGGCAGCTGCAATCAGCTTCGTGTCACACCTGTGGGATAACCCAGATCGGGCGGTATGGGTACTTCACCAACTTCACCAGTTCCAACTCACCTGATTGCAACCCACCTACTATCGACAGTTGAGAAATACACCAACTGTATCCTCCTCTACTACACGAAGGATGAGCTGCTTACCAGGATCAAACACTGAAGGCTGCGTGCTCCAGGTTGAGGTTTTGCCCCTAAACTGCCACCGATTTCGTCAGGTGGTGTTGGTTTTTCAGTCATTTTCATGTACTAACTAAAGGGAAGGAACTCTGATTTTTTTTAAAGAAGTTATTTCCCTGATGCCGATTCGAGTAATCTATAAAAAGGGTATGCCCAGAGAGAGGAATAGGCTGAGCGGAGAAGAAAGAGGAGGTGGAGAGAGAGAGGGAGGGAGGGGGAAGAGAAAGATAAAAGTTTTAATAGAAATTTGTTACAATTTAGTCCTGGGCAACGCCGGGTAACTCTGCTAGTAAAATAAAAATTGATCGAAAACTTTTAGTGTTACAATTATCAAAATTCATCGATAACTTTTTGAAATGCAAGCATTTGAAGCTGAAAAATAAAACCTCTCCCATTTCCCCAAAAATATTGAGTCAACATTTTTGTGTTTTCATTAATAAAATTCTTTAAACAGAAAACTATTGAAGATAAATGTATATGTAAAATTTGCTGGTGAATGTCATGAAACCATTAAAAAGGAGATAGCTCAGCATTTGAGCATCTCATATAAGTTTTAACAAACTGATCCCCTAATTAAATTTGTTTAATTTGCAATCGTTCTCATCTAATCTTACAAAATGGAGTGTTATCAGTTTATCATCCACAGATTTTTTTTTTTTTTTTTTAGATTATTATGTGTGGTTTTAAGGTTTTTTGCTAGGACAGAGCTTGCTACTCGGACTTAGGGTTAGTGGTAAGGTTAAAGGGAGTTTTTTTTGGGGGGGGTACTCGGATTTACGGTGATAGGTAGGGTAAATAACTATAATCTTTTTTTAATAACTTTTCAACATGAACAAATATCGAAATAATGTGGAGGCTAATTGCCTCAAAAGGTTAGAATGGCCTGGTAATGGGGGATCATTTTATGTTAAATTTATATATAAAACTGATCCCCCCACCCACTTTAAATTCCGAATTAATTGTTTTTTTGTTATTTTATTTTTTTAACTTCTTTTTCGTGAAGATTTTTTAGGGTGTTCACATGTAATCGCCTAAAAAAAAGTATAATCTTTTTTTTTATCTGCTAGAAAGTCATTTCTGGCTAGAATTAAAGTTGGAAAGTGGAAGATTTTAACTTTTAAACCTAAGATAAGATTTTTCGAAGAGGCCACTATTTTATAAAAGGACCACAAAACTTTTTGATAATCAATTTATTTATTTGAAGAAGGATACTGGAATGCCAAGAAAAAAAAAATTCTCTTTTTTTTTCTTTTTCAAAATGAAATAGCGTGTAAACGTAATTTGTTTAAATTTAATTATATATTTGTTATGACCTTGAAAGGCCGATAATAATTAAGACAACACGGTGGTATATTTACAAGAGGGTATTTACAGAAGTACAGTCAAACCTCTACATACGAACTTTTCCAACATATGACGTGAAATCCGATCAAATTATCGACTCTGCACCCGATGAAAAAATCCAACATACAATATCGAAGTTTTGTGGTTAACCGTTATGCAGTAGCACTAATGACACTTCGGTCCCGGAACAAATTAAATTCGCATGTAGAGGTTTGACTGTACAGAATAGTATGTTACAGAAATTCTGCCTTAGTCGTAACCCTATTCATAGTGTCTGGCAGAGTCCATCTATTCCCGAAATAGGATAGATCACATCATAACAATATTATATATATATATATATATATATATATATATATATATATATATATATATAATGTATGAAGAAGAATGGAAAGGAATTAGAGAAGCAAAAGCCAAATCAAAATTCAATTCAATTCAATTGCTCAGAGCAAGGTATATTCCGCAAAAAGGCAATTTATTCAAGTTAAATTTTCCTTAAGCCAGGCTTTTCAAAGATCAAAATCTTATCATCAGAGGAAGTCGCTGGGATAGATAAGTTTGCAAAGGCCAAGATTTAAAATTTGAAAAAGTAAAATAAAAGTTGTAGGGAAAGAAACACAGGGCAAAACTCTGCTCGAATGCAAGCAAATGTCCGATTGCTAAAAAGTCCGGTGTCGAAAAGTCCAGCGGAGAAAATGAAATGTAGATAGGTAGGTCGTTAAAAGGCACGAGAGGTTGTGAGAGAGGATTCAATATATATATATATATATATACATTTTATATCAGTCGAAGTTCTTAGAAATCAAGGGGCCCTTCTTGGAGCTAACACTTGATCTCTATATGAGATACATAGATATTCGAATATTCTATTAAAGTTCTCCTTTACCCATCAAACGTTGAGTTTATAAAGAATTGAAGAATATTAATTTTCCTCTCCCCAATTGACCAGTTAACTATTTTATAGTATATCTTTCTTGTGGTCTCTTGATCTTACCGGATTCCAGGACAAGAATTCATCTAGTCTGGTGGAGTATCCAGCTACGTGCTGTTACTGTTTTCACAAATTCAAATTAAAAAAATCGCCATCTTTGTTTACCAGCTGCTGCTGCTGCCTGCTGATTCATTGAACACAAACGGATTTTCTTTTTCAGTAACATTTTGTTGATGGTGTGCCTTTGTAAGGCATTTCCTAAGAAGTTTCTGGACATATATCTATTAATAATGGAGTTTATATATCTTTCTGTCTGTCTGAAGCCGAAACTCCATCAGAGTAGTAGTATGACTATTTAATAAGTCCGCCAGCTTCATTATATACTATGAAAAAAACCGTCGTAAACACTATGCGCATTTCTCAATTTACATAATCAATTGCTTTTGAACTTCTAATAAATTAGTATTCGCAAATATACACTCATGATTGTTTTCTTCCGATTTCCACATGTATTTACACTATTTTGCTCACTAATAATCTTACTTATAAATTATAATTATTTCTTTTATTATTTATATATCTACATACATGAAATGCGTTATGTAGTTAATATAACATGACGAAACTGATTAAACAGCAAGGGTTAATCCATTGAATTGCTTCCCTCCCTCCATTAATTGAATATGGACACAAGACGGCGCGTTATTTAAAAGGTAAACAAAACGCTGGCATTTGCCGTAGCTTTTTATTAAAACGTCTTGAGTTTGTTTATTTTCTTAATCTTATTAGCCATTATGTTTTAAAACACAAATTCACTGAATGAAATTGTTTAATTAAAATAATAATTGATTTAAAAATTACTATTTAAAAACACGCACGCACACACACACACACACACATTATAACGAATTTAGTTCAGGTAAACTTTTTCTTTCCGAGAATTAAAAAAACTATTCGTGTTTACTGTATTTGATTTTTTAAATACTTTCATATCCAATATTATCATTTTTTCACAACCTCAACTGAATTTATGATTACACCTTATACGCTATTATTTACAAACTGTTTTTATTATTCCATGTTTTATTTATTAAAAAAAGATGTGATTTTTTTTCTTTACTGTCAACAAAAAAAATAACACATTGTACTGGAAAACTATACAACTGATTTTAGAATCAAATTGTTTAATTTAAAAAAGGTCATTAAACACACACACACACACACCTCGTATTCACTGTATTCGATTTTTTGGTGCTTTTTCACTTTAGGACCTGCGCTAACTTTGACCCCGTCGTTAGGGTTAGGGTCAAGGTCAAAGTGGAGGTTAGAGTTAGGGTTAGGTTGTTTTTTTTCCTTTTTAATTAAAATTTTTTATATGTATGAGGGAGGGGGGATAAAAAATTGGGGGAAGGCGGTTAAAAATTTCTTTTTTTTTCTTTTCTTAACTAAAAATATTTCTATGTATGGGGGAGGGTAAAATAAAATAAAAATTGAGGGTGGGGTGCAAAAAAATTTGTTTCTTTCTTTTTAAACTAAAAATATTTCTATTTATGGGGAAGGGTACAACAAAAATCAAGGTAGGGTCGAATTTCTTTTTTTCTTTATTTTCAACTAAAAATATTCTTGGTCATAAACAAAGAAAATCAATGTCTAACCACCCAAGAAATATGTCTGGGGCTTCATCGGTTTATGCGTGAGCATTCATTTCTGACGCGGCAGCCTAGCAAAAATATGCGACCTGAGGAAGCATATATTTGCTAGTTTATAATAATTACATAAAAAAATTTTTTCAAAATCTGTTTCAGATTTAATTGTTCGAAATTTTTTAAATGAAAACTTACTGAAAACAGCGGTCAAACTTTGATAACCGATTACGGCAAAACTATTTCACCAACCAAAGGCGAACATATATTACTTTCTTTAAAAAAATTTTTTTTTTTAACATAGTTCACCGCAAACAAGGCAGGCCGCCACTGTAGACGTAAGGGGCTACTGAGAAAAAAGAAAAGGGGAGAAGATTGGGGGTGGGGGGGGGGGGGGGGTCAACCTAAATTGGGATCTGCGCAGCGAGATGTCTGTTTACATTAGTTTTAAATTTCTGCATGTCAGTACTGTCGGGGAAACAGGGGGCAGGGACGGAGTTCCAGAGGCCAGCAGCACGAGGAAAGAAGCTGTTTGAGTAGAAGGCTCTCCGGCATCTGGAGACCTCCACAGTGAATGAATGAGATTTAGTTGATTGTCGAGTTAGTCTAGTGAATTTACATCGAGGGGGCACCAGAGTAGCCAATTCATCGGAGCATAATCCATTGAAGTATTTGTAAAACAAACATAAGGATGCTACATTGCGGCGATGGGACAGGGACTGGAGCTTGGTTGACAGTGAGGGACCTATTAGGTTGGCGACTCTTTTTTGGACCTTGTCAAGGAGGGAGAGACTAGTAGATGATGCACCAACCCAGATGTGACAACAATACTCCATGCATGGGCAGATGGTGGCTTTAAAGAGCATTCTTTCCTTGATTTTAAAGGTCAAATTTGACCAAATTCCGACCACTGTGTACTTTCAAACCCTTTTACGTGCTCAACTAAAATCGAAAAAAAGTAGTTTTATGATACTCATTATTTTTTTTTTATCTCGCTGATAAAAAGTTATAAAATCAAAATACACATATAAATAACATTGATAAACTTATAAATTAATAAATTTCCTTTCGTTTGATTTATGGTTTGACAAGATTATATAGGTTTATAGCGATTTTATGTTTTTTCCGATGGACTTCCGAAAATACTGTTTTAATTACATTTTACAAGTAGTGAGCATTGCTACAGAAATGCCCGAAGTCATGTTAGAATTAACAGCACATTTAGTTATAGCTTTAATGATACTGAGTCATTTGCTTATTACTTGTGTCTTAGAAGCATTGTCCCGGGAGTTTCGTATGGTTGTCCGGAAGAGATGCTATATGCTGATGATTTAGTACTTGTCCCTGAAACAATGGATGAACTACTTGAAGTAATGCTATGGAACGTAAAGATCTGAGAGTGAATGTTATCCAGACCACAATGATGATCAGTTGTTGTACCGTTGGAAAGCTCCCCAGGAAAGTTCTTCTGCTCAGTTTGTCAAAAGGGAGTCGGGTGCAATTCAATCTTTTGTGGTTCTTGTAAGATTTGGGGACACAAAAAGTGTAGTGGAATTACTAGTAGGTTGATAGAACATAACCAGTGTATGTACAAGAAGTGTAAGACAATGGAGTAGGATCAGAACTTATATGTAGATATATATGGATGGCAAAGCTATTGAGGTTGTCGAGATGTTTTGCTAGCTTGGTGATACCATTAGAGCACAGGGTGGAGCAGGTGCCAGTGTGATTGCAAGAGTTAGGAGTGGATGGAGTAAATTCAGGGAACTTTCTGCAATTATGGACCAGCAGAGCGTTACCATCATCAACCAAGTAAAAAGAGTCTATCAGACATGTGTACGCAGTGTGATGATGTATGGAAGTGAAACCTGGCCGTTAGGGTTGAGGACATGCGTTGCATGGGGAGAAATGATATGAGAATGATATGATGGATGTGTAATATGAGTCTTAAAGACAGGCTTAGTTCTGATGACCTCAGAGGAAGATTAAATCTGGACAGTATAGGGAGATTTGTAGAGATGAGTAGACTTCGATGGTATTGCCTTGTTGAAAGAATGGATGAGAGTTCTCGTGTGAGTAGATGTAGAACAGTTGAGGTATCAGGGTAAGTTGGCAAAGGAAAACATATACAGAAGTGCTAAGGATGGACTTGGGAGAAAGAAGGATAAATAAACACCTGGCCAGAGATAGGTTAGTTTGGAAGTCAATTTCTTAAAGTCGTCCAACGCATGTCAGCATGTAAAATGGACGTTAAATATATTTATATGTGGATAAAATACACGATATATCATAAAATGTAATGCTGTGGAGACAGGATGTACGAAAAAGACAAAAAGGAAAAACAATTAAACGTGTGATGATTTCTTCCTGTGTTTAATTGTTTTCCGTTTTGCCTTTTTTATACACACACACAAGTGTGTGTGTGTGTGTGTGTGTGTGGAAGGTAGATGCTTATCACGAGTCTAACCGAGTTATCAACTGAAATTTGATATCTGAAAGTTGAACTGAATAATGTTAAATCCGTGTGATTACTGAAGGATTATTGTCTCAAGTCGATTGCTATGAAAGAGGAAGATTATGTTGAGAAACAGTTTTGTTCTCTAAAATAGATCCTTTTTGTATCCTTAAGCTTATGACTTAATAGTGTGTATGTATATATATATATATATATATATATATGCATGTTCCTTTCAGTTGTAGAACACTTTGACGATGGCTGCCTTTAAATAGGATTAATCTCTTGCTGATTTACCGGGTTGTTGATTCCGGCCGTGTGAGCTAAGACGTCAGAGTTTGAAACATGACTTGTGTTTTGGATTTGAGTCCGGCGACTGGTATGAATAATCTTCTCTACACTGTCGATTCCCGAAAGGATGAAACGTATACGTATGTAGATAAAAACATATATATATATATATATATATAATGATTCTCTAAAAGGAGAAAACATGTGTACGTGGATAATAGTTAAAACATATTTATTATAATATTATTTAATAGCTCCCTTTTACGGCTGGGCACTTTAAGAGAAATAAAAATAAGCTATTAAATTAAAGCTTAAATGTGAGTTCCGTCCATTAGATTTGTTGAACACTGTGTGACAGATTATCTATATGTTCGCTTGTAAAAACATAAATAGACTTTATTCCTCCTCTTTCTGCATGGCGGTTAGGTTGACCGCATGGGTTAAGGGGTTCAGACTTGAGTTAAAAGGTGACTCGTGTCTGGGGTTAGAACCGTGCGACCGGCAGAACAGTTATCTCCACACTGACGATTCCTGAAAAGTATGAAACATATGTAGTTCGATAATAATAAAAAATATTTATTATAATATTATATATATATATATATATATAAAATTATAAATTAATAATTAAATATTATTTTTATCCACAGACAAACTTATTTCGCCTTTTAAAGGCTCCTCAGTGCAGGTCTACAACTACTCTACCTACCGCCCAGTTCGAACTTACGACCTTGAGTCTTGTAACCCAACGTAGTTGTGTTTACAACTATTGTCTTTTAATGTTTAGCTTTTAATGGCTAGCAATATACAACTTGAAAATGAGCGTCTGTAGTGATGGGATGTTGCATGCGAACGTGATTACGTGCACTGCGCATACAAAATTCAAAAATAGCTAAGAATTTGTTAATATTAATTCCTACACTAGGCACTTTAACATTTTATGACTAGTCAAAAAGTGCCTAGTTTAATAATTAAATGATATTTTGAAGTGTTGACAGTTTGCTTTGATAATGATCAACTAAACTGACTACACTTCTCTTTTTTTCTTTTTTTTTTAAGCATAGTGCCACTGAAGCGTAAGGGGCTACTGTGATAGTGGCCAGATTTCTAGGGAGCAACAAGATGATTGTTCACATTACATATAATTTTCTGCATGTTGGTATCATCGGGGAAACAGGAAGCAGGAGGAGATTTTAAAGATAATCGGTCTGAGTAAAGAAGCTGTCAGAGTAGAAAATCTTCCGACTGCTAAGGAACTCTACAGAGAAAGTAGCGATTTTGCTGCTAGTCGGTTGAGTAGGGGGAATTTATATTGGGGAGGGGTACAAGTGTAGTAAGTTCATTGGAGCACATTTCGTGGAAGTACTTGTAAAACAAGCACAGGGATGCAATACTGATAAGGAGTGGAGCTTGGTAGCCAGTGCGGGACCTATTAGGTTTTAAAAATCTTTTTTGCATCGTGTACAAGAGGGAGAGACTAGTGGTTGGTGCACCAGCCCAGATGTTGCAACAATATATTTATTTACTCCTCTGCAGGAGTTAGGCACAAGGCCAGTTTTATCTTACTCCCACAAGTAAGATGTGACCACAGCTTGGGTCGAGTAAGTGGGGTTTGAAAAGCCAGCGCCCGAGAAAGTGAGCACTCTGGCCATTAAAAATTGCCTGGGCAGCCCCGTCGGCATTCCCCGGTAGAGGCGCCTCAGGCAATAAGCAATAAACTTACTCCTCCCCAAAGAGGGGAGGCGAAGCCTGGGAGGGTGAACCTCCTAGAACTGCACAGGACAAACCCACAGACAGGTGGAATCAAGGCCTGAAGGATAAGACGACACCCGTCTATAGGGTGCAGTATCCATCGGAACAGATACTACACTTACTTCCTAGCGTGCCAAGTAAGATGTTGCAACAATATACTATGCACAGATTAATCATGGCTTTATAGAGATATAGAATACTGGCAGGTGTGAGAAGTTTTCTTGCCCGGTAGAGGGAGCCTACCTTTTTTTGCAGCAGACCTGGCAGCATCTTCTATGTATTTTGTATTATTTAGATTATTCGGATTACCTTTCTCATCTTTGATGTTATTCTTACAACGTTTCGGCCAATGTAACCTCCGACTTTCTTCAGGTGTGTCTGGTCGAACTTGGGAATCTGTACGGAATTTCGAGCAAAATTCAAAATTCCGTTCAGATTTCTGAGTCTGACTTCAAGATTCCCGCATTCGACAAGCCACATCTGAAGAAGGTCGAAGGTTACATTAGCCGAAACGTTGTGAGAATAACATCCGAGATGAGAACAATAGTCCAAATGATACAAATTATCAATCCTCATCTCAAAAATTCCGAAACATCTTCTATTTACCTATTCCATTTCATGTTGCCTGAAAATGTTAGGCTGAGGTGTTTAAACTTTCTGTTGATAAACTTCTTTTATTTACTTTTTACTTTTCTTCTATCGGACCTGTTGAGTGTCACCTGTGATTAATAGGTTTTAACATCCTGTTGTCGTTGGCCTTACGTGCTTTGTCAAACAATACCTTTGTTAGAAAGGAATGTTATGTGCTTTTTTATTCTGTCGTTTTTCTAACGTCACCTCAAGTTATTCTTTAGAAGAGAAGAAGAAAAAAAAAACTCACCTTGGGGAGGAGATGGGAGGGGGCGCATTTCAAGATTTTGCTTATAATTAATTTGACTTTGCAAGAAAATATGTCAGCTTTTTTTTTTTTTCTTACATCATTCCAACCTTTTTTTAAAATTATTTAATATTCAGGTTCTTTATTTACTCATTTTCAGGGCTTGGCCTTTTGGCTAAGATCAAAGTGTAGTATCTGTTCCGATGGATACTGCACCCCATACTGGTGTTGTCTTGGCCTTCGGGTCTTGATTTACGCCGGTCAATGGGTCTGTCCTGTGCAGTTCTGGGAGGTTCACCTTCCCAGGCTTTGCCTTCCCATCTTTGGGGAGGAGTAAGTTTATTGCTTACTGCCTGAGGCGCCTCTACCGGGGAATGCCGACGGGGCTGCCCAGGCAATTTTTAAACCCCACTTTCCCGACCCGACCTTGGGTCACATCTTACTTGTGGAAGTAAGATAAAAACTGGCCTTGTGCCTAACTCCTGGAGAGGAGTAAATCAATACTCATTTACGGGTGTACAACTTGTCAAAAATGACAGGGGAAAAAATCCTTTGTCAGTGTTCGCACTAATATTGTCTATTGATTCTGTTACAGTTGATTAAAACATTCATATTGTTCAACCTGTTTGACCTTTTACTTTTCTTTCTTTTTTTATTTATTTAATATACAATGTACCAACGTTGGCCGACGAGTCACGATGACCTCTAGTGTAATACTAAAACTCTGGTAATCTTGCTTGTTTCGATGTTTACACACTGAATAAATTATATAAGGAGGATGGGCGAATGAGACGAGAAGTGGTGGGAGGAAGAGGGAGATATTAAATAAAAAGTCTCCTAACCTGGATTTAACAAGTTTTACATGCTTATAATTATATTTGGTTTACAGTCTCTTTTACATACTGGCATGTGTTGGATGGCTTTTAGAAATTGACTTCCTAACTAAACTATCTCTGACCAGGTCTGTATTTATCCTTCTTTCTCTCAAGTCCATTCGTGTCACTTTCTCCCATGTTTTATTTAGCCTTACCCTGTGAACAACGACTGAAGTCAAGGAGAAACTTCCTCAGCTATATTAAACCCCTAACAACATCTCAGAAAGAGACCAGACTACAGCTATGGGCCAGACGGCTAGAGAATGCCCCCCCCCCCTCCTACTGAAATGGGAATCTCACCTTCTGAGGAATTCCCTCCCGGTTCAGAAGCACCCTGGCTCCAGTGGAAAACATTCAACCGTCTGAGAACAGGAATGGGGCGATCAAAAGTTTCTATGGGTAGATGGGGCTACAAAATTGACCCAACCATCTGTGATGTCTAGAGGAGGACCATATGATGCACCACTGCCTTGTCTGCCCTCTACTGTCCAACTGGTACAGCTTGAAAGATCTTGCAGAGTACAATAATAGTGCAAAGGACTGCATAAAAAAGTGTGAAACTGTCGTATGACCACATGCTTCAAAGACATGCAAAGAAGAAGACCCTGTGAACTGACCCTGCTATCTCAACTCTTCTACATCTACTAACCCAAGAACTCTCCTCCGTTCTTTCAACGTGGCCATACTATCGAAGTCTCCTCTTCCTATACTGTCCAGATTTAATCTTTCTCTGAGGTCATCAGATCTAAGCTTGTTTTTAAGGCTCACATTGTACATCCATTTTATCATTCTTCGTATCATTTCTCACTAACTCTCACTGGCCAGGTTTCATTTTCATACATCATTACACCGTGTATACGTGCGTATAGACTCTTCCCTTGGTCGATAGTGGTAATGCTCTACTGGTTAGATGTTTTTATAACAAACTGGGATCACTGCCTGGTCAGGTGCACCTAGAAATGGACCCCATCATAACACCCCATACTGCTCCAGTCAGTCGTATATCAGTGTCAATGATTCCTAGAGTATTGATTTACTCTTCTCCAGGAGTTAGGCACAAGGCCAGTTTTTATTTTACTCTGACAAGAAAGATGTGACCCAAGGTCGGGTCGGGAAAGTGGGGTTTAAAAATTGCTTGGGCAGCCGTGTCGGCATTCCCCGGTAGGGGCGCCTCAGGCAGTAAGCAATAAACTTACTCCTCCCCAAAGCCTGGGAGGGTGGACCTCCTAGAACTGCACAGGACAGACCCATAGACCGGCGTAAATCAAGCCCCGAAGGCCAAGACAATACCAGTCTATGAGGTGTAGTATCCATCTGAACAGATACTACACTTTGATCTTAGCCAAAAGGCCAAGAACATAATCGAGGAATTAAAAAGATTACAAAATCTCAGTTATCACCTCTGTCGATGGACCAAGACACTAAGAAGTCAGGAGATATCTGCATCTGCATTGATCCGAGACCACTAAACAAAGCGCTGCATACACATGCCTGATAATCGTAAATAAAAAAGTTTTGTAAATAGTTATAAAATTTCTTCAAATTTGTTACATTTTTCCATAAACTACCAATAAATAAGTACTTTGAAACTATTTACCTAACCTTAACCCTAACAATCGGTTCAGGGCACTAAATGTATAGACTTGTGTACAATCTTGTTACTCCTACCAAAAAGTAACAAAAATAATGGGACAATCACCAAAGCATATCTTCGTAAAATGCCATACGGATCAAGGCACCACCGTACGAGGATTGAAAACAACCAGTGGATTGAGCAGAAGATTTCTTGAGAGAAATTGTTTATCTAGAAGGACGTCTCAACAAGTATTTGTTTACATTAGACTTGAAAACGACCATGTTGTAGTTGGCTGGGAAGCAGCTTTGTGGTATTTTTTTTCCACAGATGGGACACTCTCGGAAATAAATTTTGTTCATGGAAGTTCCGTTTGGTGTTTTGTACAGAGAGAGAGAAAGAAAATTTCTCTGCTGTGGTTGTGGCCAGGCGAGTTCTTGCTGTGAATGTTTTACAGGGATTGGAGCTCAGTCGCGCACCTATCATGAACGTAACGATAGAGTAGAGAGAGACGAGCAACATCTCTTTTGTGTGAAAGGGGCTGCAGGAAAGAAAAGAGATCATCCCTTACTACATTGTAAAGTCGGTTTTGTACTCTGTCAAAGCAAGAAAGAGTGTTCCAAGCGGAACTTCTTCAAATGTGACAGCAATACTCCATCTTAGGACGGATCTAGCTCTTATACAGATAGAGGAGTGCATGAAGTGTGAGGTACCTTCTGGAGCAATAAAATAGTCAAACTATTCTTTCCAGTGACCTTAGTAACAGATTTGATGTAAGTCTTCACATTTCAGGTCTGGGGTAAAAGTCAGACATTGGAGCTTATCATGAAAAGGGGCTTTTTAAAAAAAATTTTAAACTTAGTTCACCCCAAACAAGGCAAATTGCCACTGTAGATGTAAGGGGCTACTGAGAAATAGGGTGAAAGTTAAAGGGGGGGTCATCCTAAATTGGGAGCTGTTCAGCTAGATGCTTGTTCACATTAGTTTTAAATTTCTGCATGTCGTTACAGTCGGAGAAACAGGGAGCGGGAAGGAGTTCCAAAGGCCAGCAGCTCGAGGAAAGAAGCTATTGGAGTAGAAGTCTCTCCGGCATCTGGGGACCTCCACAGTGAATGGATGGGACCTAGCTGATTGTCGGGTTGGTCGAGTGTATTTACGTCGAGGGGGCACCAGAGCAGCAAGTTCATCGGAGCACATTCCATTGAAGTACTTGTAAAACAAGCACAAGGATGCAACATTGCGGCGATGGGACAAGGCCTGGAGCTTGGTGGATAGTGAGGGACTTATTAGATTAGATACTCTGTTTTGGACCTTGTCTAAGAGGGAGAGACTGGTGGATGATGCACCAGCCCAGATGTGACAACAATACTTCATGCATGGGCGGATGGTGGCTTTGTAGATATATAGGATACTGTCTGTTTTCTAGCATGGTAGAGGTAGCCCACTTTCTTTGCAGCAGCCTTGGCAATGTCTTCTATGTATTTGTTCCAATTCATGTTACCTGTGAATGTTAAGCCTAGGAGAGAGTCATTCATTCCACCTAGGGAGAAATGAGGATCTGACAGACCTTTTTGATGTGCGACAGTGTCAATTCTTGCAAGAAATTAAGAGAAAAAGGGTACAAAGAGGGTCGGAGGTCAATGAGTGAAACAAAAATGAAAGTAAATAGACTCCCGGGCAACGTCGGATTGATACAGCTTGTACTAATAAAACAAATTTAGGTCACAGATGTCGAAGGTCATAAATCTGGAGGAATTTTCAATTTGTAATTATTCAATTGGCGGTCTTTAACAATGCTAATAGTTGATTCTCTTATTGAAAAAATAAATGTGGGGGAAATAAAACGGGGCAGGAGGGGGGGGGGAACTATTTTCTTTTCTTTGGAACCTCGGACAAGTTTTCATGAGTAGAGGAAAGAAATGTTTGTTAATTTATAGGTCATTCTCACGATCGTTCCCAAGCAAATAATGATTCATGTTTGCTTTCCGTACGAACAATATGCACGTGTGTCACGTACCTCAATTACTGGATTTGTTCATTAAAAAATTCTAGTTGAGTAAAGCTATAATAATCTTATGATGGGAAAAATCTATATTTTATGCTCACCCAGCGTTCTTCATTAATGAATTGGAACCCCTGTGTACTCCTGCTCCTATCTCTTAACCCTTTATTACTATTCTTATTGTTGGCATCCGTCTGTCTCAGGAGACAATGGAGTTCTGCGCCTCAGATTTGTCCATTGCCGAATTGCAGTGTCTGCTGTGACTGTGCAAGCCTATCCTGGATCGACAGGCTCTGTTGCAGTTGCCACAGATGTGGGTGGTGTCTGGTTGCGAGAGCTCTGTTGCAGCACTCTACCGTCTGTGCTCTCTCCTCTCCCTTCACTGCTGGTCTCTCCTCTCCTCACTCCTCTTGCAGCATGCCTTTACAGCTCTTCTCTAGCGGCTGCGATCTTCAGCGAAAGACTCCCAGCCTGTTGGTTGATGCCACCTGCCCTCATGTCTTGCTTGCAGACATCCTTGTCTGGAGCCGCTTGCGAGTTCACCATAAAGAATGTCCTTTGGGATCCTCCCATCGTCCATTCGCCTGGCATGGCTAAGCCACTCAGGATGTTCGCATGATCAAGTACGGTCTTAGTCTTATAGTGTTCTGTAAATAGCATGTTTTCCTTTTCTTCTTTATTTATGTCATTTTTTTCTCATTGCTGCTGCTCCTACTACTACTACTACTACGTATCCCAAACCAAAATTTTATTTTCATTGTATCTAAAAAAAATTTAATGCAGACACATAGATCCTAGCAAAACACGAACAATGATACCAAATTTATTTTGTAGCAAAATTAGCCATCGAATTATGACCATTCAAAGTTTGTTGGAAATTACAAAAAATTGTTTGCTATTGGTCCTGAAGCCAAACTTCATTGTGTATAACTAAAAATTCAGGCTTTAGACAAGTGAAAAATCATTACAAATGTAATGTCATCTGTGGTAAATAAAAATTAATCATAATGGGAGCAATGCTTATTAGATCAATCCAGCCTAAACATTGATCAAAATCCCATTACTTCTCGAAAGAACATACAAAAATGACATGGAAGTGCAACTTTGACTGTTCATATAAGATTCATTTCAACTGCTAAAACATTGAATCTTTATAATATGATTCAGATTTTCCTATTATATTCACAGTAGAAATCAAGCAGGATTTCTCTTACATAGATCAAATTCAATGTAAATCTGAAATACTTAAATGTTCAAATGAGAGGTTGTGTCCATATTATGCCCCGTAAAAACCCGTTCAAAATACTCAAAAGAAACTAAAATTTTGGTAATATTCATTAATTTATGTCTAATAATACCTATTGTTATTATTTCTCAAAAATTGGATGTATCTGAATTTTCACAAAGGCCTATCACCCCCTTTTTATCCCCTTTGCGTAAAATTAAATATACTAGCAATCATGTTCCAAAATTCATAATAATCGGTTAATTAGTTTATGAGAAAATCCTCTACATACAAATATATAGACATATAAACATACCTAACTTTATATAAAGACAAGAATACCTGTCCCAGGACAGGTAAAATTAATTCCCCCTGAACAGAACAGTTTCACACCACCTTACAGTGATTCAAATCAACACATAATGATATTAAACCTTATATATATATAATAAGAATATTTTTAAAAAAATATTTTGAAAACCTGGACAAAGCAAATTATTCATGTTTTTTAAATAAATTATTTAATAAATAATTTATTTTAAAAAACATAATTTGCCTTGTCCAGGTTTTCGAAATATTTTTAAAAATATATTCGCCTTATTATTGCCATTTCAGCAACGTTTTCAATGTGTGACTTTTCAAACTATATATATATATATATATGTAAGTAAATTTCGTGTACAACAGAATGGTAGGATTAATTTTAGAGGAAGCATTATTAAAATCAATGAAACAGACGAGTGGGGAAAAAAAAAAAAAAAAAAAAGGAAAATTGTTAAAATTACCTTAAGGCCTTGTCGTCTGACCCTCTGAGAGGAAACGTCAGAATGGTAAATTAAAAACTAAAAGTCGAATGAGAAATGAAGGGGGAAAAACAAAAAAAAAAAAAAAACTTATTTCAGTTGGAGGAAACGAATGAGAAGGGAAAAAAAAAGTAAATCTCTCAACGTTATGGTGGCTTTGAATCATTAAAGATCTCCAACTGATGTTTCAAAATCTTTTGTCTATACAGGCTAGGTCGATAGTTGTTAATGACTAACGCCTCAAGAATATTGAGATGGTAGTTCGATATATATATATATAGAATATTTAGTAGTAAAACTCATGAAATAGCTGTAATTCTTTGAGATAAAAAACAGTTATACTTTTTATAAGGTCTTGTTCTGTCAGAAAATATTTCAATGTATGTGTGTGTGTGTATATATATATATATATATATATATATATATATATATATATATATATTGTGTGTATATTTAGGTAGCTTTAATTTAAGCAATTTTTATACTGTGGATGCTTACCTTACGGGATTACTATATATATATATATATATATATATATATATATATATATAAACTAAATAAATAAAAGACGACATTGTGAAATAGAGGACAAAAGTACAAAGTTGAGACAATATAAAGCCAAAAAATATGGACAATGAAAAAGATACAAAGGAAATTTGAAGTTTAATTTTAACGACCTTCCCTCTCAAATCTCAGCTCAAAAGGCTGACCAAACAATTCGTGTTTTGATCTCTCACTTTACACGTTTCACTTTACAGAGATGGAAATGTGAGGTACATAAGTAGATGCTTCTCCCCTTTTACTTTCTACTTTTCAGTTTATTTTCAACTAGCAAACAGCCCCGTCGTTGCCCAGGAATAAAAGAGTACTTCGGATTACCATATTCATTTTTTTTTTTTTTAAATAAAGTTGCATTTTATGAATGCCCAGCGCAAACACAGACTCAAACAATATTATTGTAAATACCTTTAATACGAAATTAAGAGCACCACTGGATTTCTTGTAAAGATTTTACCTCAGAAAAAAATTGATCTTGGTCTAGGGCTTAGTTTTCAATTGCATCCCGGAACAGTGAGAGCGAAAGACTAAGACGACATATTTAAATTATAGATTTCTTTACAAGTCGTGTAGTAGTTTAAGCTGTACAATACTACTGCTAATGCTGCTGCTGCTGTTGTTGTTGTTTCTAAGCAAGTTAGCATCGAACATGGAGATTTCGATATTCCCTGCTTTTGATCGAGGTCTTTCTCATAGACTTGCAACACTTCATGTTTCTGAAGGATTTCAGGTTGCTCTCGACACCGAGGTCAACAAGGGCCAGCGGTTGCTCCAAGTCGTCAAAGAAGGTCGTCATTTGTCGACATTATTATCCTCACTCTGCTTTGCGGTAGATGACGGAATTTCCTGGCTTGTCGTAGATTGTCCAAAGACACATTGGCAAGAACGACCAGAGGCTGCCGGATCCCGGTGTAGGTGTCTTTGCATTTAACCAGAAACAATTTAGCTAAGTTGCAACCCTAATATCGCTGAGTGTTAGACCAAATCCGCCTTCGGTTGCCCTGCCAGGAACTGAAGTTCTTGATATCATAGCTCTGACACTACCTGTTTCACAGCCCTTCCGCGTTGACGAGGGGTTGGATTGCTGTTTGTTTATTTGTTGTTTAGTTGCTCCATTCTCTCAAGTTCTTCGCAATAAAATTGTTTGTAATAGAAAGCCACCATTCGCCCATGCATGGAGTGTTGCCACATCTGGGCTGGTGCACCAACCACTGGCCTCTCCCTCTTGGACAGGGTGCAAAAAAGAATTTCTAACCTAATAAGTCCTGCACTGTCTGTCAGGCTCCAGCCTCTGTTGCATTGCCACAGTGTTGCAGCACTTCCACGAAATGTGCTTGTTCACAAGTACTTCCATGGAATGTGCTCCAATGAACTTGAGGTACTTGTACTCTCACCCAACGTAAATACACCTGATCCACCCAACTAGCAGTAACACTTCACCCCTTCATTGTAGAGGTTCTTAAATGCACAAAGATTTTCTACTCTGATAGTTTCTTTCTTCGGACAGCAAACCTTTGGAATCCCCTCCCTGCTCCCTGTTTCCCCGACCGTACCAACATAGAACTATAAACTTAATATGAACAAATATATTGCTGCCTAGTTCCCCACTCTGGTTGTCCCCACCCCCTTCATATTAATCTGGCCCCTATTATAGTGCTTTAGTGGAAATATGCTCTGTTTGGGGTGAACAAAAATACATTTTTTAAATTAAAAAAAATAAGAATTGTTTGGTTTTTTTTATTTAAAAAAAAAAGATTAAAGATGGCTCAAAATGTAAATCATTTTTAGAATAAACTGGATGAATTTAGAAGTAAAATAATGAACAGGGACATTTTTGGGGTCTATCTGATGAAATATTTAGTGACATTAAGATATGCTATAAGTTAATGCTTGCCCTTGGTGTTGCAGGCGGTACGTTTGGTGTCTTTCTCAATTGCGCCCCACACATAATAGTCAATGGGATATAATTTATCAATTAGACTTTTTTACAAAATATATGCCCACAAAAATTAATCTATAAACCATTTCTATACAAAATAGAATCTATTAAATATTTGAAAATATTAAGAACTTGAAGCATAATTTTTTTACTAAAATAACAGGATTCTGCATTAAATCACTTAAAAAGGGCTGATATGCCGTAAAACACAGTGAGGAAAGTGTTCCGGGATTTCAGATTTTAGCACATGATAGATATAATCGAAGGCTTCAAATTGAAAGAGAAAAGAAGCTGAAGATCTAAGACCTGCACTGTGAGAAAGGTCAATGAAACAGTTTATGACATAATTACAAATAGAACAAATAATTTTTTTTTTTCAATTTTGTATACATCTAAAAGTTATCCGATCTTAGTCCAGAAAAAATATTTGAAATACGTGACGGGGTTGGGACCCTAATCCCCTTCAAAGTAGGCCCCTTGTGCTTGCACACATTTAACCCACCGATCCATCCACTGCTGGAAACACCTCTGGAAGTCTTCTTTTGGAAGTGTGTTCATCTCCGCCAACGCGTTCCGCATTATCTCTTCTCTAGTCTCAAAACGGGAACCTTTCAGTGGCGTCTTCAATTTTCGAAAAAAACAGAAGTTGCAAGGAGCCATGTTTGGAGAGTAGGGAAGTTGGCGAACGACTGGAATTCCATGTTTGGCCAAGAAATTTTGGATCAATTGGGATGAATGTGCAAAGGTGTTGTCGTGATGCAGTTGCCAGTTGTTCGACGTCCACATGTCTGGTCCTTTTCTGTTCAAATCATCACGCAAAATTGCATGTGCAGAATCTTTACTCACTCCGACCTCTTGGGCGATCCCCCGCACGGTTAAACGATGATCTTCCATCACCAAATTTTGCACCCTATCAACAACAGCTGCACTCCGAGCAGTTTGGGGCCTGCCAGAACACTGGTCACTCTCCACTGATTTTTGAATCGGTTGAACCACTCCTTAATTTGTGTTACACCCATCGCATCTTCTCCAAACACCTGCTGAATCTTACGAATTGTTTTGCTCTGAGAATCACCAAGCTTTTGACAAAATTTGATGCAGTACTTTTGATCAACACGTTCAGTCATCTTGAGAGAACCGGTAATCTGACGAACACGTTGTGTAGCGCCTCACTCAGTAACCGACAGGCAGCGACTAATGCGCAGGAAGGCGGTGATAAAATTCACACATGCGCATGAAGGTGTCTTCTTTCACTGTGTAGAGTGGTGCCGCCCTATTGTCTCTATTTCGTACGGAAAAAAATAATGGTCGGATTCTTTTTAGACAGGCCTCGTATTACAAATCATGTTAATTTATAGTTTGTTATATATGTACTGATTTCACAAAAATATAATTTTGTTACTAAATAAAATTGTTTGAAATTTATTTAAATTTGAAGCTCAGATCACCAGAACCCACCACAGCCTTCTATTTTATGTTAAATTTTTAGGGGTGCATGCCACCGGATCCTCCTAGTAAAGTTTCGGTGCTTCTATAATAAAAAGCCGAAAAAAAGTTTTTCTTATCTTTTAGTGTTGGAGAGGTAAATAAGAGGCAGGTAACTCTTACAACGAATTTTAAACACGATTTTCTCTGAAATTAGGATCATGGATCTTAACTTCAATTTCGAAGATATACTGTATTTTACATCAGACAGTGCAAAACAAATTGATTTTTTGCAAGCACACATACTAATTTCTGGTGCAGAAACCTGCAACTGTTCGAAAGCTAGAGCTGTTGTGAAGAGTTACCTGCCCCTTATTTACCTCTCTAACACTAAAAGACAAGAAAAACCTTTTTTCGGCTTTTTATTATAGAAGCAGCAAAGTTTCATATAATCACCACTTTAATATCAATAGAAAGTATTTTCAGTGTTTTTTTTGTAAATTGGCAATTTTATCTATGAAAACAAAACAACCAAGTCCACCAATCATGATGGGTATCACTCTCATTTTTTAAGCTATATGGGTTATCTTGATTTCAGTCATGCTATCTATTAACCTTGTCTTCTTTAGTTTTGATAATGCTCTGGTGCGCTGTCAATCGGTTCCCCACTCCTATGAATCTTTCTGCACTAGAGTTATATCAAGTCACCTGCGGTTCAAGGTTGAGTGGTTAAACAGAAAACAAGTACGAAACACTCAAACAAAAGAAAAAGGAAAGAAACGAAGAAAATTTGAACGGCAAAATATGAAGCTATGCAAAATCAATTTTTTTTATTGAAGTGAAATGAATACAGTGAAAGGGGGGGGGGTGAAAGTCTATGGGGGGGGGGAGGGGGGGGCGTTTTCACTCTGACTTCACCGGGACCGTTGAAGATGAATTTTACGGAATTAAATGAAAATAATTGACTTGTTGTCTCAGTCAAAAATAATCCGGCTCACAGTTCACTCAACGTTTTCTCTCCCTCTTCTTTATTCTCCTTCTCTCCCTTCTCTTCTTTCTCCTTCTCTTCTTTCTCCTTCTCTCCCTTCTCCTTCTCTCCCTTCTCCTTCTCTCCCTTCTCTTCTTTCTCTTTCTCCTTCTCTTCTTTCTCCTTCTCTTCTTTCTCCTTCTCTTCTTTCTCCTTCTCTCCCTTCTCCTTCTCTCCCTCTTCTTTTCTCTTCCTCTTCTCTCCCTCTTCTTCTTTCTCCTTCTCTCCCTCTTCTTCTTTCTCCTTCTCTTTGTTCTGCTCTTCACAACATCAAGTTCAGAAAATGAAGTCCCAACCCTAAATGCAGATTATGTTCCTTTTTTTTTTTTTTTATTATTCACTTAAATCCGACATGTGCAAACCAACTTGATTTGCATAACTACATCTCTGGACTCACTCTTCCGGATGTTAAAATAAAGACACCACGGCTCATCTTTGCTAACTCCGGTATTCGTAATCAATGGGACAGTGTTCGAATCCTCACTAGCAACCTATGATTTAAACATTTCTTGAATTTTCAAATTGCATGCCAGGCAAAGATGGGGCGTTTTATGGCAGGGATTAGGCAAGTCGGGGCCACTTCCACCGCTCGATCCTGATTCAGGATCATCACGTCCGCCACATACAGATCTGGTCAGAAATCCGTTCAGGAGAGACGGACGAGAGGTCAAAGTGCTAATTGGATAACTAGTAGTACAAAACGCATACAGAAAAGGAGGAGGAAGAACATTTGAACGATAAAAATCAATGTGATGTATATATATATGTATATGTATATATGTGATTTTTTGAAAGCTTACTAAAGCATTCCGTTCAGGAGCCCAGACAACACCACAAAAGATTTTTTCATTCAAAATTATTTATTTATCATTTTTCAAATTAAAGAGTTTTTACCTACACGTGTTTCACTACCAAGCAGGTACTTGCTTGGCAGATCATCAGGGAAAATTAAGTATCATCGAGCTTGTTTTTATTTTTTTATTGGAATCATCCCAGTCTTCACTGAATAATTTTTTTCTAAGTGAAAAATCCAAATATATATATATATATATATATATATATATATATATATATAGTTATTTTTTTTTAATTCCCTACAGCTTCCTGTATCGTTAAATTTTAAAACATGAAGTATCGATACTAGGGAAAGAGAATGGAAAGTGAAATTCACATTGCTCGGTTAAACATCCGATTAGAAGAAAGAAAAATATTGAACACACATTTTTAATATCTCTCCTCTCACTGGTAAGGCATTAGTAAGAAAGGTTTCAATAATTAAATTAGATTTCAATAACTCAATATACCTTTTAAACAAATTGCTTAATCAGATTAAAAATGGCTCTAATATAAATCTTTTTAAAAATAAACTTGAGTAATTCAAAAATAATGGTAAAAATTGATTTACAAGGACATTTTTGGGGTCTATCTGATTAAATATTTAAATAAGCTATGCAAAATCAATGTCATTTATTGTTTTTAATTTTGTAACATCATAATTTTATACAGCCATATCAAGCGTATAAATAACGCATATCATGTTCATTCATTTCTTTATTTATGCATCTGTGGACATCGTCCTGTTTTAAATCAATAAGGATTTCCTCAACCTCCTGGGTCTATCAATGACACGCCACACCGAGGACCACTGTGATTTGACTAGGATCTACGAGCGCCTCTCCATCGCTATTATTCGGCTTGCCAAGACAGAAGAACATTTGATAATATTAATAGTTTTTTTTCTTTCTTTTTTATCTCCCCCCTCCCACAGTGGTAAGATGTGACACAAGGTCAGAAAGTGGGATTGAAAAGCCAGCGCCCAAGAGGTTGAGCACTCTGGCCTACAAAAAATGCTTGGACGATTAGCAATAAACTAGCCCCTTCTCAAAGGGTGAGAAGGCAAAGCCTAGAACTGCACAGGACAATCCCTAAGACCGGCGGAATCAAGGCCTGACGGCCAAGACGGTACCGGTTTGCAAAATTATTCAAAGAAAGAAACGACAGAAAGTTTGTTGACTTTAAAAACTCTATTTACCAAAATCCGTATATGCGTCCATAATAAATATTTAAGTACAATATTAAGTAAGGTACTAATGAAAACGTCTTTGATTTGTATGCATACTTCAGAGAGCTTTGTCACATGCTTGAGAACAAAATTCCCCCACTTATCACATACATGAGGCCAGTATTTCAGTTGTCAGGAGCAGCGTACCAGTTTCAATTATTATCTGGTCGGCCCATCTTTTTGGTGGTCATCCTCTTGATCTTTCTTCAGTGAAATTTTCTTTTTATGATTTCTTTACATAGCTGGAGTCTGGTAGACGGGAAATGTGTCCAAATCACATTAATCTCTTTTTTTTTTTAAATAACGTTGTTGATGGACCTTTTAATATTAAGCTTATTTCTGAAATCGGCATTTCTTTGTCTATCTTGCAAAGTTACTCCCAGTCAGGTTTATAAATCATCCATGTAATTGCTTATCTTCCCATTTTCTTTTCTCGTCTTTTTCTTTACAGTTTCACCATTCTTCGTAGTTTATATTGGCGGTGATTTTTGCCAGCGAATATCAGTTTCTCTGTATTCTCTTCGGTGCATTTTTTTAGTCCTTTAGTTGCATCTATCACGCAATATCCAATGCTTAACAGTCTTCTAACCCTCTTTATTTTATGTTTACACAGAGTCAAACAGTAGTATCATTCTTCTATAGTACATGGTGCATGATCATTAATTTCCTGTTTTTTTTTTACCCATATACCTGAGCTCTACTTTTGTCCAATTGATGAAGGGTCAAGAGTTTCTTTTATAGAGGTACTACCCAATTATGTCTTCCTTTAATTAGGTGTCTGCTGTATAATTTTGCTTTTAATATTATTATTATTATTGTTATTATTATTATTAAGCTTTCTCTCTTGCCCTAACTCTAACCAGTATAGTTCATGTTTCACTTGCATATACAGCAATAGGAACTATCAATGCATTCAAAAGTCTTAACTTCAAAGGCGTTGATATGACCTTGCTTCATATAATTTTTTCAATATCTAAATACAGAAGTTACTATTCCTATTCTTCTGAGAAATTGATGGTGGGGGGGGGGGCATGGTCAATGTTGAGAAATTCATCTCGATTTCAGATTTTTTCGCCACTCACATCTCCAAGTATAGGTAAATACAGGCAAAAAAATAAATGGGAACAAATGAAAACGAAACACCGGTATATAAGTTTCATAGCGGCAAGCAACCGATTGTAAGAAATAAATCAAGAAATGTTTGTTTTGAAATGACATTACCTAAGTTCCTGTAAATAATAAGGAAACTAATTGGAATTCTGAAGTACTAATATAGGATTTACGATATACATTTATTTACAATATACATTTATTTATTTACTGTGTGAGCGAAAACACACAAGCCACGTCCCAAACACTCTAAAATAAAGCAATTAAATTTTTAATTCAAAAACCAGCTCCAGGTGACAAAAAAGCGAAAATAACGTTCATGTGATGTGTATACAGATACATACGCATGCCAAAATCAATCCTCGCGCTTGGCATATATCAAAAAGCAAATTCCCTTTTTGATCCGGTCGCCTGGTATAAAACCAGGACACGACAGACAACTCTCAGTTTAGCTAAAAACAAGGCAGTCAGCGAACACAACATCAGATCTATTGCATTTGCTTACATTCTAAAACAATTGGGAAAGGTATGAACCCACCATTCTCCAGCTATGGGTAAAAATAGCAACTTGTGTTCAAATAATTGTATACAACTCTTTTTTTTCTTTTTTTCTTATGCATTAATATCGAGCTATGGTGGATTTTTATCTCCACTTGACACAATCACAGGCGTGGTCCGGGTGAAGACCGGTTTTACAGAGATCTCATCATGAGTCTTCCTCTTGGTCGCTTCCCGGCGACTTCTAATACAAAGGCAAGTTTCACGATGGTGTCCTTGTTGGCCCTTAGCACATGTTTCGTAGCATCACTTTAACTTATGGATGTTGGCAACCTTCACGTGGTCCTTCCTGTAAAAAAAAAAATGTATACAATTGTTTCCAAGAATTAACGTTTCAGCATGAAATAATCCCCCCAAAAATTGATATGCCGTAAAGTAGGCAAATAAAACTAATGTATCAGTTAGAGTTAGAATAGGTGGTGTATTTCATCATTAAATAACCCCCAAAATATTGATATGCCGTAAAACACAGACTGAACTGATCTATATAACAATAGGCTAAAGCATTTCATGTTTGTACGTACATTATCACCTTTCACACATATTTAAAAAAAAAATGAGATCGTCTGATCAACAAAGATAATGATTGGTGATTAATCTGATATCACTAAGGTAAAAAAAAAATATCCTACTTTACCCATTTCAAAATGAATTGTTCCAAAATCTAATTATGCCGTCCCGTCGACTAAAACCGTACAATGATTAAATGATAAATAGATTTTTAAAAATGACATTCGTTTTATAGATTTGAAGAATATTTTGCTGACAATTATTTTCATGGAAAGAAGACACGGAATATTTATTGTTTTAAAAAGAATTAAATCGCTATAATTTTAATTAAATATAGAAGAGACATATTCTTTTTATTTATTCAAAGATTATTTAGCTGACAATGACAATTATTTTTTATGCAAGAAGAATCATTTTTTTCTTCATAGTATTTAGCCTGGCAGACATTTATTATTTCAAAAAGAGTATTATTATTTACAGTAAATTATACAGATTCTGCTAGTCAATAGATTTTGTGTTTTGGCATTAAATAACTCCCCAAATAACTCTGATCTATGTTATGGCATATCAACCCTTTTTCTGGTTATTGAATGTCAAAACACAATGGTTTTGTGAAGAACATTGATTGGCATAGATAATCTGTTTACCGGCATATCAACCATTTAGGTAAAGTTTACACCCACAGGGGGAACATTCAAAGAATCCTTACTTTGTTTATATAAGAGTGCTCAATAATAAATAGAGCTGTTTAATAAGTCTAAAGATTTTTATTTAGCTAAATAATGTTTGTATTAATATAATTTTTTATACCTATTATATATATATATATATTATATATATATATTATGTCATCCACAGACAGACTGTTTCACTGTATCACTCTTCAGTACGGCTAGACTAACAGCCATTCCAAGCCAAGAATCGAACCTTCAACCATCTAGTTGATAGTCGACAGCTCTCATCATTGAGCTATGGGATTGGCGCTCTACAATGTCTTCATATAAACATTGACCGCCACTTTACAGTGCTCAATTTGTTTATTTACAAAGAGCTTTGCATTATATATATATATATATATATATAATTTCATTAAATAAGATAGACAACTTCTGTTTACATACTTTTGCCCTGATCCGGTTTTTTGGGGGAGGGGGTTCTGTTTCTTTTTTTTTCTGAGGTTTGAAGTTTTGAATTTATTAAAAAAAATAATTAGTTTTATTATTTTTTTTTATTTGGGTCAATGGGATGTATCTTTTTATAAATTATATTTTTTAGAACCTGTTGATCTATTTTATAGTTATTGCGCATCTGGTTTCGGTGGAATAATTTTATATTTGTATTTAGTGAAAGGTTTGATTTTTTTAAATATTTTGATAGAGATTATTTTTAAATTGTCGAATTTGTTCGTCTATGCTATAGTTAGGAAAGCCATTATTTATTAGAGTCTGTTTAATATTTTTACGTTCACGTTTAAAGATAATTAGGGAGGAGGAGATTAGTTTAGCTCAAGATAATAGGTTTTTAATAATAGCTATTTTGAATCGGAAGGAGCATCTGCTAAGGTAGTTAATAGCGCAAGGGGTTTTATTAGTAGGTTTTATATATATATATATATATATATATATATATATATATATTTAAACATAGTTCACTCCAAACAAGGCAAGCTGCCACTGTAGCCGTAAGGGGCTACTGAAAATTAGGGTGAAAGTTTGGGGGTTGTCCTAAATTGGGAGCTGTGCAGCAAGATGCTTGTTCACATTAGTTTTAAATTTCTGCATGTCGGTACAGTCTGGGAAACAGGAGTTCCAAAGGCTGGCAGCACTAGAAAAGAAGCTATTGGAGTAGAAGGCTCTCCGGCATCTGAGGACCTCCACAGTGAATGGATGGGATTTAGCTGATTGTCGGGTTGGTCGAGTGTATTTACGTCGAGGGGACACCAGAGCAGCAAGTTGATCGGAGCACATTCCATTGAAGTACTTGTAAAACAAGCACAAGGATGCAACATTTGCGGCAATGGGACAAGTCCTGAAGTTTGGTGGATAGTGAGACCTATTAGATTAGAGACTCTTTTTTGGACCTTGTCTAAGAGTGATAGACTGGTGGATGGTGCAGCAGCCCAGATGTGACAACAATATATATATATATATATATATATATATATATATATGATAATTAAAAGGATAAAATAAATTCAATGGTATGAATTAAAAAAGAAAAGCAAAAGACCTAAAACTCAACGTTTCACCCAGCTGTTGCGTTGGCTTTATCAAGAGCGAAAAAGCTAAAAGTGGAAAAGAACGAGATCTGTAATTTGGAGAATATATATATATATATATATATATATATATATATATAATGTTAGTGTATAATAAAATTTAAATCTATCTAGAGAGAAAAGATATGTAAATATTAGAGATGGGCGGTTTTACTGAAAACCGCAGTTTTACCGAAAAACCGCGGTTTTTCGGTTTCGTCTCCATACCGAATCGTTTTTTTTTTTTTAAACCATAACCGTTTGGTATTGTGTTTTTACTACAGTAAGCCACCATATACAAGGAAACACGGTTGAAAAGATTTTCCGATTTGAATAAAATTGAATATTACCAAAAAATGTTATATTAGTAAGAGGACAGATTGAACAAATATATGATAAAAATATTTAATTTACTTGTAGGACAAAATCTTTGTTTACAGTTTGTTATCATTAACATTTTGAATTTTCAAATGAAAAAAAGAGAAATACGACAGACAACATGACATCGTATTTTTAGCATTTTCAAATGAAAAAGAAAAGATCAAACGCGTTCCGTATGATGTCGAAAATCTATTTGATTCACAATATTTCATTTTCATCCTCATTTTTGCTTAATTTTATTTGTAAAATTATTTTGTTTGTTTAAATAAATTTTCGTTTTTTAATTTCTTGCATTTCTGAGTTATATTTTAGCTTCTGATGGGTTAAAGAATTAGATAGAATGTATATTCAAACTCAGTTTTATTCTTCAGAAATCTTTCATGAATCTTTGGTCACTGTTTTAACGAGTTAACTGTTGAAAAGGTATCAGAACTTTGATTACAACAGTCAACACCTTAAAACTTACGAATAGGCTATATTGCCGGTCCCGGCAAAATAACGATTCCTGCGTTATTTTGCGGGTTCATGTATATTTAACTAAATTGTTAAACTTAAAGTGACGCCCGGCACAATAATGAGTCTTACGTTATTTTGCCGGCTCGTGTTTATTTAACTATAAATTACTTTTTTTTTTATTATTTAAAATAATTTTTTAATATTATTTAAAACTTTATCAAACGAAATTTTATTTATAATTTAAAACTTTGCCTGATTGTTTTTTTTTCGTTTTTTTTAATTTAAAACTTTGCCTGATTGATTTTAAGCGATAATATATTTTAAAATAACGATAAAATTAATTTTTACTTCCGGTTGATTCGATTAGGAGTGAACTCTTCAAAATTACGACTTATTTTATGATTTCATTGAAAGAACATTTTAAAATAGAAACTGTTTAAATCCAGTGATTTTCTGTATATTTTAACATTATCGAAGTTTTTCTTCATAAAGAAAATCAGAATTTTACATTAAAATCTTTCCTTTGTAAAGCACATTTTTAACAAGTTAATTCAACAACTTAATAACTTCATTATTTTTAAAAGTTTGGCTTTGGTTCAAGGATTACGAAGAAACACCTATTAAAGCACATTTTTAACAAGTTAATTCAACAAGTAAATATTACCAAAGGCAACATAAATTATTCTTCTACCTACCTGTATAAGTTTATTTGTTTATTTTATTATTTATTTTTATTTAAAAAAATCATTTATCAAAATAAATAATAAAATAAACAAATAAACTTATACAGGTAGGTAGAAGAATAATTTATGTTGCCTTTGGTAACATTTATTTGTTGCTTATTTTTTTCTTTATATATAACTTTCCTTAATTTCAATTACTTAAATCGAGAGCAGACTTAGTAATGTTGGGAAAATTCATCAACATTAATTATATTATGAAACGTAACTAAATAAAAATAAACCGAAAAGAAAAATAGTATTTTTTTAAATAATAAAGGTAAAATATCTATTTTAAAATGATTGCGATTGTTTGGTTCATTTGAGCCACGCCTACTGGTGCACGTGGTATCTCCAGCTCCCGTGGCGGGTATAAAAAGTGCTGCTGCTTCACAATGTTTGTTTGTAAAACAATTCAACCTTGGATTAAAATGTGTAGCAGTTGAAAATAAAAATTAATTGAATGAACGAAAATATTAGAGACAATTAGATTCTTTAGCCGGATTTCAGATGCTTGTGTACGAATGGGGTCCCAATATTTTCGTCTGCAAACAGCAATTCGTAAAGAAATTACATCAGATACGCTTTACAGCAAATGAAATCCGACTAAATAATCTAATTGTCTCTAATATTATTTTACTTTTAATGTTTTTTGTATTAAAAGCAGATATTTCTTTAACCGACACAATAGGGCAGGTCGATTTTATTTTATTTCTTTAACCGACACAACTGATGATGAAAACAAATTGTTTTTAAATATTTGCCCTTATTTATTTCATTACCTTTTCTTTTGCAAGGCCATAACAATTAGGTTTTAAAAAAAATATGAACCGGCATAATAATGATCCCTTTACATTAGTAAATAATTATTGTGTCGGGCGTCACTGTATGTTTAACAATTTAGTTAAATATACATGAACCGGCAAAATAATGCAGGAATCGTTATGATTCATATCATGGAGAATGAATCAGTCACAAAATTATCGAAACAGTGGCATAATTCAACTAAACGTTGAATAATAACTAATCATCACACAAGAGAATGAATAGCTTCCATAGTAAAAAAATAAAAAAAATAAAAAACGAAAAAACGAACCGTAAACCGAGGTTTTAAGGGAAAAAAACCGAAACCGATACCGAAACCAAAATTTCAAAACCGCCCAACTCTAGTAAATATGTACATACACATATATATACATAAAAAAATTATATATATATATATATATATATATATAGGGTGGGCCAAAATAAGGGTCCTATCTTTAAATTTGAATAACTTGAATTTGAATAACTTCCACAAAATAAAAGTTAAACTCACCAAACTTTATGTGTGTGTAGACTGACCCTTCCGAGATTTTTTGAAATAAACAAAACAAATTTTAGCCGAAAAACACTTCTTAAAACTTACAAAAACTAAAGTATTGTTTTTTACACTGTTTTGAGTTTTTTAAGCAAAAATAATGTTTTCTAAATGAGGGTACGTTCCTTAGGGCTAATACGGCTCATGCTTGCTTCGGAAGGGGTCCTTTACTTATTCTAAAAAAAAAATTTAAAAAAATCAATAAATAAAAAAGTTATGAATTTTTAAAAATAGGACCCTTATTTTTGCCCACCCTGTATATATATAAAATAAAAAATAATAACCATATATGCATATATATCTACTCGAAATATATATACAGAAAATATACATAGATGTTGTATTAGCCGAAGGGAAGGAAACAGAAAACAAAAGGGGATCCAAAGGACCTAATTTAAAAGCAGGGAATCATCCGGTGTCTAAGTTTATATTGTTTTCGTTGATTATAGCTTTAGATAGGTTGGGAGAGACATAATAGAAGCCCATTTTTTGTTTAATTGTATTTGTGGAGTGGCTATGAGAGCTGATTGTGGGCTTGGCATGTGCATGGTTACTTCATCGCGAAACGGTAACAGGCTTACCTCATTTTAAAGCATAAACCCTTTTTTAGGGTTATTTACTGCTTTAATCTTATTTTTTAATCTATATGTATAAGATTTTTGGACCAGCTTGATTCTCTTGTTGGCATTGGCTGCCCCGATTATTTCATATACTTACAGGAAGGACCATGTGAAGGTTGCCAACATCCATAAATGAAAGTGGTGCTATGGAACCGACTGGATTTGAACTTGGCACACCCAGTTCGTCAGTCCACGTCGTTATCCACTTCACCAACATCACTTCCCATTTAATGCTGAAACAGTACTTATTGCAAACGATTCATTGTTTAGTTTGATTTCTGTGTTATGGCATATCAACCCTTTTAAGATTATGTCATACTGAAACACAATTTTCAGAATTAGATAAACAAAAAAGGGTTGATATGTCATAAAACAGATAACCAGTATAAATATAGTGGTATCTCCTCTTTTTTCCTGAAATAATTTTCTCGCTTTGTTCATTATGATGTTGAATTAGCTCCCTTGAGTTTCCAAATATTGCAATTTGATTGGTCAAGATAATTCTCTTTCACCAATCAACAGACAGTTAATTTTGGCAGGCTGGATGAAAAAATAGTTTTTGTAAGCTGTGTTTGACAGGAAAAAACGTTGAGAAATGCTGCTCCCTCCTTTCGGATGTGATCGCCAATCTGTTAACATCTAAGGACCATAACTTAATTTATATCTGACACATTCAAGAGAGCCGTCTCAACTGACGTTAAATGGACATACTTCATAGTTGGTCTTTTTTTTTTCAAGTTGCAAAATAGAATTAGTTTTGCAAGACATTTCCTGAATTAATTTAATACATATATTATCCTCATATATATATATATATATATATATATATATATATATATATATATATATAGGTAGAAGGATGAAAAGGAATTAGAAAAGCAACAGTTTAACTTTCAAACCTCCCAATTTATTTCTCGTGCCTTCTACAAATCACTTTCTCCGCTGGACTTTTTGACACCAGATTTTTTTGCAATCGGACACTTGCTTGCATTCGGGCAGTTTTTTGCCTTGTTTTTTTCCCCACAATCTTTATTCTACTTTTTCAAATTTTAAATCTTGGCCTTTGCCAACTTATCTATCCCAGCAATTTCCTCTGATGATAAGATTTTGATCTTTGAAAAGCCTGGCTTAAGGAAAAAATTAATTGAATAAATTGCTTTTTTGCGGAATATACCTTGCATTGAGCAACTGAATTGAAAAAAGATCTGCCTCTGTCGCTTTTCTAATTCCTTTTCATCCTTCTACCTATCTATCTGCTCTATCTGGTATATTGAGCTGTATACTTTTCACAATAGGTTTTACCTTTCCTAAACGTTCGCTTTTAGTTCTCCACTTTATATATATATATATATAACGAAAAGAGGGTAGTGCAGTTTCAACGAAGGAAAAGTATGTATGTAAAGGAGTAAGGTTACCAACATTTGTAAAAAGTTTTTTTCAACATTTATTTATTATTTTGTTATTTTATCATTTTATAATTTTATATAACGCATTTCAATCGTGGTCTGCTCTCATCAGATATATATACGGCATAATCACATTGATACACCGGTTCCCGTTAGATCACTGAAGTTAAGCAACGTTTAAATGGGTGACCATTTGGGAATACCAGGTTCTGTATGTAGCCTGGAGAAGACATTGGCTTCACCAGGTTCTATCATGCCCACAGAAAAGTTATGACGGATAAATATCTACCAGACTCCCCGACGACGGCCTTTGATGTTATGGGATATATATATATAAAAAAAAAAAGTTATCCTTTTATCTCAGTCTTGTGTGTTTTCTTCTATATACTTAATGTGAACATCTTATGAACTTCGGCAAGCGACAACTTAATCGTTTTTTGCCAGGAATTACTTCAACCAAGCCAATCCAATCCAATAGTATGAGTATTTGATAAGTAAATTGATTGCATTAGCGCTGACTAATCAGAAAGCACAGATATTTAGTTTTTTTTTATAGACTTGCATTTTTACGAGCGTTGTTTGTCAAAGAAATGGCATTCCTGCAAGACTCCATATTAAAATAGAACACCTATTAGTTCAGATCTCAGATACCTGTCTGCTTTTGTGAGTTGCTCATATAAGGTCATTAGAAAAACTGTTTAACCAAACACTTATTACCTCCGCTAAGGAGGTTATGTACTCGGTCAGATTTGTCACTATGTTCCTACTTTCTTGGGCAAAGTTAGACACAAGGTCGGTTTTTAATGTGGGGAAAATCGAGCTCCTCAAAAAGAGGCACTCTGGATTAGAACAAAAATGAAAATTGCCTCAGTCTAAAAGTACTTCTCCTTCACTGATCGAAGACAAAATAGACCAAGTGTAGCATCAGAACAGATACTACACTTTGTTCCTAGCCAAAAGGCCAAGGAAAATTTGTCACTATATTTGTTTGTGTATAGCCTTGCGGCCACATCGCTTGACCAACTGTCACCAAACTTGGTAAAAATATGGTCTAACTTAAAACTGATTTAATTTTGGAGTATCTAGGTAAAAGGTCATGGTCACGGAAAAGATGAAATACACACTTTTGGCGATAACTTTGGTTCATTGTAGAGACTCACTACTTGGCCCATCTTGTAACCAATGAAGTCCCACGTCTTGTATAACCTTTGATCTTGACCATGAAAAATTCGGTCCAGTTTGACATTTTGATGCAATTTCAACTTACGTCGTTAGACGGAGGTGTGCAGTATCAAAACTGACTTGCCTATATGATGCAAGTGGTGCAGTGGTTATTAGCGTGAACTAGGCCTTCTATGTTGAAGTTCTTTAATTTCATTTATACCCTTCGGAAAGGTATGAATTCATCTGTCTAACTCTTGAGTCTTGGTGTAAGGCAACTCATCGAGGAGAAGGAAATAACACCATTTGTAGTAGTTCTTGGGGCCTACCATTAATATTAGCGGTCCTTGAAAAGCTATATAAATTCTTTTTTTTACCAGTAAAAATTAAATAACTCCAAAAATCAATTAGGTTGGGTTGTCTGTGTTATGACATATCAACCCCTTTTCAGTTATTGAATGACAAAACATAATGGCTTTTGTGAACGACATTGATTGGCATCCTTGAAGAACTAGGTCAGTTCTAGTTTCGTTTATTTTTTTTTAATTTTAGGGTTATTGCATCACTTTCATTAATACCTTTGGGAAAGATGTGATACCATCTGTTGTCCTACATGAAGTTATGGATTCAATCAAAATGGGTGCTAACCTAACCCTCACCCCTGGGACATTAAAAAAAAGGGGGTGGTTGAGGGTGGTAGAGACATTAAAACAAAGCTATATTTTTTTATATGCTGTGAAACAAAACAACAATTATTATCATCATCATCATCATCGGTTTAGGGTCTGTTTTACATGCTGGCATGTGTTGGACGGCTTTAAGAAATTAACTTCTAAACTAACCTATCTCTGACTATGTCTTTATTTATCCCTCTTTCTCTCAAGTCCATTCCCATCACTTCCTCTCATGTTTTTCTTCACCTGACCCTGCTACCTTGTTAACTTGATTAGGCATTTTTTTTCCATAGAAGTATATTTCTCAATTAGAAAATATTTCTAATTATTTGGTAGATTTGATTTTTGAAACCTTTCTTGCCAATTAATTATCAAATTTGCATGTAAAATTGAGGTGAAATCTTTAAACTATCTTGATTTTTGCAAAATACCTGTAAAGTTTTGGTTGCAAATTTATAGATATGTGCACACATGCCAAATTGCATTGTGGGATTTTTTTTAGAAAAGAGAATTCTCAAGATAATTAAAATTACTTCTTAATTCAGTACTGTTAGCTGCTCAGCCGAAAATAATATATATTTATGCATTGTTATAAATTCTATAAATTATTTATATTTATTATTTTTAGTTACGCAAGAAGAATGTCTTAACAGATATTTCACAGTTCATGAATATTTTAATTTGTGTTAGTAGTTGTGACCCAACGGGTCACGGGTAGCTCTAGTATTTTTGAAAACTTTGATTATTTGAACAATCTTAGATTTTTCCTTATTTTTGCACTTAAAATTTTCAGTTATGGTAGATTATGGTTTGGATTCTTTCCTTAGTCTAGATTTGTGTTTTTATTCTTTTTTTCTTTTTTCTTTGTGTATTTGTATTTGGCAAGAGCCTCTACAAATCTAGATAAACTTTGCTGCACAGCTGGCCTTCTAACAGAACGAAAATATGCTCAGGGCAATTTCCAAGGCATTTATATCTTTGTTACAGACATCTCTGTTAGGCGCTCAGCCTGAAATAATAAGCAAATAACAGTTACCTCCCTTGTACCAAAAAGGAAGAGTTATCTGCCCTTGAAGTGAAGTCGGCCATGACAGTTAAAGGTAAACAAAAAGTGCCTTGCAAAAACACTAACATTATCATTTCGAATCCAACGGCTTTTATATTATCATCCAATCTGTAAATTTGTTTAATAGATGTGTTAAGATTCACATTTCATACTTCGTCCATTAATTATTTTTGTCTGTTACTAAACCGATAAAAGTGGTTAACACCAGACATAGCAGATCTTTGTGCACAGACTTCAAGACTTCATCAGTTGACTAAATGGGTGACACCTTCATAGTTTTTTACAATGTATGTCTGTAAACTTTGGGTTGCCAATTTATAGACATGCACACATGTGTCAAATTGTATTGTGGATTTTTTTTTATATGAAAGAAAATTAAAAAAATAACTAAAATTACTTTTTAATTGAGTATTGTTAGGCGCTCAGCCTAAAATAATATGCAAAAGAAAAGGAGAGTTATCTGCCCGTGCGCGAGGTCGGCCATGACAGTTTTGGAGATAAACAAAAAGTGTCTCACAAAAACACTAACATTATCATTTAGCATCAGCGGCTTCGAGATTATAATCTAACCTATAAATGTGTTTAATAAATACGTTAAGTTTCATACTTTGTTCAATTATATTTCTGTTACTAAACCGATAACAACGGTTATTATTAGCGTTGGGACGATTAATCAGAATCGGAAAAATCAGAACGTTTGGCGGCATCAGTATCATAATCTGAAAAGTTGTATCAGAATCAGGAATTTAGAACGGAATCGATAATTGTATCGGAATCGGGAAAAATATTGGAATCGTCCCATCACTAGTTATCATCAGATATAACAGTTTTGTAATATCATTTTCAGCATAAAACGCGCAGATTGAATGGACGCATCTTAAGAATTGATCCATTCGTATTATTAAAGCATTTTTTGTTCGTGCGTACGTTATCACCTTGCACGCACATTTATTTTTATGAGATCGTCTGATTGCCAAAGATGAAATGCAATGCAAAAAGGTAATTGAAAATATGCTGCCATTGTTTTTAGGTGAAAGTTCTGACTTTACTTATTTTTAAAATGAATTGTTCCAAAATCGAATTCTGTCGTCCCGTTTTAACTGTAAAAATCTACTAATAAATGCGTTAAGTTTCATACTTCGTTCATTGATCTTTTTTTGGTCTTTTACTAAACCGATAACAATGGTTATTGTCAAACATAACAAATACTAATTTATTATATAAAAGGCTGTTGTCTTTGTGTGTGTCCATGTAAAAGTCAGAAACTACACAAGACACACAAGGCTGATATATTCTTTTTCAGCATTGCTTCAGACAAAATATGGACATATTTCTTTTTGTAATATTCAATTTTTTTTTTGGTGGGGGGGGGGCACATTTAGAGCGATTTTTTTTCTTTTTCTTCCCATCACGTTTTGGTGTGATATAGTACTTGTGATAGATAGAGACGGGGATCAGAGGTGGAGAGGGAGGGAGAGAGAAGTGAAGAAAGATAAAGAGAGAGGTGGAGAGGGAGAGATTTTAAAAGAAAGATGTTACACATTTTTTTAACTCTTATGTTTTTTTCTCTCCATGACCCCGGGCAACACCGAGTAGCCATACTAATTGAAACTAATTTTTTTTTTCAATTTGTTCAAAACAAAATCAGTAAATACTTGGATAATTAGATGAAACCAACAAAATGTGGAATGTAAATTCTACTTTACAGCCCTTTTCTCACAGAAGAGACGTTACTAGTCTTTCTATACTCCATCATTATTTTCATGGTAGGTGCTCGACTGAGCTCCAATCTCTGGTTCCTCCTTGTAAAACATTCACAACAAAACTCGTCTGGCTAAAACCACTGTAAACAATTTTCCTTTCTTCCTCTGTATACCTGGAGCTAAATGTAAGTTCCATGAGCAGAATTTCTTTCCAAGAACTGCTCATCTGTGGAACACAATACCACAGTGCTGCTTTTCAGCTAACTATAGCATGATCGTTTTCAAGTCCAATGTTAACAAATTCTTGTTCTTCTTTGCGTGTCTTTGAAGCATGTGGTCATATAACAGTTTTCCCACTTTTTTACGCAATGTTTTGCATTATTGTTGTACTCTGCAAGATCTTTCAAGCTGCACCGGTTGTGCAGTAGAGTGCAGACAAGGCAGTGTTGCATCATATTGTCCTCCTCTCCACATTCGCAGATGGTTGGATCAGTTTTATAGCCCCATCTACTAATAACAACTTTTGATCACCCTATTCCATTTTTCAGGTGCGTGAGTATTTTCCACTGGAGCCAGGGTGCTTTTGAACCGGGAGGGAGGACCTCAGAAGAGGGGATTCCCATGTCAATAGGAGGGGGGGGGGCATTCACAGCTGTAGTCTGGACTCATCCTGAGATGTTATTATGGGTTAGGGTTAAACCTTAACCCCTTAGAACAAATTCTTGTTGAGACGTCCCATTAAGTAATCAAATTCATCTGAGTTTCAACTATCGGCTGCAACCTTCAAGGTGTTTGTCTCACCATTGTCAAACCATTAACTCGTTTGTAAAAAAAAAAAAAATGCCTCCTTCTCCTTAAAATTTCAGAAAGTCAGGTCAGTACTGACATTTTTTTTTTTTTTAATGCAAATAAAACTGTTTAAAGCAACTCTTAAAATAAAAATAGCCATTTGATTTCTTTTGTTAACAACTTCTCACTTGCTAAAAGGAGTAGCAACATATTTGCATGTTTCACTCTTTTCAAATATCATTTCTGTACAAATAGAAGATTAGAGTTTTGTCACTTTTTGTGAAAAGACTCTCGTACGACAGTTATTCAAATGTATTTAAATGAATAGTTTAAATAAATATTTAGATAAGTCTATGGAAACAAGGTTGGATATGCGTACATTCAATCAACGTGTTTAACAATGAAAATGTTATTTCAAACTTAAGCATTACAGACTCATGAAAATGCTATTTCAAACTTAAGCATGATAGACTAATGAAAATATTATTTAAAATTTAACCATAACATAGCAATGAAAATGTTATTTCAAACTGGATTCAGCATGACAGACCTATGAAAATGTTATTTCAAACTTAAGCATTACAGACCCATGAAAATGTTATTTCAAACTTAAGCATTACAGACCCATGAAAATGTTATTTCAAACTTAAGCATTACAGACCCATGAAAATGCTATTTCAAACTTAAGCATTACAGACCCATGAAAATGTTATTTCAAACTTAAGCATTACAGACCCATGAAAATGTTATTTCAAACTTAAGCATTACAGACCCATGAAAATGTTATTTCAAACTTAAGCATTACAGACCCATGAAAATGCTATTTCAAACTTAAGCATTACAGACCCATGAAAATGTTATTTCAAACTTAAGCATTACAGACCCATGAAAATGTTATTTCAAACTTAAGCATTACAGACCCATGAAAATGCTATTTCAAACTTAAGCATTACAGACCAATGAAAATGTTATTATTCATTAGATACCAATTAAGTAAGATTATCTGAATTTCAATTTCTTTTTAAGACCCCTTAAGCTTGAACCTTGAATTTCAGACATTTTCTAGAATCAAAATCATGTAATGGATTTTGATCAAAATTGGAAAATTGATTCTAGACGTAAGGTCTAGGATTATTATACCTTGATTTTAATCTCTGTAAGGGGACATAAAAGTGGTGCAAACCTGTTCTGTTCGTGGTGGGGTGGGGGATATATTTTACCTGTCCTGGTGCGGGTATTCTTCTAGTGCGTGTACATGTGTGAAGTAAATGTGAATATTTTTCTAAAATGTATATTCATAGTAAATATACAATAGTAGATTGTCAATCACGCATTTGAGAGCGGAAAAAAATATATCGGTCATTCTTGTTTGATCTCGCATAATATTCAAATCGTTTCATAAGTATTTTTTCTTTCTTATTCCTGTTTTTTTTTTTTTTTTCCTTTTTCTAAGATGTAAATTCATTTTATGTCCAGCTCATCATCAGGGTATAAGGGATATTTTGTTGGGCAAAACCTTTAACATTTGAAGGCGTAAATAATATATGTAGTATCTGTTCTGATACTATCCTTCAACTTTTCTGTTCTCGATTCGAGTAATAAGGATCCTTCAAGACTGAGGTAATTTTTTATTTTGGTTCACACTGAAAGTGCCCCTATTTAGGGAACTTTAATTTTCATGATGAAAAACCGACCTTGTGTCTAACTCTGCCCTCACGGGAATGCAAGTAAATAGAAACATTAGTCTTTCTTTGTATATGCACTAAAGAGAAAATAAAGTTTGACCTGGGAAATGTATGAGTATATATATATATATATATATATATATATATATATATATAGTAAGCAATGAAAATATATATGGCAATCAAGCTGATACATAAAAAATTATATCTCCTTATAATATTTTATGTGGATACATGAAGTACTAATATATATATATATATATATATATATATATATATATATATATATAGTATTAGTTTATGTATGGACATGTATGAGTGTATAGATATGTATATGTGTGTATATAAACGTGTAGATATGTATATGAGTGTATAGATATGTATATGTGTGTATATAAACGTGTAGATATGTATATGAGTGTATAGATATGTATATGTGTGTATATAAACGTGTAGATATGTATATGTGTGTATATATACATATAGATGTGTGTGTGTGTATATATATATATATATATGTTTTTAATCAGAACTTGCGTTTCAAAATAGAAAAACTCTCCACGCGTTTACATTCATAAAAAAATATAATTATTTTTTTTACTTCTTTCATTTTTAATTCGAAACATGAAAATAAGTTCAAATTTCCGCCCCCTCCCCTATATCACTGATCTGCCATGCTCGGTTTTGACACATTTGACCCGGACACTTTCCTTAAGCTAAAAATAAAATTAATAACTCCTAGCTGTCACCCCATTTCCTCCTTTTCCCTGAACTGTGTATATATATATGTATAGATATGTATGTGTATGTATATATATATATATAAGGAAATTAACATCTTTGAAGCACGGATTAGAATGTATTAAAGTGAAATATTTTGAAAATCAACAATCGTGCAATTTTAAATGAAAAATTCATTTATTTAATTTTTTTTTGCGAGCTTTCGCTGTAGAACAACTTTGTCAGGCGAGACTGTCTTATAGTTTGTTTTTTTTCATCTTTTCTTCCTCCTCATTTTGATGGTATTAACCCCGACACGAGCAGAAAGAGACGTCAAGTTCTTAAGACGTTAGGATAAGTGTAGTCCTGGCGATGTTATGCGCAGATTGGCACTTTTTTAAGTAAGGAAATTAACATCTTTGAAGCACGGATTAGAATGTATTAAAGTGAAATATTTTGAAAATCAGCAATCGTGCAATTCTGAGTCTGCAATATACAAATTTAATTAGCATTGCTAGGATTGAAACTTCTTGGACGTCGTATAATTCTTATTAGGATAGTACCGGTGTCATTAGGAATATGGAAAAGAGAATGCTTCTGTATTGTTAGCAGCTTAGTCTGTTTCTGTGGATGAGCTATTTTAATTTGTTTTTATTACTTTTTTCATTATTATTATTACTATTATTAATGTTAAATATGTATATGTATTTTGTGTGTATAAATGACTGCTAAAAGCTTCTTTTTTGAATATGTGTGTGCGTGTGTGAGAAAGTATATATTTTTGTTCATTTATGTATATAAAGAATATGGAATATTTCCCAATTTCATAATGTGCTGATTTATATGCGTTCACGTTTTCAACAAGGCATCAGCAGCAGCAGCATCAACAACAACACAACATAACACTAGAATAATGAATTAACAAGATAATGTATGGTTTCATGTGTCAGTGGTTAAAGAAATTAAAAATACTCTTCTTTTTTTCACTTCTTTTCTTTTTCTGAAGAATAAACGAATCAGACTGAAACTTTTTCAACTTATTCGCTTGTGTCGTAGTAGAAGATGGAGAAAAACCTAAATTTGTGATATTCGTTTTGAGGCTTTGGTACCAAATTCAAAATGGTGACAATGCCCGGATGTAAAGGTAGGAGTGTGTGTGTGTCTGTATGTGTGTGTCTGTCTGTCTGTCTGTGTATGTGTATATATATATATATATATATATATACACACTTAGTCTGACGATTGCCTATGGGGATGAAACGTGGCCGCCTCTGTGTAGCTTAATTGCCATAAATATATTTTCATAACTTACTATATATATATGCATATGTGTTAATGTATGTGTATATATATATGCATGTGTTTATACATGTGTGTATATATATGTATGTCTTTATATATGTATATATATATATGCATTTGTTTATATATGTGTGTGTGTATATATATATATATGCATGTGTTTTTATATGTATATGCATGTGTTTATATATGAATATGTGATTGTATGTGTGATGTATATGAATGTGTTTGTGTTTGTGTGCGTATATATATGTGATATATATATATATTTATATATGGATGTGTTTATATATATTTGTGTGTATATATAAGATATATATATATATATGAATGTGTTTATATATGTGTGAGTGTATATGTGATATGTTTAAGGTGACTTCAGTGTGGAGTTTAAATCCTGTGATCAGTGGTACAGTTATACCTAGCCACACTGATGATTCTTGGTTAAAGATGAAACATATAAGTATGTGGATATTGAAAACAATGTATTATGAATATTTAAAACCCACTTTCAAAGGAAGAGCACTCTAAGGGAAATATGAAAATCTTCTGACTAAAGCAATATTGCAAAGTTCCCTCCCTTTGGTTTAACACTCTATGGAGGCGGACTGTTCATTTACTGAATATTGGCACATTGCTCTTTTTTCGTCGTATAAACGTCTCAGTGGCCATGGAGGCAAGGATGTCGATAGAAGTTAAATGTGACTTCAATCTGTGGTTCGAATCCTGCGACTGGTGGTACAGTTATACTCAGCCACACTCATGATTCTTGGTTAAGATGAAACATATGTATGTGGATATTAAAAAATATTTATTATTAATATGTATATGTGTGTGTGTGTGCATATCTGATGTATATATGAATGGGTTTATATTATGTGATATATATATATATGTGTGTGTGTGTGTGTGCATATCTGATGTATATATGAATGGGTTTATATTATGTGATATATATGTGTGTGTGTGTGTACAGATGTATAACAACAAATTTTACAATCCTATTATTTTAAAAAATATATATTCAAAATTAAATTTTTACAAAATTAGCTCAGGTTCTTTTGTTTTTGTTTTTCTTTAATTTAAACTAAAATATTTATTGTGAAAATAATATATTGCAAACATGGGGTTAAAATATTTAAAAAGAAACGATTTTTTAAGGGCTGATTAAATATTAAAATAACTAAGCTTAATAAAAATCTTTAAAATATTTTTCTACACATAAAAATCATTCAATCAGTGTTCAAATTAATTTTTCTTGTACATATTTCATTTCAATTTTCATTTTCCAATTTATGTCGATTTAAAAAATATATATATACATCTTTGTAGTTAAATTCAATCGATTTAAATTATTGTGTGATCTATCGTTACAGGAATACAAATTAGCTGTAGAAGAGTCTATTAAAAATATTCCTCTTTATATTTCTCCCACAAAATCCATTAAAAAATATTATTCGTGTGGAAGTATTAAACAAATATTTTTCTTTATATTTCTCCCACAAAATCCATTAAAAATATTATTTGTGGGGAAGTATCAAACAAATATTTTTCTTTATATTTCTCCCACAAAATCCATTAAAAAATATTATTCGTGTGGAAGTATTAAACAAATATTTTTCTTTATATTTCTCCCACAAAATCCATTAAAAATATTATTTGTGGGGAAGTATCAAACAAATATTTTTCTTTATATTTCTCCCACAAAATCAATTAAAAAATATTATTCGTGGGGAAGTATCAAACAAATATTTTTCTTTATATTTCTCCCACAAAATCCATTAAAAATGTTATTTGTGGGGGAAGTATCAAACAAATATTTCTCTTTATATTTCTCCCACAAAATCCATTAAAAAATATTATTTGTGGGGAAGTATCAAACAAATATTTTTTTTTATATTTCTCTCACAAAATCCATTAAAAAATATTATTTGTGGGGAAGTATCAAACAAATATTTTTCTTTACATTTCTCCCACAAAATCCATTAAAAAATATTATTTGTGGGGAAGTATCAAACAAATATTTCTCTTTATATTTCTCCCACAAAATCCATTAAAAAATATTATTTGTGGGGAAGTATCAAACAAATATTTCTCTTTATATTTCTCCCACAAAATCCATTAAAAAATATTATTTGTAGGGGAAGTATCAAACAAATATTCCTCTTTATATTTCTTCCACAAAATCCATTAAAAAATATTATTTGATGGGGAAGTATCAAACAAATCTTTTTCTTTATATTTCTCCCACAAAATCCATTAAAAAATATTATTTGTGGGGGAAGTATCAAACAAATATTTTTTCCTTATATTTCTCCCACAAAATCCATTAAAAAATATTATTTGTAGGGGAAGTATCAAACAAATATTTCTCTTTATATTTCTCCCACAAAATCCATTAAAAAATATTATTTGTAGGGGAAGCATCAAACAAATATTTTTCTTTATATTTCTCCCACAAAATCCATTAAAAAATATTATTCGTGGGGAAGTATCAAACAAATATTTGTCTTTATATTTCTCCCACAAAATCCATTAAAAAATATTATTTGTGGGGAAGTATCAAACAAATATTTTTCTTTATATTTCTCCCACAAAATCCATTAAAAAATATTATTTGTGGGGAAGTATCAAACAAATATTTTTTTTTATATTTCTCTCACAAAATCCATTAAAAAATATTATTTGTGGGGAAGTATCAAACAAATATTTTTCTTTATATTTCTCCCACAAAATCGATTAAAAAATATTATTTGTGGGGAAGTATCAAACAAATATTTCTCTTTATATTTCTCCCACAAAATCGATTAAAAAATATTATTTGTGGGGAAGTATCAAACAAATATTTTTCTTTATATTTCTCCCACAAAATCCATTAAAAAATATTATTCGTGGGGAAGTATAAAACAAATATTTCTCTTTATATTTCTCCCACACAATCCATTAAACAATATTATTCGTGGGGGAAGTATCAAACAAATATTTTTCTTCACAAAATCCATTAAAAATATATATATTAATAAATAAAATAGAAAATTTAATTCCCGAATACAACTGTTTTGGAACACGTTTATATCCCTTTACAAAGATTAAAATCAAGATATAATGCTACTAAACGATATGTCTAGAATCCTCATTCCAACTTTCATCAATCAACAGCTGTTATAAACTGAGATCTCATCAGGCAGAGTTAAAATCCGATCTTAACCTTAGATCATATTTAGAAAGAATCTTAAGATCGGATTTTAACTCTGCCTGATGAGATCTCAGTTATAACAGCTGTTGATCGATAACATCGACATGCCAGTGTCGCAGATTTTGTACATGTCTGTGTAAATAAAAATAATCATATATATATATATATATATATATATATATTCTTTCCTAATATGAATATCTAAGTGAAAGATCAGATTTATTTTCTGCTTGATGAGATCTTAGTTTCTAATAACTATTGATCCATAACATCGACTTGTAGGTGTAGTGGTTTTTTGTACATGTCTGTATAAATAAAAATAATTATATTTATATATATATTAGTTATCTACTAATACGTACAGGGAGGACACTCCATACACTCAATAAATAATGATATATTTCGTCCACTTTGAGTGTATGGAGTATCATCGCTTGTACATATCCATGGATAACTATTATATATATATATATATATATATATATATATTAATATCACGTAAAATCAACTTTTCAAAATCGGAACCGGTTTGATTCAAGACAATAGATCTTGCACACAAAAGGTTCGATATCCTTTCAGATAGAGCTTTATAACAATAATAATGTTAAAAACACGTTAAGATAAGCCCCTCTTAAACATCTACTAATGATATATATATATATATATATATATATATATATATATCAATTATGAATATAATCACAATATTTTAAAGTGTGTCACTTAGTAATTGACTCCAATATATCCTTAGCCGACAAAAAAAATTACTTTTACCTTTTTAAATATTGTAAATTTTAATTAGTCATATGCTTTGCACGTGATCACGTCCCACATACGGCATCTCATCGCCCATACGTACTTTTAAAAAAGCCGTAAATTGCCGCACCGTTCGAACTCAGCAGACATGAAACAAGCCAGACTGATACCCCGCTTGGAGACGATTGGATGAACAATCGAAAGTACTTGCACAAAATGGAGCATAAAAACACATACGACAATTCGGCAGAAATACATGATAGATAAAAAAATGAGTAATTAAGCAGGAACATCCCGTGTTGTACAATAACGTTTGTCTTTGAATATATATATATATGTGTGTGTGTGTATATGTGTATATATATATATATATATATATATTATTAGGGAGGAGCAATCGATGGTTTCAAAATAGAGGAATATGTGATGGAAAAGTTGCTGAACATTTCTAAAAAATAATTTTATGGTAAAAATCTTTGCATCACTTGAAAGGAATAAGATTGAAGAAAACTGCAATTTGTTTTTAATTGTTTATAATATTGTGTGTGTTTATATATATATATATATATATATATATATATATATATATATATATATATATGAAAATGTATGCTTTTGCATATACTTTCTATTCTTTATATATACCAACCTTTTTCAAAGTGAAAGCTCGATGATTGTTACCATATAACAACAATGAATATATATATATATATATATATATATATATATATATATATATATATATATATATATATATACACACATATATATATATATATACACACATATATATATATATATATATATATATATATGTATATATAATACAGGATATATCCACAATTCATAATGTATTTATTCATTTATGTCCAAGATTTCAACAAGTTGTCATCAGTGTAGTGGGTATCTTCTTTAGCATATTCATAGGATAAATAGTTTTGCGATGTCAGTGGTTAATATAACGAAAACAATTCTTTCTTTTTGTTTTTTCTTTTTTGTGTTCTTGTTTTTTTTTTTGTTTGTTTGTTTGTTTGTTTGTTTGTTTGTTTTTTTCTTTCTAAGAATAAATAAAACCGTCAAACTTTGCCCCCCCCCCCACCTCCCCCGCTTGTTTGCTCACGGAGTGGAAAAAGCTTCACCTGGGATATTATTTTTGAGACTTTGGCAGCGGAGCCAAAACGGTAAAATGGTGACAATGCTTGGAATCGTGTACACCTGAAGATAGGCAGGAGAGAAAAGCAGTTCGACATTTTCTTTTCGGCGGCAAGGCGGTAAACTTTGGATTGGCAGATTTTGATAGCAACTAATCTGAAGAGTAGCCAGGTACGACTATGACATTCAGGATGCCTAGCAGACGGAGAAGGTAAGCCTGTGCCAGGAGGAGATGCATTCAGAGAGACTCTCTATTTTCTGTGCAAAATTCTTCAATTTAGAGGTGGGTAATTATTTTTAGTTATTTTGGAATGCAGTATCTACCTAATAGGTACTGCGCCCTAGATCTCTAGACGCCTTTGCAGTTGTGTACGGATTTTTATGGTTGTATTTGAAATTCTTCAGAGATTTTCGGTTTCTTTTTTTGTTTGTTTTTCTAACATTGGAAGTTTGACTAGATTAATTTATTTATCGTTCTGTGTTCTTCATCTTCATAACTCTAATTTCTTTTTTTTCTTCTTCCTTTTTTTTTTTTTTCGTTTTTGTTTTGCGACATATGAACCGTTTGCGGGTTATTTAATACCGAAGTTTGGTAAAAAAAAAAAAGTTTTTATTTTCTTTTATCTCTCATGTTTTTATTTATTCCTGATGTTTGTTTGGACTAGTTAACCATAACATGAATATGTGTGTGTCTGGCTGCAGTTTCATTACCTACTCGAAACGGATTTTATTTAAACCACAGATGGGACCCTGACAGGTGTTACCAGTCCAAGTCGGGGTGGATTTGGGAGTAAGGGTAACAAATTGTATGACTACATACTCCCCCCCCCCCCATCCGATGCTCCCGATTTGGGGCCTTAACACTAAATGTAATTTATCATCATACCTATACTTTTTTTTATCTTTATATCTAACGTTTCTTTTTCTCTTTTTTTTTTTTTAATAAGCAAAAGAATACTCATCTTAGAACCCTACTGGGTCAGGTAAAAAAAAAACATGTATTTTTTTTGTCACTCAGAGATATATATATATATATATATATATATATATCAAGTATTTTGAAAATAATTATTTAATATTAATTCCTAATGCGATAAAAAATAAGTATGCTCAGTATTGGGGATAGAGGATCAATGATAATAAAACGAATACAAAGTTACATACTTTATAAGCTCATATATTCAACCAGTACAACAAACAATAGTTTATAAAAAAAAGTCCTTTAAACATAGGTTTTTCAAAGAAACAAGTCCTCTTTTCAGAAGGAATAATAAATTATTTAACAAGCTTTGGTTGACATTATTAGTTTGAAAAAGATTATCAATCGTTTATGAAATCTGAAAAAATAAGAAGTATATGTGAGAAGGAGTAAAACGTCTTTGTAATAATGAATTCCCAATATATTAACAACCATTGTTGTACTGTTTGAATTTATTTAACTTTACATTTGTTTTATTATCATTTTCTCTTCTCTTCTCTCTCTCTCTCTCTCTTATATATATATATATATATATATATATATATATATATATATATATATATATATATATATAAAGAGAAACGTTGTAATAAAAGCACTCAAGATGAAAACAGTAGTCCGAATATACCAAATTCTACAAGTTATCAACCCTCATCTCCAAAAAAAGTTCCGAAACATAAAAGAGAACATTTGTATGTTTGTTTGTTATAGATAGATAAAAACAAATTAGTTTTAATAAGAATTAGATTTTTCAAGGAATTTTATGACACCATTCAAATTTTTAAATTAGGAGTTTTTAGAATATTGTAGGGGTCAGCATTCACACTGGATATCCATAAACAGTAAATATATCTTACTTTATTTTAGAAATTAAAAAAATAAGATAAAAACGTTAATATAGGGGGTCAATGTTGAGATCAGAAGCACATGGGACTCTGATTACTTCCCGGGCAACGTCGAGATGCAAACAAATATATGAATAATATGATCGGAAGAATATATGAAAAACAAAATATTATATACATAGGAAAATAAAAATTTTTTTTAAAATGAATACTGAATGCACTTCAGTTGTTCCTGCCTGGGGGTGTAAACTTTTTAAGGGCACTGATGATACACCCTCTAGTAGATTGGTGTTCTGTACATTTCAAGCATTATGTATATCATGAAGGTGTATGTGATTGAGGTAGGCCGAAACAATTGTATACAAATAAAAATTGTTTCTGGATGAATTTATGAAAATTTGTTCCATACATTTACTGAGGTTTACATAATATTAAAAAACAAAATATTAGAGCCCTAGTTTTACACTATTGAGCTATTATAGAAATCTGTGTTATAATGAAATTTATATTTAATTTTTTTAAAATATAACTATATACATGCATATATATATATATATATATATATATATATATATATATATATATATATATATAACTATATACATGCATATATATATATATATATATATATATATATATATATATATATATATATATGAAGCAATCCAACAAAAGATATAAGCGTCAACTAATATCTTATAATTGGTGAAACATCCGGATAAAAACTGAAACTCAATATACTGGATAGAGCATTAATATTATAATATAAAATGAAGTAATAAAATAAGGTGTCAATCAAATTTTATTAGAATTCAAAATTCAAGCAAAGTATCCTTAAGTCCTTAGCTCATGAGTTTTCAAAGATAATTCTTCTCTTCAGAGGACCATTACCGCAGTTATACTACTACAGGTAATAAAATTAAGCTTTGAAAATATATAAAAATTATATACACAAATACATAACATCAAATATATCAACCCAAAAACATACTTTTTGTTGAATCTATACAATCCATCCAGGTCATACAAATTGAAAAACATAATGAGGAAAGACATTCAGAGGGTTAACTGAGGATTACTCCAAGTTATAAATAGCAGTCCATATACGTGAAATTGAAGGAGCTGACAAAGTTATCCAGTCGCGAAATGTGTCAATAATCGATGAAGTGAAAAGTATTCAATGTTAATGATAAATAAATCAAATAATATAGAAAGTTCAATAAACTCACTTAAAATTCCAAAATCCTGATATGGGCAACCCAAATCAAGTTAAAGTTCGTTGTCCAATTAGAAAACCCGTTAAATCCGAATTGAGCAAAAATAAGACTGAATCCCAGTCGTATCTTGCAAGCAGAGCGAAAAAATAAGTAATCTTCTCTCCCCAGCGATTCAACCAGACATGACAAATCCCTAACGAACAGAAGGCGATATTTTATATTATAATATATATATATATATATATATATATATATATATATAAATGAAAAAAAAATTAAATATATTTTTTTTTTATAACACAAAGTTTTATAAAAGCTGTAAATAAAAATATTTTAATATTTTGAAAACCACATCAAATGCAGGGAACAAATTCTCACAGATTCATACAAAAAGAAAACAGTTTTTATTCGCATACAATTGTTTCGGCCTATCTCAATGATATACATAATGTTTGAAAAGCATAAAGCATTTAGCTTTCTTGAAGATGCTATCATCAGTGCTCATAGAAAAATAACCCTCCAGGCTGGAAAAAATTTAAATTGCATTCAGTATTCATTTATTTTTTATATTTTGTTTCACTATAAATAATAATTTCCATAAAATATTTTTCATTTATTCTTCAGATCATATAGTTTAATAGGGAAGTTTATGTGGTTTTCATAATATATATATATATATATATATATATATATATAATGAGAGAGAGAGATTTTTTTTAATTAATTAATTTATAAACCAATTTATTGTATACAGATTTTTATAATTAATTTACAAATTAATTTTTTGCGTGCACAATAATATATATATATATATATATATATATATATATATTAAATAAACGTTTATATAATGTATATATATAATTTATATATATTTAAACGTTTATATGATGTATATATATTTAAACGTTTATATGATGTATATATATTTAAATGTTTATATGATGTGTAGATATATATGTATATTTATATAAATATTTACATAATGTATATTTATACAAATGTTTATATATATATATATATATATATATAAACATTGTATTTATCATTATTAGACTAAATATTAATAATACTAACTTGATATTATATTAGGTATGTGTTGGGTGTATTATTATTTACTCATCAGAAGTTCTCACCTGCATATGATGTCTCACTGATAAAAACAGATGGTGTTCGCTGTATTCTGAGTGAAAACAATATGTAAATAATAAAGTTCTGTTTTTCGAGTAAACATTTAGCCTATTTTGCAGATTTGAACTTCATAACTCTTATAAAATAAAAATGTTTAAAATTAATTTTTGAGATATGAATAAACTTTAAAGCTACACACACACACACACATATATATATATATATATATATATATATATATATATATATATATATATATATATAGTAATCCAGGTTAATCTTATATCCACAGGGTAAAAATCAAGAAAATTTCTACCGTACTTATATAATAGTGCTCAATAATAAATAGAGCTATTTATTTGTTAATATTTTTATTCATACAAACATGTCAAAAGCTACACTGTTTTTTAATTGTTCATATTTTTTTCTTCATTATGAACAATTAAAAAAACAAGTATGTTTTATTAGCCCGATGAGATCGTAGTTTATTAAAGCCAATGCTCAAAACATTTCCATAGATGTGTAGCTTTTAACATGTTTGTAGGAATAAAAAATATTAATAGAAATATATATTAAAAATAGTGTTCTTGTTTTAAAAGCATTGTTTATATATATAGGAAATTTGAATTATTAAAAATAATAACCGTTAGAAAACCATACAATGCAATTTTTTTAATTAATTTTTTCCATTTTATTCTCGACGATATATGACCACCTCAGAATTAAAAATGAAAGAAAAGATAAAATATCATACAAAAATAAAAGGTGTGATACTAGCTCTTTTATTTTTAATTCTCGTAAGGACGTATATTGTCGAAAATTAAATTGAAAAAAATTAGTTAAATTAGTCGTTTCCCAGCCAAAATGTCGGACAATGAGTCGGCTGCTTTTTTCCTGATTTTTTTTCTTCAGACCTCACAAATGAGTAAGTAAACCCAAGCAAATTGTTTTGGACTAATTTTCCAAAACAATTTATTTGGGTTTACTTAAGTGTAGTATCTGTTCAAAGGATACTGCACCCCATACTGATGTTGTCTTGGACTTCGGGTTTTGAATTACGCCGGTCAATGGGTCTGTCCTGTGCAGTTCTAGGAGGTCCACCCTCCCAGGCTTCGCCTCCCCTCTTTGGGGAGGAGTAAGTTTATTGCTTACTGCCTGAGGCGCCCCTACCGGGGAATGGCGACGGGGCTGCCCAGGCAATTTTTAACCCCCACTTTCCTGACCCGACCTTGGGTCACATCTTACTTGTGGGAGTAAGATAAAAACTGGCCTTGTGCCTAACTCCTGGAGAGGAGTAAATCAATACTCATTTATGAAATTGGAAAAAAAAGCAGCCAATTCATTGCCCGCCATTTTGACTGAGAAACAACTAATTTATCAAAAAACTGATTTAAAAAAACTGCATTGTATGGCTTTCTAACGACTTATTATTTTTAATAATTAAAATTATATATATACATATATATGTGCGTGTGGGGTATACCTGTAACTATGTTAAACAGATATATAGATAAATGAATAAAAGTATAATCTTAAAGAAGCTGAAACGTTTACTACCGGGATTTCATCGAACTCGCTTCCTGCTGACTGTTTTCCTCCTACCTATAGTCTTGGTCTTTGCAAGACTGAGATCAATAGGCGTTAATCATCTTTCGTTTTTTAACCCCATACATCAAGTGGCTTCATAGAATGACTTCCATGACAAAGAATAAAATAATAACAAAAACAAACGTCAATATAATTACCTGAGGAGATCTGGGATCGAAATACGATTGCACTTCTGTAGCCATACAATTTCATTTTTTTAAAACTCATTGTATTATCATATATATATTATTTTTCAACTAATTTCACAAGACATAGCAAATCTGCTTTTACAATTGTTTCAAAGCCAATTTATTCCAGAACCGATGTTATAAACAAAAACAAAACAATGTTCTGATTAATTACTCTTTCTTTCTTCATACGAAAGTTCAAGCAGCAAAATAAAAATTAAATTAAAAACTTCTCATCAGAAATTCATCAAAAATATTTCAAATAACATATAAACAAATTATTGTCACATTTTTGCTTTAACAAAATATTTTTTGAAGTTTTTTTTTTTTCACCATCAAAATCTTCATGATCTATTGTTGTTACAAATTGAGAAGTTGTATTAATGTTTTTTTTTTTATTCAATGGACATTATATATTATTTTGATCATCCATCGGTACTTTCGGTTTAACAAAAGCACTAGAGACTCAACCCGTAAGGTTAAAGATACCAAATGTGACCGGTTCATCAGGCGATGTAATGATCGTGTGAGTCACACACACACACACACATATATATATATGTGTGTGTCCGTTGTATAAAAAATATATATGCTCTTGCACATGTAATTGAGCACTCTTAACTCAGAAGAATATAAAATTTATTGACATAATCAATATTATGTAATCATGTTTCAAAAATCAACATTAAAAAAATTCATGTGTACATGTTTCATAAATTTTTAATAAAATATATATATATATATATATATATATGATATTAAATTATATTTTTAATAAAATATATGTGTGTATATATATATATATTATAATATTAAATTAGATTTTTGATATTTTACTTACGTACAACGTCGTTTCAAGCTTACGGCTTTCATCAGTAGAGCTATATATATATATATATATATATAGCTCTACAAAAATTGTATTGAGCACTATTAGATTAAATAGTAATAAGTACAAACTTATGATTTATCATATTAACTTGGTGTTGTATTTATTATTATTTATTCTCCATGAGGTCCCACACGTCTAATTACTGGTAAAAACAGGCGGTTTTTCCTGTATTCTGAGTGACAACAAGTTTCCCTAGATTATCTATGAGTCTTTGTTTCCTTCCATCACTAATACGATTCGCTTGGCGTTCTCGCACCAGCTGTTTACTATCGTGTTATCATTGATAACATCAGGTAGCTTTCTCTGGAATTTGCATGATAATAAGCTTCCTTCAGGATTCCATTATTCTCTGTATCTTTTCAGTCATAGTTTGAATTGTGTTATCCCTTCTCGAACTTTCCATCCTTTCAGACACTCATTGTCTGTTCTTAATGCCACTGTGTATTTAAAATATTCAACAACTTGTCGAAAAAAAAAAGAATAAACCTGAGACAGCTGCATAAATAAGAAATATCTAAAAAAAAAAAAAAGAATTTATTTTAAAAAGTGCTCAATACATAAAAACACAGAACCAATATTAAAACGAATGAAATAAGACGTTTTTATCAAACTAGATATCGTCAGTGAAACTAAAAAATCGTCTTTGGTGAAGGCTGAGTAATAAACATATACACACACTTAGCCGTATGATTCCTTGCAGGGATGAAATATGGACGCCTTTGGGTAGCTTAATTGCCATGGATATATTTTCATACTATATATGTATATATATATATATATATATATATATATATATATATACATACATATATTCGTACTTATTACATAATTCCCGCCAAAACCATCTATAATACTAACACATAGTCTGTACCTGATTACCCTCATTCCCCTGAAGATGGACCCGAATGGGTCTGAAAGTACTTGGGACACAAATCAAAACTATGGCAGATTCATCGGCCAATCCCCCCCCCCCCCCCGAAACTAAGATTCTGATTCGGAGTATTAAAAGGATCTACCAAAGGATATCCAAACATAAATTGTCTGTTATATTCAACAATACTTGCCTGCAAGAGATGCTGCCTATATATATATATATATATATATATATATGGGAAATGAAAAAGGAAAAACCAAAAAGGATGTTTTTTTATATATTCATCAACATTTCGTCATTATTTGTAAGACTTCCTCAGGATGATAATTTTATTTTAAGAAAAATGTCATGCAAGTACGTGAAAATATTGGGTTGATAAGAAAAAGTAGTAGCCACTACTGGGTGCACAGAACCGAGGTCTGGGCTTAGTGAAGTCAGTAGCATGAAATGAAATTAATGAGGATGGTTCTGAGTGAAAAAGTGGAGGGGTGGGGGTGAACGGAAATAATGTGGATGGCTGTTAGTGGAGGGGTAGGCTCTGTGATTTTGGTGTGTGGGTAAAGATTTTAAAAAATGAGGGTGTTTGAAAGTGGGTGGATAAGAGTGTGAGAGAAGTAGTCGAAAGGCTGAAATGGGGGAGGGGAGATTTTGTTGTGGTTAGGTGTGAATATATAAAAAAAAACATCCTTTTTGGTTTTTCCTTTTTCATTTCCCGTTACGTCGGATTACCTTCATCTTTCCTTTCTCATATATATATATATATATATATATATATATATATATATATATATTTCATGTATCCACATAAAATGTTATCAGGAGATATAATATTTTATGTTTCGATTTTCAGTATTTATTTCAACAATGAGTAGAGCTATGTAGTAAGTTATGAAAATATATTTATGGCAATTAAGCTTAATTGCCATAAATATATTTTCATAACTACGTGTACAAAATAGTTAGAGAAGGCTTAAGAAGATATTGAAATTAAGGGAATCTTACTTAATTCGTGGCTAATGACTATGGATCAAATTCAAGCAAATCTAAAATATTTGAATTTTCAAATGATAGGTTGTGCCCCTAAAACCCTTTCAAATATTCCAAAGAAACTGAAATTTAGGGAATATATTTTAATTGATGTCTAATATATTGTTAAAATTTCACAAAAATAGAAGGTATCTGGATTTTAAACTAAATTAAACTAACTATAGCCCACATTTGGTCCTCGTACGCCGAGCAGCTGTGTTCCAAAATTAATAATAATCGGGGGATTAGTTTAGGAGTGAATCCTGTACATACAAATATATAAATATATAAAGATACCTAACTTTATATATAATGTGTGGGTATAAAATAGAGAATTACGTTTGTCCTAGTATCTCATTGACTAGTTGGCACTACAACACTTGTTTATTTTTGGAAATCATAAAATAAGAAGCGACAGAAATGTTAGCCTCTTTATGATTGGCTGTTGGTTGACCAATGAAATAGCATCTTAGATTAAATATACAAATAAAAAAGTTTTAAATTTGTTTTATATGTGAATACAGCATAAGAGTTAAACGAACATAGTTTTAAATTAAAAATAAAATATGTTTTTGAATAGATATTTTCATCTGACAAATTTCTATTTTCATTGTTTTCAAGTGTTTCGTTGAAAACTTGTCAGATAAAAGATTAAAAAATACTATTTAAGAATATGTTTAAATTTTAATTTCATTCTGTATTTAAATATATATATATTTATATATATATATATATATATATATATATTTGTTATTGTTTATTATCTATGTACATATACGTTTCGTCCTTTTTTAATTTGGACTCATCAGCATAGAGATATGACTATTCACTACCGGTTATGCGATTCGAAACCCTGGATTACAAGTTTTTTACACTCTCTCTCTCTCTCTCTCTCTCTCTCTCTCTCTCTCTATATATATATATATATATATATATATATATATTCATGAATAAATATTAAATCATATTTACCTACAGACGACGTCATTTCGAGCTGATGCTCTCATCAGTGTAGGGGAGGGTGATCATTTCAGATGGTCACAAGGAACAGACTCGGTTCACAGAGTCACCTTTGACTCCATATGCTTCCGTACTATCCTCCAGGCCATAGGAAATTATCACGTTATGCAGGGAAATTAAATTATATTCATGCCAGATACAACGGGCTATAAACATCAAGACAGTCTAGAGGACTCAACGAAACTTAATCGGAGCCTTGCTTTGTAGCTTAAGTGAATGTCTTTTTTTCTTGATAATAAATTCAAGATGTTTTCAAAATGCTTCTTCAGTGAATTTTTATCTCTCATGAAATTATCCCCCCCCCCTCCCCTGAAAAAAATAGAACTGTCAACATCAAAATTGTTCTCTTCATTTTACTTATTTATCCTATTTTTTTTCCAAAGCAGACCAATAAAAAAAAATCTAGCTGCTTCTTTATGTAGGTAAATAATAAAAACTAACATCAAAGAACACTTGAAAGAAAATGAGGTTATTTTCTTTCGATTAAGACAAAAATAAAAAGGTTTTAACCCACGTATCTTTTCATCTTTTTCCTCACTCCTTGCTCTTTGATTTTCATTTTTAATCATTATTTCATGTCATCAAATCATTACAAAGTCTTATTCACGTTGTTCTTTTTTCTGTTTTACTATGGTATATATATATATATATATATATATATATATATATATATATATATATATATGGAGATTATCTGTCTGCAGCTGAACCTATATTATTAGCTTTGACCACTCTCTTTTTATATCTACTTATCAACTCCTATATATACCCATTCCAAAACTTTCCCAAACATCACACAATTTTTCAAATATACATAATTAATTAATTTATTTTAAAACCTCTAATAAATTAATATTCGCAAATATACTCATGATATCTACTTATCAGCTCCTATATATACCGATTCCAAAACTTCCCCAAACATCACACGTCTTTTAAATTGACATAATTAATTTGTTTTAAAGCCTCTAATAAATCAATATTCGCAAATATACACTCATGATTGTTTTGTTCAGATTTCCAGATGTATTTAAAATATTTTCCTCGATAATAATAATCTTAATAAAAATTATGAATAGAATTAATTAAAGAAATTGTTTTTTTTTAATCTATATAATTGAGTTACGTAATTAAATTAGATTGTAATGGAATATGATGGAACAGCCGGTGGTCATTCCGACATTTGGTTACTCGCCCTCTGATTATTAAGTATAATGTTCTATTTTGAACGGACAGAAAGTTCTATTTCAAGAAAAAGAGAGAGAGAGAGAGGGAGAGAAGAGAGAGAGATGGACACACGACGGTGTGCGTTATTTGATTAATGACATGTAAACAACACATTCTCTAAGATTCATCGTACGAGTCGCTCAAAAATGATATATTTACTTTGATTTTTTTATAAAAACGTTTTTTTTGTTTTTTTATAAATCTTATTAGAAATTATGTTTTAAAGCACAAATTTATTGAATCAAATTGTTTAATTTAAACAATAATCGATTTAAGAATGACTATTTATTTAAAAAAAAAAAATGCATTAGATAACTGAATTTAAAATCGTGTTCACTGTATTTTATTTTTTTTAATTGTTGATTTTATTTTAAGTACACCTTTTTTTTTTATTTGAAAAACTTCAAATATTATCTTTTTGTGACCTTAAGTGAGTTTAGGATTTTTTGTTTTACATTTTATGCCGTAAAGAGTAAATTTTGTTTAAAAACTATGTTTTTATTATTCCGTGTTTTATTTATTAAAATAAAGATAGGGGTGAGTTTCATTCTTTTTTTTGTAAAAAAAAACTAACACACTTTACTGAGCAATTAAATAAAACAACTAGCAAAAATATGCGACCTTAGGTGGCAGATATTTGCTAATATATATAATTATTATTAATAAATAAATATTTTTATATCCATAGACATATAACTGTTTCGCGTTTTTTATTTTACGCTCGTCAGTATGGAATTACGTAACTGTATCACCAGTTCAACGATTCGACCCCCTGAATCAACGTATTATGGACCCTGGTTTCGTAACCATTAGGCCACCGATCCGATCACGCTTTTAACATGAGTGAAATGTGCCTTGTATTAATGTAAACACAAGTAGCATGATTCTAAATAGGATTTTGTCTCCCAGGGGAGAGAGAATCATGCAACGTGGCTAATTTTTATGAATCATCAGTTTATTTACTCTCGAAATGGCTCAACTTAATTAGAGCTTATATATATATATATATATATATATATATATATATATATATATATATATATATATATATATATAATATAATATAATATAATATATATGACACCCCTGTTGGCGGGGCCACGGATTCGCTGACTACATCCTCATGCAGAGGAGTAAAAAAAATTTTAAAAACAAAAATGAAAACAGAGCTACCTGTAGACCGTGGGTGGCAACCCGTGATGCTTTAGAACAGGATCCTGATGACTGAGCAGGTGGTGGTAATAAATTTTCATGTTACTTTTTCAACACTTCACTTTGGCCCTTAATTTGGCTAGACGGGAAGTCGGAGACGCCCATTCAGTCAATCGGCTGGTTACACCCTACCCTAGTATCTACGAGTTCATCCCCAACCGTATTATTCACTCTGATTCTTCTAAAAATCAAAACCTTATTTCCCCTTTTTTATTTTCCTCATAAATAGATACTAGAAGGCGGCGACTGAGGGTCAATCGTCTGCCGATAAATATTGTTTTCTGGGAGTAATGTTCTCACTCTCATTGTAAAGGTCCTGGGTATGACCCTTAGGGTTGATGTGCCATTAAGCAATATCTTACCTTACCTCATTGTAAAATTTCCTTATAAGAATATAAAAGTTATCCTACCTAGAGGATTCCATTTGACAACTTTATTCGGCATTAAATAACCACTAAGGTGTTGATATGCCCTAAACCAAACCATATATACGTCATCAGCCTACGTGAAAGAAAAAGAAACACCTGGATCAGACAGCAAACTGGAATAGATGACATCATCACCACCATACGAATATCAAAACATAAATGGGCAGGTCACCTTTCAAGGTATACAGACAACAGGTGGACATATAGAGACACAGAATGACCTCGAGGCAATGAAAAAGACTTAGAGGAAGGTCAAAAACCCGTTGGTGAGACGACTTCGACAGCCAACAGGGTCCTACATGGCCACACCTAGCCAAAGACAAAAACAAGGTGGAAAGAATAGGTAGGGGTTCCTCCTCCGGGAGTGATCAAAAACCCTAATGATGATGATGAATGATATATATATAATTACAACATCGGTACCGCCGGTTTCACATCCTAACAAAGAGGACCTATAATAGGCCTCTTTACTGGACTCTCTTCAGCCTCTGTTTATGTCTGTCTCCCCGGAAAATGGTGGCTTGCGTATTGTGCAACTCTTTGACAATATTTTGATCCTCTTTATTTTCATTTTCATCATTTTTACCAATTCCACATTCTACTTACAAATTCTGGTAAAGCGGCCTATTATAGGACTTATTCACTCGACTAAGAAGTTATCTTACCCGAGGAGCTGGGGTCCAACAGAACGAGGAATCGATTGCGCCCTGCTCAGGCGGGGAACACGTACTCATACTTGACTCCATATATTCGTTCCTCTGTCATTGAAGGAGAAATCCTTAAAGAATGAGGCAATTTATATTTTTGTTCCAACACAAATCAGTTTTATCATATTTTTCAGATTCACAAATACTTTTGAAGATTTACGTAAAACGGGAGATTAGTCAGTCTGTGATTTAGCCAAGTCAAAATCATTGGCGAATCGGAAAAATACGTTAAAACTGATTTATATTTGTAATTAAAATTCTACACAATAATTTTCCATAATTTTTGGTGTAGATACCTATTTTTTAAATTAAAAATATAAATCAGTTTTATCATATTTTTCTGATTCTCCATTAATTATTACTTGGTGGAATGGCATACTGTGGAATGAGAATAGCTTTAATCTCAGCCGTATTCCTATCTCTGTTGCGATATTGTAGTGAAATTGAGTGAACGTTCGTATATATAAGTAAATGAAGTGTTTGTTAAAATAAATATTTTAAAAACGGAATTATTGTAGTTGGAATTGTGTATGTGTGTGTGTGTAGAAAATGTTTTCATTCAGTCGATATGATGTTCTGTTACATAATTTCTTAAGATATGTAAAAGCCAAGAGAAAAGAAAAAAAAGATGTTTTTACATTGGAGACACCATTAAAAATGGATATATATTCTTTCATTATCATAGTTTCTATTTTATTCAAGAAATTTAATTTCAAGGGCAAGTGTATTTCTGAATGTCCCCTTTGTTGTTGCGATATGAATTTCTGTTTTTGTATTGATATATAAGAACATATTAATAACGTAATGCTTGTTGATGGCAAATAGTTCAAATCTTTTCTTGTACGTTTGCCAAACAGCAAAAACTAAATCTCGTAAGTTGTACTACTAATATTGGAAGCCTGCCACTTACTTTATAGTCCGCGTATTTATAGTTGGTTAAATTGACAGACATAATAACTATTGCTAACCGAAAATATAACTTAACCCTTTCATGCATGATTTTTTACAGAAATTCTACATGTATGATCTAACTTGTTCTTAAAGCACATGCCTTCAAGCTGAGCTGACTTTATAGCTAATAATATATAATAATATGATTAATTACTTTTATTCCAAATAGTAAATTAATATTTTTTATCTATCCACGCGAGGGTCCAGAAATACCTGGCATGGTACCGAAGCGGGATTACCCTTTTATGTGATGAATCTGTACATCTTGTCAGGTCATCCATCTCGGAGAGGAAAAACTCTGATGTAAAACCTGTTTCATATGTTTTTGGCACCGAACCACTAGAGGAAGGAGGCCTCCTCTGTCCTGGTCTTTCTAGAGCTGGAGACTCGAACAAAATATCCAGTTTGCAAGCCTATAATTGCTTAAGGAGTAGATAGACTCTTTGAACTTCTCATTTGTCTAGGCGCAGAGGATAAGAACACTACAAAGACACCCAAAGCAAGGTTCTGTTTCCTGGCTAGAGCAATGAACGCCGTCCCATCATCTATTTCTCTTTATCTAGGCAAATTGGTGACATTTGTTTTCCACTTAAGTTTTCACATGACTAGTCTAGACCGCTCTTGTCTGACAGGTTGAGAGTACAGGTTTGACAGCTTGTCTGGCTGCTGTTTCTGATTAAGCAAAATGTATTCCTCGATGTCACAAAAATCCTGGTCAAATATAAAATTTATGATAATTTATGACAACTTTTCTATTTGTTGTGAAACAACAGTATACATGAAAAGGGTTAAAGTATATTTGCATTGAAGGTGCTCGACTGAGCTCCAATCTCTGGTTCCTCCTTGTAAAACATTCACAGCAAGAACATGTCTTTTTACCACAACAAAGAAAACCGTTCGTTTCTTCTTCCAGGTGCCTAGTGTCGGGTGGAATTTCTATGAACAGAGTTTCTTTCCAACAGCTTCCCGTCTGTGGAACAAGTTACCACGGGGTTGCTTCCCTGCAGACTACAACATAATTATCTTCAAATTGTCAATGAATACTTTTCAAAAACCGTTTCTCATGAGTAATCAAACTTTGTTCATTCCATTAATCATTTTCAATCCTCGCATAATATTCTTCATTATTTAACTGACAATCCATCCATCTTATTAACCCTTATCCTGGAGTGGCTTTTGGCCTTGATAAGTGGTGATTCATTAATAAAAAATGTTTTAGAAGTTCTCGTCATCAACCATTAATACTCAAATTCGACTGCGAGTCCTTGCAGAAATAGTTCGTTTTTCTTGAAACATGCCTTTTATCTTGAGAAAGCCTGAATAAATTTTGCAGGCGAAATATTGATCTCTTCATGCATGTCTTTGTTTTGATTTTATTTTGTACCATATAGATGTCTTCGTGTAATCTTTGTGTTCCATTTTAATTTCGCTTATACATTTTGTCGGTTTTTAATCCTCTTAATCTATCTCGCGCATAATAATGAAAGCAAAAATGTTTAACATTCCGTGGGAAACGCGAATGTGAGTTTGAAGTCTTTTTTTTTTAAGCCGAATTGACATGAGTGATTTTTTTTCATTTTATTATGTAGTAATTTGTCAACAATCTTTTTACAGATGCCAAAGAAAGCAAGATAGAGGAGGTGATAGAGAGAAAAAGGCAATGATAGGAGAGAGGGAAAAAGGGGGTGATAGAGAGACAGAGAGCCGGGTAGAGAGACTTAGAGAAAGAGAGAAGTTCTCCCTTCTATTTTATTGTCCATGCTAGTATTTAAATATAGATAAAAATATCACTGTAAATAAACTGAAATGGAAGACGACTTACATCCAATCTGTTTCTAAGGCCACTGGAAAAATGGTTGGATCATTCTACTGCTCCAGAAAATACTTGAGTCTTGATGCAATTCTCTACCTGTATAAAAGTCAGATATGTCTCAAGATGGCATGCTATAAGAAAAGCAAGAATCTTTACCATTCTGTGGGAAATTAAAATGTGACTTTGAAGTCTTTTTTTAAGCTAGAAATTACTTTGAAATTGACATGTGTAAATTCAAAAATAATTTCTAACCAGAATTAAGTTTGCAGCCCAAAGTCGAGTATCATAGTTCATTTGCTCTTCTGGACCAATTGCAAATAGTATTTGTTGGAGTCATCATCATTATCATTATCATTATTTATTTATTTTTATTATTATCATTATCATCATCATCGGTTTTACATGCTTGCATGTGTTGGATGGTTTTTAGAAATTAGCTTCCAAATTAATAACTCTCAAACCCATTCTTATCACTTCCTCCCGTGCTTTCCTTGGCCTTTTGCTCAGAACTGAACCTGCTACCTCAACTGTTCTACGTCTACTAACCTAAGAACTCTCATCCACTCTTTCAACGTGACCATACCATCAAAGTCTCCTGTTCTATACTGCCCAGATTTAATTTTCCTCTGAGGTCATCAGATCTAATCCTGTCTTTAAGACTTGCATTACACATCCATCATATCATTCTCATATCATTTCTATCCATGCAACGTATGTCATCAACCCTCATTGGCCAGGTTTCACTTCCATCCATCATCACACTGTGCCTGATAGACTCTTCCCTTGGTTGACAGTTGTAACACGGCTGGTTAGTAACAGTAGAAGTTCCCTGAACTTACCCCCATCCACTTCTAATTCTTGCAATCACACTAGCACCTGCTCCATCCTGTGCTCCAATGGTATCACCATTGAAGCACAATGAGTATGATGGAAGCAAATATGTTTACCGTTCTGTGTGAAATTCGAATGTGATTTTGAAGTTTGTTTTTTTAAGCTAGAAATCACTTTCCTTTGCTGCCGCCACCACCATCATCATCACCACCACCATGGTAGTGATGATGGTGGCGGCGATGATGATGATGTAGTAGTAGTAGTATTGCCACAGGTAGCATCCTAAATCAGTGATTTTCCCCTTTGAAAGGGAAAATGATAATTCTATCTGGTCACTTTCCATTACCAGGGTTAAGGCCTATCTGAGAAAATTATTATTTTAAGTTTCCTTAACCAGTGGAGATTTGTAAAAAGAAAAAAAAATGTTTTTTACCAAATTTTTAACCACTCTATAATAAAGTCCAATGTGTATTTATATTTATATATATATATATATATATATATATATATATATATATATATATATATAATGAGTAAAAATAACTGCCGGACGAAACCATTTCAAGTGTTTAGGAAAGGGGAGAAAACAAATAGCAAGTCGAGACCCTTCCTCACCTTCCAAAATGAATTCGGAAAGAAACCATTTATTCTATTTCCCTTCTTCTTCCTATACCGATTGATACGTTATTTTTCTTTTTGATTTTATTAAACTTTCCAGTTAGACATTTTTTTTTTTTTTTTTTTTTTAATTTCCTTTTTGACTTCACCGACTGAGACGTTATTTTAAATGAATATTAATATTAGTGTGAACACTAGCAAATATCCCCCGCCCCGCCCGGCCCGCCCGACATTTTTGACGGAGGGTTTACCCTCGTGCTATGTATAATAGCCATGCTGTTTAAAAAGAACATCTACAAGATAAAAACAAAAATGGAAAGTAAAAAAAATAAAATGAGTATAAGACAATTTCTCGACACTAACTCCATTCTTTTATCAGACAATTACTTATCTCCTAGCGTGGAGTTTCGACACAAGGTCAGATGGCGTTTCGAAAAGCCAGCACACTAGGTGAAGTGCACTCTGGTCTACAAAAAATGCCTGAGCAGCCCCCTCAGCATTTTCCAATAAATGCGCCTGCAACGATAAGCAATAAAGTAACCTCTTCTCAACGAGAGAAGGTAAAGCCTGGGAAGGTGGACCTCCTAGAACTGAATACAACCATACCTCAGTCCAACAGAAGAAAGGTCATTGCTGGACTGATTGTCGAGGACATACCTACTTAGTAGCTATTGTTAATTCAACATTTTTATAGTCTGTTCTTCTTATTGCTGCATGTCTGAATGAGGTTTACAATTGAGTTCATGCCAAACATTTCTCTTGTGCCAACTGCAAGAGCAGATAAACATGCTAGTACCATCCGTATATTGATACCATTGTCTCGACCAACGTGCCAACTCACCTTCCTATTTAGAATACATTGTAAACATCCACCAAGTCTTTTTAATGACAGGATAGTTTCTTAAAGACAGTATACGCAGGGGAAGCTATCCTGCTTTTATAAGGAATTTCGCTTTTTATTCTTAATCAAAAAAAAAACAAAAAACGGGATTGATGCATAAATTGTTAGAGTCTCCCATGGATCTGAGTTCTCTGCCTTTTTTTTTTTTTTTTTTTTGAGTAAAAGCTGATTTTTGCCAACTTTTTCATCACTATTTGGCTGGATTTTATTTCTCTTTCTTTCTCTCTCTCGCTTCATCTTTATTTCTCTTTTCATGTTTTTCCCCCTATTCCTCTTCTTCTCTTCATCTTGTCTTGTCTTTTCATGTTTTTTTTTTTCCTTATTATGACAATTCTCTTTGGAAACTATTTTATTTATCTTCCTCCCACAAGGTAAGATGTGACACAAGGTTGGGAAAGTGGGATTTGAAAAGCCAGCGCTCGAGAAGGTGAGCACTCTGGCCTACAAAAAATGCCTGGACAGCCCCATCGGCATTCCCCGGTAGGGGCGTCTCAGGCAGCAAGCGATAAACTTACTCCACCCCAAAGAGGGGAGGCAAAGCCTGGGAGGTTGGCCGTCCTAGAACTGCACAGGACAAACCCACAGACCGGCATAAATCAAAGCCCCGAAGGCCAAGAAAATACCAGTCTATGGGGTGTAGTATCCATCGGAACAGATACTACACTTTGATCTTGGCCAAAAGATCAATGTTAATTTCACCGTAAACACAAAAACTTTAAACGATCCATGACAGTGGTAGGGTTAGGGAGTTAGATGACTTTTAAATTAATCTAATGATTAACTTATTTGTAAATTTGCCTGTTTTTTGTTCACTAACATTGATATTATTTCACTAATTAAACATGTTTCAGATTATTGTAAATGTGCTTTTACTATTTATCATCGTCCAAGTTGTTTTTAATTGTTGTTTTCTGCTCTGCCCTCCATACGCATAATCACAGATCTGGTCAGAGATAGCTTAGTTTGAAGGTTAATTTCTAAAAGCCGTCCAACACATGCCCACATGTAAAACAGATGTGAAAGTAAATATGATGATTATTTACATGTTTTGGACTGTTATTCTCATCATCATTTTTTTTTTTTAATCCACAAAGGTTTGGGTTGTTGTACTCTTTGACCTTCTGCGATGAGGCATTGTTATTATTCATATTATTTATATGGATTTTACTAGTATGGTTGTTTCTATATTCACAACTTTTTGACCGTTGCATTCTCTGGCCTTCTGAAATGAGTTTTTTGCTTTTACATTTGTTTGTAGTTGCTAACATTTTAGGAATTCCGACAAACCGTTTTCTTTAATCCCCTGGAGCGGGGGGGGGGGGGGGGGGGATGGCGCTGCTCTCATTCTGCAATTCCATGCCTTTTAAATATCGAGTATCAGTTTATTTTTGTTAAATTCCTTTACCAGGGATTGAACTCACAATCTCTTTAGCTAAAAGTAACTTTAGAATATCTCTTAACCAACTTTTTTTATCTGCTAGATATAATCAAGAGTGATTTTCTGGAATTTATAAACCTAATAGGGTAGGTCGATTTTGGAATTGTAACAAGTCGTGCGTTGCGAAAGTTGCAAATTACCATAAAGATATATTTCTCACAAAATATTTTTCTCCAAAATTTTGTCTTTTTTGTCTTTTTTTTCTTTTTTTTTTTTTTTTACTAACGAGTCACCGCTTATCAAGGCCACTCAGACTAAGGGTTAATGAGTTTGTTAGGTGGACGGTGAGACAACACCGTGAAGATTGGTAACTATGGTTGTAACTGGGTGGAATTTGATTATTTAACAGATGTTCATTCTCAGTCCTTTGCTCTCTGTGCTCGTCTTCCATGTCAGCAACCTGGAGTTGCACTCGTCCAAGGAATCTGCAATAACAACAAGATTGTCTGCATACAGAAGCTTCCATGGGACACCCATACAGAACTCACTCGACAATGCCTCAATAACCATGATAAAGAGAAGTACTGAGTACTGAGCTCTGATTGACCCCAACGCCAACCTTAAACTCTTTGTTGCCTTAAATACCACCACCACATCATCATCTTCACCATCAGCACCAAGAAGTTAATTTAAGGAGTAAACCAATCAGGAATTCTGTCAAGATACTGGTACTACCTGACAATATTAGCTGGTAAAAGTTTTAAAAAATAAATGCAGTACATACGTTTAATAATATATTTTTCATGATCAGGCTGTCTGAAGATACCGGCTTCCTGACCAAAAATGCACCAAACATTGATGTTATTGCTTTTTCCTTTCCCTTTGCAAAACTCAATCATGCTCTGTAAAGCCAAAAACAAAAACAAGTTTCCTCTACAAAACAACCAAACCAAACACCATAGATAAATATTTGAACATATAAAGAACTTCAAGCATAAAAACTTTTACCAAAATGACAGGATTCGGCATTAAATAACCCGAAAAGGGTTGATATGCTGTAAAACAAAACAACCAAACCAAACACCATAGATAAATATTTGAACATATAAAGAACTTCAAGCATAAAAACTTTTACCAAAATGACAGGATTCGGCATTAAATAACCTGAAAAGGGTTGATATGCCGTAAAACAAAACAACAAAACCAAACCATCATACTATTCTCAATAAACTAAGTGTTAATAAAAAAAATATATATATTTAATCTATAATGCAAACTATGATTTAGGAATCCGGTCTGATTTTCTGGGATTTATAAACCTAGTGCCTCGAGTATGATTATGTACCAATCGCATGTTCTATGTTTTTTTTTAAATTTTATTATTATTATTATTTATTTATTTATTTATTTATTTATTTATTAAATAAATAAATAAATGTAATAGAATTGGTGAACCGGGGTGTGGCAGTGGAAGAGGTACGAAACGAAACTCTGACACCCTGAACTGGTACTTTCGTACTAATAAAAAACACCCAAATCTTAATTGATTTATCAGCCATATGACAAAGGATGAAGTATTAACTTCAAACACCAAAAGCCACCAACATCACTAATTATTCCTCCTATAACGACAACAACAACAAAGTGACGGCTATATTATACAAACTCGATGATGATCATGATCATCAGCAGCAGCAGCAGCAGCGTCCACTATAAAGCAGCATCAACATGCCAACAACACCTAAACAGTATTGCTATACTTTAACCCATCATTATTATCCATGAAGCGCCCTTTAGCCTTCGTAGGCAATTACCTAGAGATGGTGTCTCGATAAAAGCACTGGTCCCCCATCACCACACTGGGTTGGCGTCAGGAAGGGCATCCGGACTATAAAAGTTTTGCCTCAACAAAGAAAATAACTTCCAAAGAAAATCTGTCACATTTCAGATTATGTAGTTTAAATAATGACCTGGCCAGATATAGGTTAGTTTGGAAGTCAATTTAGAAAAGCCATCCAACACATGCCAGCATGTTAAATCGAATATGATGATCATCATCATTTTTATTTTTATTTTCTTTATGTTTGTCATAAAAGTGGATAAAAGTGCTGTTAAGGGATATTCTGGAGTGAATTCTATCTAGAGGTTGTAAGTTCAATCCCTGGTGTTGGAACTTAATAATAAGTGATGCGAGATATCTAAAAGGCATGGGACACAGAATGGGAGAAGTCTACTCCAACGGATGAAATAAAGAGCGCAGTTTGAAATTCCCAAAAGGCAACTGAAGAATGCTGGAGAATCATCGTCGTCCATTAACATCATTTTTCCCTTGTTCAGGTGTTAGCGTTTAGTGGGTCAACTGTCTCCAGATTCCACTCTGCGATCTTGTCTAATCATTTGCTTCTAAGTTTTCCTTGGCCAGCCAATCTTCTTGCAATTTAAGACATCCATGCTTCTACAGTGGTTTATCCAGAAGAATGAACACTCCACATGACCATACCAGCGTAACCGGTTCATTCTAAGGATGACCTCAATGCTGGACAAATGCCGTCTTCTTTTTCTTGTTTAGGGGTTAGACGTTTTATGATATTACGCAAGCTCACTCTCCACTTCTCACGATTCAGTGGATGAGCAGTCACCAAATTCCACTCTGTGCAGTCTTGTCCAATCACTTGCTTCAAGTTTTCCTTGACCGGCCAACCTTACTGCGATTTATGACATTAATGCTTCTGCAACCGTTTATCCGGGAGGATGAACGTTCCACATAACCATAATCGATTTATCCATAGGATAACCTCCATGCTGGGCAAGTGTAGTGCTTTCAGCAAATACTCTGACCTGATGTGTTGGGTTTGGTCAGATTTCACATTGCAGATCCATCTGATCATGGATCTGTCATTGCACTGCAGACGGGCAAGAGAAGACTGGGTGAGGGCCAAGAATTCACTGCGATATATCATGACGCTCTTGACACAACTGCTATACAACTTACCCTGGATGTAGAGAGGACAGCACGTGAGGTTATCACAAATTTTTTCCAAAGTTGCCCTCACTCTTGTGGCTGTACTGAGTTCACATCCACCACCTGCACATAGCTTATCTACTAGATAGTAGAAAGAGTCTACTACCTCCAGGGTATTGTCATCTAGTGCCATGTCTTTGTGTGGACAACTGTCAATATGATATGTCTGTCCTATGCATCTCCTACACTTGAAGTTATGGTTTGGGGCTAACTTAACCTTCAGGTCACTGCACTGTTTGTGAACCCACAATGGGCATAGGTTACACTGTATTGCATTGCTTCTAACACCCTTCCAGCACACAGAACATGCATACTGACCAGAGTCCCTTAATTATTGTAGATCAGAGAGACACATCATCACTTTGGTTTTAGCCAAGTTCACCCTCAAACCCTTGACCTCCAGACCGTTTTTCCATATTTCCAGTTTGTTCTTTAACTGTTCAAAGGACTCGGCAATGATAACTAAGTCATCAGCATAGAGTAATTCCTATATACAGCCCAACCGAAACTCTCTTGACAGTGCCTCCAAGACTATGATGAAAAGTAGAGGGCTAAGGACAGATCCCTGGTGAACTCTATGTGTCATCCACCCTCACTTCACTACTAGCGTTCAAGTACATACATTTCACGAGACGGACGAGCCACTCGTCTATGCCCACCTTACACATTGCCCACCATAGAACCTCTCTGGGGACTCTGTCAACGGCTTTCTCCAGGTCCACAAACGCCATGTAAAGTCTCCTGTCTGCACAGACATATATCTCCTGTAGTTGGCTAACGATGAATATGGCATCAATCAATTGTGTCCCTGCCAGGTACAAAGCCAAACTGCATCTGATCTATGTCGACTTGCTGCCTGATGATGTAGTCTGCTTTCAATAAATCCTCTGACCTAATGTGTTTGGTTTGATCAGATTTCACATTGATCATGGATCTGTCATTGCTCTGCAGTCGAACAAGAGAGGGTTCGATACAATGACCGAAACGTTATGGATGTGATACCAACAAAAGATGAGGATGACGGTTTGGAAGATGTAAATTGTGATTGTTAGTTGACAAATAATGAATCCTTAATTCAAGGCATTTTTTTTTTAATGAAAAGAATTATTTGGTTATGTTTTTGTTTGTATGTTTCTTATTTTCTTGCTCTGACATGCTTAAGTTTGAAACAGCATTTTCTTTGGTCTGTCATGCTTTAATTAAAAACAGCATTTTCTCTGGTCTGTCATGCTTAAGTTTGAAATAACATTTTCTTTAGCCTGTCACGCTTAAATTTGAAACAGCATTTTCATTGGTCTGTCATGTTTAAATTTGAAACAGAATTTTCTTTGGTCTGTCACGGATAAGTTTGAAATAGCATTTTCTTTGGCCTGTTATGCTTAAGTTTGAAATAGTATTTTTGGTCTGTCATGCTTAAGTTTGAAATAGCATTTTCTTTGGCCTGTTATGCTTAAGTTTGAAATAGTATTTTTTGGTCTGTCATGCTTAAGTTTGAAATAGCATTTTCTTTGGCCTGTTATGCTTAAGTTTGAAATAGTATTTTTTGGTCTGTCATGCTTAAGTTTGAAATAGTATTTTCTTTGGCCTGTTATGCTTAAGTTTGAAATAGTATTTTTTGGCTGTCATGCTGAAGTTTGAAATAGCATTTTCTTTGGCCTGTTATGCTTAAGTTTGAAATAGTATTTTTTGGTCTGTCATGCTTAAGTTTGAAATTGCATTTTCTTTGGCCTGTTATGCTTAGGTTTGAAATAGTATTTTTTGGTCTGTCATGCTTAAGTTTGAAATAGCATTTTCTTTGGCCTGTTATGCTTAAGTTTGAAATAGTATTTTTTGGTCTGTCATGCTTAAGTTTGAAATAGCATTTTCTTTGGCCTGTTATGCTTAAGTTTGAAATAGTATTTTTGGTCTGTCATGCTTAAGTTTGAAATAGCATTTTCTTTGGCCTGTTATGCTTAAGTTTGAAATAGTATTTTTTGGTCTGTCATGCTTAAGTTTGAAATAGCATTTTCTTTGGCCTGTTATGCTTAAGTTTGAAATAGTATTTTTTGGTCTGTCATGCTTAAGTTTGAAATAGTATTTTCTTTGGCCTGTTATGCTTAAGTTTGAAATAGTATTTTTTGGCTGTCATGCTGAAGTTTGAAATAGCATTTTCTTTGGCCTGTTATGCTTAAGTTTGAAATAGTATTTTTTGGTCTGTCATGCTTAAGTTTGAAATTGCATTTTCTTTGGCCTGTTATGCTTAGGTTTGAAATAGTATTTTTTGGTCTGTCATGCTTAAGTTTGAAATAGCATTTTCTTTGGCCTGTTATGCTTAAGTTTGAAATAGTATTTTTTGGTCTGTCATGCTTAAGTTTGAAATAGCATTTTCTTTGGCCTGTTATGCTTAAGTTTGAAATAGTATTTTTTGGTCTGTCATGCTTAAGTTTGAAATAGCATTTTCTTTGGCCTGTTATGCTTAAGTTTGAAATAGTATTTTTTGGTCTGTCATGCTTAAGTTTGAAATAGTATTTTCTTTGGTCTGTTACGCTTAAGTTTGAAACAGCATTTTCAATCGCTAAATGCGTAGATTGAATAGAAAAGTGTTAAAAATATCAGTTTTTTGTTTAAAATATCAATTGCCTTTTGCTCATTATGTAATTGTGAACACGTACAAGTAAATATAACCAAGCTGGAATGAACATTAAGCACCGGATAATGTTTCCCCGCCTTCTTTCAAATACTGTTACCAAGATGAAATGCTATATTCAGAGAACATATATCGGCAAAGATTATATTATATCAAGGTATCATTGTATTGTTCGTTATAAAGAAGTAGTTCATGTATAGTAATATCCATTAGGCAGATTAGACAAATACCAGGCGCTGCTAAACTACAGTCTGCATGCCAAATCCGGCTTACCAGATGCTTTTGTCTGGCCCTGTAGTTTACAAAATAACAACAAAAATGCAGGAGACATACAAATGCTAGTTAATCGAGTCGATCAAGCTATTTACGTTAGGGGGGGGGGATACAAGTGTAGTGATCATCGGAATACATTTTGTGGAAGTATTTGTGAAACAAGCACAGGGATGCAACACAGCAGCAATGCAACATGAGCTGCAGCTTGGTAGACAGTGCAGGACCTGTTAGGTTAGAAATTCTTTTTTGCACCCTGTCGAGAATGATTGGTGCACCAACCCGGATGAGGTGAAAATAATGCACGAGCGAAAAGTGGCTTTATAGAGATGTCGGATACTGGAAGGTGTGAGTTTTGTAGCCCAATAGAGGGAACCTACCTCATTTGCAGCAGACTTGGCAACATCTATTCCAACTCATGTTGCTTGAGAATGTCAGGGCAAGGAGTTTGGATGTTGGACTCTCGACTATGAAAATTGTGTTTTGGAAAAGTTTCTTATAGTTGTTAATAGAAAAGAGCTTCGTCTTGGTAGCATTAAATATAACAATCAATTTGTGGCTCCATTCTATAACAGACTAGGGATCATTTTCTAAGGATTCAACCATTGTCTTGCATGTGTAAATTTTCCATTTACCCTCATGCTTGGAATAGAGCCTGGTGTCATCAACAACTACACCTATCTCAGATGTGATTTCATCGGAGAGGTCGTTTATGAAGATCATGTATAATATCAGTCCAAGTATCAACCCCTGGGGCACACCCACGTTGATGTGATATTATTGAGATCTACGGCTATCAACAACGACCTGGATCTTCTTTTTAGCTAAGGAACATCTGATTATATTGAACATTCACCCAGTAATACTGTACAAGTTGATTTTCTTGAACACCTCATGGCAGACTTTATCAAAAGGTTTGGAGATATCTAGCGATACCACCCTAGCTTCCCATGTCTTATTCAGTGTGTGCTATATGTGTACCATGAAAATAACAATAGAGTAGAGAAAGACTAACAACATCTCTTCTATAAGAAAGAGGCTGTAGGGAAGAGAAGAGGACATCCCCCGCTTGATTTCAAATGACTGTTAGGATATCCGTTGTAGAATGGGATAGCCTTAATCGATACCATTGGTCAAAGAGAAGGTTAGTATTTTTCAAGATGATGAACTATCTCTAGATTTCCTTTGCCTTTTGGCTAGGAATAAAGTGTAGTATCTGTTCTGATGCTATACTTAGTCTTTTCTGTTCTCGGTCAGTGAAGGAGAAGTCCTTCTAAATTAAAGCAATTTTTATTTTTGTTCTAATCCAGAGTGCCCCTTTTTTGGGAGTTGGATTTTCCCCACATTAAAAACCGACCTTGTGTCTGACTTTTCTCTCGTGGGGAGGCAAATAAATAGGAACTATTTCTAGATTGATTAAGGATTGAAAGATTTTAGCAAAGAGTAGATGCCACCTTCTTTGTGCAAGTAAGTTGTGTATTATTTTACATGCTCAAGATTCTCCATGTTTACCCTGGCAACTCATGTCTATTCTCGATTGCGTTTAGGGACTGTTAATGTAGACTTTTGATTTGGTAAATTGCACCCTTCTTTTTGTGTATTATGTCTCTCGTATGTTTGTCTCTGTCTAAGAATAAATGTATGTTTATTTATGTAAATGCAGTGGTGTCCTCATCATTACTCTTTCCTTTATGCCATTGTCTTCTTTCCTGTTTATTTCCGTCTACCCAAGAAAGTACTTATTCAAGATGGCGGTGCCCCCCATGGAGAAGGTGTTGCCATGAAAATGTATAAAAGTGGAATATCCAATTCTATATTTATTTATGAAATTTACAACACAATCATGTCTAATATCAGTGCCATTGGTTTCAGAGCATATAAAAGGAATGCTTCAATGTCCGCCCCCCCCCCAACTACCTCACCCATACTTTTATACGTTTATTCTCTTTTATGTAGGTCTTGTTAGAGTGATCATTTACGATTTTAGCCGTAATTTGCAATTAATTCACCAAGTGACCCATCTCTTACTAAATTTCTGTCTATCACTCTCACCCTCTCTTATTTTGTACAGTATCTATCACTCTCGCTTCTGTCACTCATTCGTTCTCTCTTTGTTTATTAACAGTTTTAAGTAATAAAAGTAACTAGAAAACTCATTATTTACATCGATAAATATGCTGTTAAAAAAATAAGTCATCCATTGTTTTGTGAGAAAAGAAATGTCAAAACCTGAATATTCAGTTTTACTGAACAGAACAATCTCCAAAGTTATTTCAGTTTTGTTATTTTTTATGTACTAATGAGTCATCGCTTATCAAGGCCCAAAAGCCACTCAAAGATAAGGGTTAATAAGTTAATAAGAGGAGGACGGTGAGACTAACACCTTGAGGATTTGAGACAATGGTTCAAACTGGGCAGAATTTGATTATTTAAGAGTACGGCTAAACTAGAATTTGTTAACATTGGACTTGAAAACGACCGTGTTGTAGTCAGCTGGGAAGCAGCCCCATGGAATTATGTTTCACAGATGGGTAATTTTTGGAAAGAAACTCTGTTCATAAAATTTCCGTTTAGCACCAGGTACATAAAGGAAGAATGGAAAATTATTTACAGTGGTTGTAGCTAGACGAGTTTTTGCTGTGAATGTTTTACAGGGGAGATTTCGAGCGCCTGCTATGAAAATAATGATAGAGTAAAGAAAGACTAGCAACATCTCTTCTGTGAGAAAGAGGTTGTAGGGAAGAGAAGAGAACATCCCCCCGTTAGATTTCAAAGTCGATTTTGTACTTTGTCAAGGCAGGAAAGAGTGCTCTGAGTGGCACCTCTCCAGATGTACCAACAGCCCTCCATCTTAGGACGTATCTGGCTCTTATGCAGGTAGGGTATTGTGTCAAGAGTTTGGTACTTTTTGAGCAGTCGAATGACCCAACCATTTTTCCAGCGACCTTAGCAACAGATTTGATGTAAGTGTCCATTTCAGGTCTGGAGTGAAAATCAGCCCTAGAAACTTATCAAAACAGGGGGCTTCCTCAAGGAGAGAGACATTTATTTAAATTGGGGCAAAGTGAGGATCCGAGCGTTGGTGGTGAAAGGATGGAAGCTTGGTTTTAGATGTCTGTTTTTTCGCTATAGACTCATAAACTACTGACTAGAGATCACCTAAACTTTGTATGCAGATAGTTTACCAAGGTCAACCCTGAAGGTTATGAAAGGTCAGAATAAGGTCAAGGGAGACATGTCGGGGCTTCTTTAGTTTCGCTATGACATGAAAATATTTAAAGAAATGTATACACTTAGTTATGTACTTACGTGTTAGTTGAAAATAAAATTGTACAGAAAAAATTACGCAAACTCATCAAGTATTTATTAAATTATAAGAAAAAGGAAAAAAAAACGATCTAACTTATCTGTAGACATTTTTGTAACCAGTTCAGCTTACTGATTAGGCAAGGGAAATAACTGAATTTTTTTTCTCAAAAAAACTGAAAATTAAAAAAAAAAGGCGTCCGATAGATAAAATCGCTTTTTTTATTTTAATTTAATAAATACTGGATGAATTTGAGTATTTTTTTTTTGTGTACAGACTTCTTTTCAGCTACCATGTAAGTACATAACAAAGTTTATATATTTCTTTAGCTATTTTCTTTTAAGAGAGGCCTAACATGTCGTAGCGAAACTAAAGGAGCATCGACATGTCTTATAGAAGCAAGCCTCTAATTAAAATGTTTAATAAGATGAACAATCTAGAGCGTTCCTCAAAATTTATCTACCCCCACAAGGTAAGATGTGACACAAGGTCGGGAAAGTGGGATTAGAAAAGCCAGCGCCTGAGGGGTGAGCACTCTGGCCATTTAAAAAATTGCCTGGGCAGCCCCGTCGGCATTCCCCGGTAGGGGTGCCTCAGGCAGTAAGCAATAAACTTACTCCTTCCCAAAGAGGGGAGGCAAAGCCTGGGAGGGTGGACCTCCTAGAACTGTACAGGACTGTCCCATAGACCGGCGTAAATCAAGCCCCGAAGTCCAAGACAATACCAATCTGAATGGATCATATATATGCATAAAAAATGGGGGAAATATCCAACAGTAATATATAGATAATGACTGAAAAATCTTCTTATTTAAAATAGGTTTTATTCACTTCATATGACGTTTCGGTACAATTTATACCTTCTTCAGAGATTCAAAAGAAATAAATGATTTTAGCTTCTACATACACACACACACACACACACACGTCATCAGGCATAAATACCTAACCATCCTATTTTCATGTCAAAAAATAATTTTGGCCCCCCCCCCCCCCCCCCCCCCCCCCCCCGGACATATTAAAGTTTACAAAAATAATGTACCCACATTACTCATTCTGTTGCCTGGAATACATATTTCATAATTCATAATAATAAGTTCCATAGTTGAACATTTTACCAAGCACATACATATTATTGATGTTCATACGTACACTCCGATACTTTTAAAAATGTGTTACTTAATATAACTCACAATTTAATGTAGAGCAATTCTTTTTTCTATTAAATTTTTGCATCTAACTTTAAAAAAAGAAGAGTTTTATGAGCGTGTGGGCGAGTTTGGGTGGGCGCACCCTCTAAATGGTAAAGTTTACAAGAATAATAATGTGCCCAGATTACTCACCAGTTTGCCGAGAATATATATTCCAAAATTCATAATGATCGGTTCATTTGTCTGTTGATAAAATGCTTCCCATCTACGATTGAACTAAACACCTTTCTATTGGATTTACTTCATTTTGAACATTTCTAACACTGTCTCCACGAAACCCCTTTTCCATCTTTAAAACTTTCCTTCACCGGACATTTTATCAACGGACATTCACCAACTGGACAGACTCCATATTTTGTAAACTTTTTTACACGTACACTCTTACTTTCTATCACTTTATATATTTTTTTAATTTTGAATTTTGGCTATTCCACTGCTAACTTATCGATCTATATAATTCCTCTGATGATAAGATTTTAATCTTTGAAAAGCCTGGCTTAAGGAAAGAAAAATAAACATCTTTTTATCGAGTACACCTTGCATTAAACAATCGAAGATGAAATAGATTTGTCATCCATACATCTTTATCTCTCTCCCTTCTTTTATCTTTATAACTGCTCTATCTCATATATTGAGCTTAAACCATTTCACTATAGGTTCAATTCTCTAAAAGTATATTTTTAGTTTCATACTTATATATATATATATATATATATATATATGTGTGTGTGAATAATACTTTTATATAAATATTTATTATTATTACTTACAGACACCAGTGTTTCATGCATATGCAATCATCAGTGTAGGTGATGCTAATTACTGCCGGTCGAAGGATTCTCACCCAGTTGCAAAGTCACCTTTTACTCTACAGCCTGATATTAAACCCTTAGGCCACCATTAATTAACATGAGGAAGGAAGAGGATTTAAACTCTATATAATGTCAAATCAGCGGACATATACAGTAAGCTTGTCATATAGTGTTCAACAACAGAGGCCAGAACATCGCTTTACGCCTAGTTTTGACTGCTTATTTATAAATTCTACTGGCGGCCCAATCCTTGTTTTTAAGAGGGCGATAACAATATTTTTATATAAATATTTATTATTATTACAGAAACCAATGTTTCATGCTTATAGAATCATCAGTGTAGGAAATGTTAATTACTGCCGGTCAAAGGATTTGAACCCAGTTGCAAAGTCACCTTTGACTCTGCAGCCTGATATTCAACTCCTAGGCGACCATCAATTAACATGGGGAAGGAAGAGTATATATATATATATATATATATATATATATATATATATATATATATATATATATATATATATATATAATTTTTGCATTCCAATGACCATGGGAAATCAATCCAAAACTATAATTTTCATTAGTTCTTACAATCACTTTATTTCTGTATTTTGATGAAAATTTATTTCTCTTCTTTCATCTTACATTCAAAATAAAATTTTCAAATTTAATATTCATTTTTCTTACACGTGTTTCATGGCAAATCTGGACAAATGTATTTTTTGTCCAACCTTATCAATCATCAGAGAGTAGTAATATATATGATGGAATTGTGAAAAACATATTACATCAAACACGTAGAACAATACGGTGAAGTTCCAGACTATATATATATATATATATATGAGAGAGAGAGAGAGAGAGAGAGAGAGATGTTATGTGTGTTTGTGTAGTGTGTGTGCACATGCAACATGCCTAACTTATAAATGTCAACTCCACCAAGATCTGGTAACTGAAGAACTGTTGAGGAAATACCTGTAATGTTATATATAATGTTATAAAAGAATTAGAAATCAGACTCGGAATGTAATATGCAACCTTTTTAATTGTAATTGTAAGTGTAGGCGGACACAAGCATATACTTCACTCTAAAACTCAGCCTTTACAATAAAGCTACTTGTATATGAGAGAGGAGATTGTTGGGGTCAATCTAATCTAGGACGGGATGCACAGCACTTGGCACACGTGCCACACTTGGCCCACCAGCCATTTTCTTCCAGCATGTGAACGTCTACTTTAAAAAAAAAAAAAAATGAGCGCCATTGATCACATAACCAAGATCTACGAGATGGGTATATTTACCGATGGCACCATGCTCTATTCTCAACATGTGGGCAAATCGAAGACACCATATCCAAAGCAATGGCTAATTCCTTAGGAAATGACCTCCAGTCTGTAGTAGAATGGGGCCAAAAATGGATGGCCACATTCAATGCTACCAAGACAAAGCCCCTTTCTTTTTAACAATTATATAAAAAAAACCTTTCTAATCACCGATTGCCATGACCAATAACATCCTTCTCGAGAGTCCAACATTCAAATTCCTTGGCCTAACATTCATAGGAAGCATAAATTAAAATAAATACATAGAAGATACTGCCAAGTCTGCTGCAAAGAAAGTAAGCTCCCTCTACCAGGTTAGAAAACTTCTCATACCTTCCAGTATCCTATATCTGTATAAATACACCATTTTCCCATGCATGGAGTATTGTTGTCACATCTGGGCTGGTGCACCAACCACTAGTCTCTTCCTCTTCGATAGTGTCTGTAACCTAATAGGTCCGGCACTGTCTACAAGTACTTCCACGGAACTTGCTCTGACTAACTTACTGCACTTGTACACCGTCAATGTAAATACCTCCGACCAACCCGATTAACAGCAAAATCCCACCCCTTCACCATGGATGTCATTAGATGCCGGAAAACTTTCTACTCTAATAGCTTCTTGCCTTTAGAATTCACTCATTGCTCCCCCAACTGTATCAACATGCAGACATTTAAATGTGAAAAAACATCGTTACAAACTCCCCACTTAGGGTGCATCTCTCCCCCCCCCCCCTCCTATAAATCTGCGTCCTAATCACAGTAGCCTCTCAAGTCTCAGTGGCAACCAAAGTATTCTCAACATGCTTTGCTCAAGTTGAACCAAAGTATTTAAAAAGAAAAAGAAAAAGACCCAAAGACTTTAAAAACAACTTCATAGAAATTGCATCAAACTATTTTGTATGATTTTCTTTATAATTTGTAATGTGTATCTGATGCGATTTGTAGCCTCGTCAATAACGGAAGTGGTAACAAACCCTGACCATGTTATTTACTCAAACTGATTTTCATAAAATTATATTTATGGCTGGAAAGATTCTTTTGGGATCCTTCCCTCAACTCTGCTGTCATGACCTCAATGCCTTCAAATCGGGGCCCCTTGCTGATCCCCTACAGTCTGGGAGGAAAATTTTTTTAAAGTCATAGGGAACAAAATTATGTGACTAGGGAGGTTGTTCGCATACAATGATTACAACTGGAAAGATTATTCTTGTGTGCCCCTCAGCTCTGTCGTTACAGTCCCACCTCCTTCAAGTCTAGGACCCCCTTACTGATCTCCTACAGTCTGAGGAAAACATTTTTAAAGTCACACGGACAAAGGTTAATTGAATAGGGAGGTTGTTGATTTTCTTTTTATGCGTTGCTTGGTGTTCATTGTTCGTTCCTCAGTGCTCGTAAAAAGAAGTGGTGGAAAGAAAAAAGTTTTAAAATCCAATGGTCGCAGAAAGCTAAGATTGCTATTATATTCCCCCTAAGTATCTGGATGCGTAAAAGTAAGTTCGAATGAAGCAGAATGGCGCATATATAAGAAAAACAGGATATTATTTACTGAAGTCAACAAAAAAGGGGTTAAAAAAAAAACAACTGTGCAACAAATAAATGTTACCAAAGGCAAGATAAGTTACTCTTAAACCTACCTGGATAAGTTTATTTGTGTTTTAACCTATTTTAAAGGCTTTTTTTTAGCATTACATTTTTACTAGATTAGTGACATTTATTGGATGTGTTTCTACCAGTACTTTTTTTAATTTTCAATTTTTTAGCGATTATCAGGCCCTTATCATCGCCATGTTTTTTTTCTCGTTCAAACTGAACAGTCAACACATGGTTTGTTTTTAACAAAAAAAGCCTTTAAAATAAAATAAGCACAAATAAACTTATCCAAGTAGGTAGAAGAGTAACTTATCTTGCCTTTGGTAACATTTATTTGTTACCTATTTGTTTTTTTACTCCTTTGTTTTTTGTTGATTTCGGTAAATAATATCCGAAAAACAATATAACCTTTGTGAAGAAAGTCCAAATTATTTTTCTCAATAATTCTCTATTCAGTTTTTTATTAATAGATATTTACTTTTGTCGTTTTCTTTTTATGTAATAACAAGTCAACGTTTATAAAGGCCCAAAGGCCACTCGCGGATAAGGGTTAAATGGGTTTTTCAGGTGGACAGTGAGATAACATAATGAAGATTAGTAAGAGTGGTTGAAACTGAGCAGAATTTGATTATTTAAGAGGGCGGCTCAACAAGAATTTGTTTACATTGGACTTGAAAATGACCATGTTGTAGTCAGCTGGGAAGCAGCCCTGTGGTGTTGTCCTCCACAGACGGGTAGTTCTTGGAAAGAAACTTTGTTCATGGAAGTTCCGTTTAGTTTTAGGTACAGAGATAGAAAGGGAAATTATTTACAGTGGTTGTAGCTAGACGAGTTGTTGTTGTGAATGTTTTACAAGAGGGAACCAGAGATTGGAGCTCAGTCGAGCATCTACCATGAAAATAATGATAGAGTAGAGAAAGAGGCTGCAGGGAAGAGAAGAGGGCATCTACTAGATTTCGAGGTCAGTTTTGTACTCTGTCAAGGTAGAAAAGATGTTCTGAGCAGGCACCTCCCCAGATGTGGCGACAGTACTTCATCTCACAAACTGGGTAACTATATAGGAAAAAAACCTTTATGCAGAAAGTGACTGTGTAAAGTCTCCAAATTTTTGGGGTCCATAAGTCTCTATCCAGATTGTTACACTTCGTGAATTAGCTTTTATTAGTGTTGTATTGAAAGTTGAAAACACGCCCCCCCCCCCCCCCACCCACAAAAAAAAAAAAAATTGACTCTTGAGTTGGCTTAACAATTCACCAAATCACATGAATCACGCCGATGGCATCACTAAACATACAGAACGCCAACTCTCGCCTTCCAACACAATGCCGCTCCTTTTTATTGCACTTTATCGTCTGTCGCGAACGCTGACTAATTTACATAATCACATGCTGACAAATCGCTTTTTAAATCTTCGAGTTAAAGATGCGCCTCTGCGTGCTGTCAATCTCTCGCTCTCTCTGCTACAATGGGCGCACGCCAGTTGATGCCGTCTTATCCCGCAGCTTCTCTGCACCATCAACACAATTACAGTTGGTAGGTGTGCAGAGAGAGAGAGAGAGAGAGAGTAATAATAACTTCTTTCTTTTTTTTGTATGCAAGTTGTGGTTGTGCAACTGAAAAAGGGTGTAGAATGAAGCCATCAACTTAACCACAACGTGTGCTACTTGAACTTTTGTTTTCAGCAGATTCTCACTGCTCTCTTTTTGGTATGCTAAGTTGTTGGTAGATTCGTCAGAGTGTATACCTCCTGTCTCTGGATTTGCTTTGAATTTCATCTATAGTCATTAGACACCAATTAAGTAAGATTCCCTGAATTTACAATTTCTTCTTAAGACCCCTTGAGCTTAAGCCTTAAATTTTAGATATTTTTCTAGAATCAAGATCTTGCAGGGAGGTATCGACGTCCTCCTACATACAGCACCTAGTATTCCAAAATGGTCACCCATCTGGTACTAACCAGAGGTTCAACGTTGCTTAACTTTGATAATTTAACGAGAACCGGTGTGTCAACGTGATTATGCTGTATATTGTCAACATAATTATGCCATATATTCTAGGTGTAACGATGTATAATGTGGGCTATATTTAGTTAAATTTAGTTTCATGCAAAAAGGGCAAAGTGGGGGTTGAAGGTCTTCATGAAAATTCAGATATCTTTGCTTTTGTGAAATTTTAACAATAAATATTAGACATCAATTACTAAATATTCCTAAAATTTAAGTTTCTTTGGGGTATTTTAAAGGTTTTTAGGGAGCATAATATGGGCAAAGCCTCCCATTTGAAAATTCAAATATTATAGATTTGCCTTGAATTTGATCCATAGTCAGATACCAATTAAGATTCCCTGAATTTTAATTTCTTCTTCAGACTCTTTAAGCTTCAGCCTTATATTTTAGTCATTTTTCTAGAATCAAGATCATGTAATGGATTTTGATCAAAATTGGAGTAAGGATTCTAGACATAAGGTTTAGTAGAATTATTTATTATTTTAATCTTCATAAGAAGACATAAAAGTGGTGCAAAACTGTTTTGTTTGGGGGAATCAATTTTACTCATTTTAATATTCTTTTAGTTTGGTGTATCATCAAGAGAACACAAGCATTAGTATTGTTTCTAATGTCTATTTAAATATTATGTTTTGGAATGTTTTTAGATGAGGATTGATAATTTGTATTATTTGAACTACTGTTCTCATCTTCGATGTTATTCTTACAACGTTTTGGCTGATGTAACCTCCGACCTTCTTCAGGTGCATCTTTTTGAACTCAGTAATTTGTATGGAATTTTGAACGGAACCATTTATTTAATCCATGTTCCATCAACCATGACCAGGTAGAAGTCTTAATCAATTATTAATTAGATTCTTAGTATCGCCCACACTGAGGATTGAACCTTCAACCTCCAGAAGACTGTCACTTTGACCTGATTCTTACTTATCACTTTATCTGTTGCACCAAGCGATACTAAGAATATAATTAAGAATTACTTAAGACTTGTATCCAGTCATGGTTAACGGAATGAGAGCATTCTATCCCCGTGTATTGAATAAAGGGTTTCGTTCAAAATTTTGTACAGATATCCCGAGTTCCACATAAAAATTCCCAAGACCCACCTGAAGAAGGTCGGAGGTTAGTCGTAGGTTACATCGGCCGAAACATTGTGAGAATAACATCCAAGATGAGAACAGTATTCCAAATAATACAAATGAATTTGATTACTAATTTCTTCTTCACTGTCTGATTCTCACTGCACTCTTTCCTACTGCCTCTTCTTCTCAATCCTCCTTCTTTTCTTCCTTCTTTTCTTTCTTCCTTCATAGTTTCCACTAGTGTTGAGACCTCAATCAAAACTTTAGTGCTTTTACTGACAAATTCTTCATTTTTGTTCTAGTTCAGTTAGTTCTTAGAGATCAACACCCCCTCTCCTTGGGATAACACTTTATTTTTTCATGAGTTACATCTCGTAGGCTCTTTTAAGGATTGACGAGAGCAGTTATCTGGACTTCGCTGCATCTTGGTCTTCCAGGGATTGTTTAGGTATTTTTTAAAATTTTGTTTGATTAAAGCAGTTGCCTCAACCACAATATAATATTTCTTTCAGGGACCATGTTGTTCTAAAGTCATTTTTGAAGTTCTGGTATTTTGTTATTTTTTCGTGATCGGCCCCCATTTAGGCCACTGTCCTTCCGGACAGTTACATTGATAATCCATATAACAATTTCTTGTTTGTGTCTGGTTTGATGGCTTTCTCTTTTATATATCTGCCTGCTTGTATTTCTTTGTTATAGAACACTGACCTTTCCATTTGATACTCTGAGTGAGGGTTCATGACCCCAGATGTACTGCGATCTGTCAAGTTGCATCTTGCTGAAGATCTTCCAGTGGAGATTTCTACATACTTTGTTGTGATAGGCAGTATAGAGACCATCTGCCAGAAGCATCTTGCATTCCAGACATTAGATGACTAAAACCTTCAATGACCAAAAGGCAAAATAATTTTTTTTTTGTTTTTTAGAGGTCAGCCATTTTCTTAAGTACATTTGTGATAGGCTTGATCTTGTCCGACTATAATAAATCGTTCCTCATGAAAAGGAAGTTTGCCACTCTTGAGCCATTGCAGTGAAGCCCCCTTGTTAATGTATTTTTGATTAAGTTCGTCCGTGAACTTGCCTGTCACCATCCTTCTTGCCTTCAGCTTCCTTTTTCTGTACTCCTCTTTCTTCTTTCTCACGATCAGGGTTTCTAGGTTGTCATAATCCTCTGTAGTGTTCTCCAATATGTTTCCAATGAAGTCGTCTGCAAGTGTTATACCTAAATGCATGCACCCTTAATGTATGTAGTCTGGATAAAAAAAACATGAGTAATCATAAAATTAATTATTTGTTATTGTTAAAAAAAATTAAATTGGGGAACTATTTTCACTTGTGCGCCGTTTTCAACAGAGAGCGATCGAGTCTATGATATTTAAATGTTTACACTGCCGTAGGCTACAACTTATTTTAGAAGAATGAATATACATAAAATATGAATCATCGAAACAGAAAAATGATTTTGCAACCAAGATGCAAAATTGATGTTTCAATGAAATTATCAGCACTCATCTTGCTGACTGTATAAATCCTTAAAACTTTGTTCAAGACTAATTTTATTAATTTTGGTACTTATGAAGATTAGGATCCAACCTAAGATCGACTTGGCATCAGTAGTTTCCAGATGTTTACGTAGACGGCCGGAAAAAGCCAAATGAAAAGTCAGTTTGCCTGCGTTCAAAAAATCCAAAACTAGGCTGGATGTTATTTTTTTCACATAAAATTTTTTTTTAAAGAAAAATATCACTGAACAAGTGTTAAAACGGTATTAGGGTTAGGGGGTACTTATCCAGATTAGGGCCCAAGCTAAAATCGACTTGTCGTGAGTCTTAATCTGGATAAGTACCAGGTTAGGGTTATAAAATGTTTTTTTCTGAATGAAAAGTTTTTTCACTAATTTTTTTCTTTTGCTATCAGTTTTTTTCCCTGAAAAATTGAATCACACCTGTGCTAACTCGTTAAAATTAATTATCCCTTTGATCAATTTTTATTTTCAATTAGTGAATTTCGCAATTCAATCAATTAAAATGTTAACTTGTTGTCTGCTTATTTTCTCGCATTCTGATTGGATAAGCGCTTCGGCATTTTCAAGCCATCTACGTAAACTACCGACGCCAAGTCGATTTTAGCTTGGGTCCTAATCTGCATAAGTACTTTAATTTTTTCATAAAATAAATGCATTTAAAAGGAAAAAAAGAATTAATTTTTATTTTATTTTATTTTATTTTTTTAATGGAAATCGTTCCAGACAAGGCACGAAGCCGCTTGATGTAAGGAGCTACAAAAAACATTAATTCAAAGGTCAAAAACTAGCCAACGATAAGTGTTAGATGGATAGATTCCAACCCAGAAAACAGCAATTCTTCCTCCTTTATCAGAAACATCGCTCATCGAATGTGAGGACTTAAGGACAAAATAAGGGAAACGAGATTTACAAGGCTGCCGAAAGTAAACCCATTTATTTTATGAAAAATAAGTTTTGAACAATGTTTTAAGAATTTATACACGAAGAGCATTCTCACTAGTTCTTGAATGATGATGATCCCTAAAACCGAAACCGATGTGCCAAAACCATTTTGTAGTTTCTCGTTTTTAATGAAACATTTCTCTATTATATTCATTTGAAGAAATATCATTGTAACTGCCGTCAGTCAAGCATATCTCAATATTGTAAAGGAGTTCATGTGACGATCAACGCAAGCAGGTTTGACGAATAAATGCTGATCAACCTTTGAATCTGAACTCTTCGTTGAGAATCAAAATGGCTACATCCATGCACACATGATGGAACTTGCTGCTTGATTCGTTCAATAAATTGTTGACCCACGTGCGTCCTATGGCGCCAGGACTCAGTTACGTGTGAAGCGATAAATCTGTTAATTATTTTCAACAACCTCTTAGGACTGGCTTTCACTCGAGATCTAACAGGAAGGACGTATAACTAGTCTGTTGCTAAGGTCGCTAGGAAAATGTTTGTATCATTCGACTCCCAGTGCCGCACAAAGAGGGGAGGTATGAGACAGTGGCCTCGAGCATCCAAATTTCGGGGTGGGGTGAGTATCCAATCGTATTCAAGCTGTCTTCCTTTATCATATTTCTCAGTACTAGGACTTATACTTGAGTCTTTGAGGCATACGATCAAATGTTAGATAGTGGGGGGGGGGCAGAGTGTAGGAGGGTTCCCCGCATTGTCGTTCAGAAGACGAGACACACCGAACCACTAGACGAAATCCGGGTACCCACGGCAAAGGTAATCAGAAGGTAAGCAAGAATCGTACACAAAGAGGTGGTGTTGGACGTCATCAGGGCATCAACAGACCTCTGCGTGCCACTGCTGAGTCCAGATGCAATCCTCTACTTATATCGATAAGCTTCTAAGACTGACTTTCACTCCAGACCTGAAATGGAAGGGTTACATCAAATCTTTTGCTAAGGTTACTGAAAAAATGGTTGGATCATTCTATCGCTCCAGAATCTACCTCACTTCTGATGCAATCATCTACCTGTATAAGAGCCAGATTCGTCCTAAGATGGAGTACTGCTGCCACATCTGGAGAGGTGCCGCACAGAGCACTCTTTCCTGCCTTGACAGAATACAAAATCGACTATGAAACTTCGTCTCTTCCTTACAACCCCTTTCTCAAAGAAGAGATGTTGCTAGTCTCCATCTACTCTATCGCTATTTCCAAGGAAGGTGCTCGACTGAGCTCCACTTTTTAATTCCTCCTTGTAAGACATTCACAGCAAGAACTCGTTTTTCCTACCACAACAAAAAACTTTTTCCTTTCTCCCTCTATAGTGTCAGGAGGAATTTGCATGAACAGAGCTTCATTGCGAGGGCTTCCCACTTGTGTAACACATTACCGCGGGACTGCTTCCCTACTGCTTACAATTTGGTTGTCTTCAAATCCAATGTCAACAAATTCTTGTCCTAAACCACCCCATAAGTAATAATCAGTCCATACTATTAATCAATGTCAGTACTCCCATAGTGTTCCTAATCTTTCGGTTGATACTCATTCAATCATTAATCATTATTCTCGAGTGGCTCTTGGCCTTGATAAATGGTGACACAATAGAAAGAGAGATAGAGAGAGAAAGGGGAAAAACGCTATTTTTAACTGAAATCAAATCAAATAAAACTAATCGGGGGGGGGGGGAATAGTAAATTGCAACAATCCATGTAAATGGACAGTTAGAAGATATATACATCTAAACAGCATCTGAATGTTTTGTCCAAGGCGACCTCAATCCTGAATACAATATACATCATTACCACCCTCCTCCAATGAGAGAAAAGCGACCATGGTACATCGTCTTCTGAGTTGTGTGGAGACCGCAACCTAGCTTCAGGGTGAACACCCCTTCCCCTTGAAAAGTACATCCAAATTTTGGGTTGATGTTTTACGCCAGAAACGCGTCTGCATGCATCCTCCACTGCGAAAATGAGATGCAGCACCCATGATGCATCCAGCGCTGCCTTGAACTGTTTGGTCGTCTGTAGGCGGGTCATGGATTCTGACAACCTGTTTCATGGTGCAGTGACCCCGAACCAAAAAAGACGTTTTCTGGCAAATTAGCCGAAATCGTCTCAAGAAGATCTGAGAAGACAATTTACTTACTTTACCGAACCGTAGCTATTTTAAAAGATTGTATCCATCAGTTTTTTGCTTATATACAAGCTAGGATATGATTGACTAAATAAAAGAGTTAAAAAGTGTATCCAACATATTTTTTTTAAAAACCTCTCTCTCTCTGTCTGTCTCTCTCTCTCCCTCTCTTTCTCTCTTACTCTTTCTACAAAGGTTATTTCTTGGCCTTTTGGCTAAGATCAAAATGTAGTATCTGTTCCGATGGATACTGCACCCCATACTGGTGTTGTCTTGGCCTTCGGGTCTTGATTTACGCCAGTCAATGGGTCTGTCCTGTGCAGTTCTGGGAGATCCACCTTCCCAGGCTTTGCCTCCCCTCTTTGGGGAGGAGTAAGTTTATTGCTTACTGCCTGAGGCGCCCCTACCGGGGAATGCCGACAGGGCTGCCCAGGCAATTTTTAAAGCCCACTTTCCCGACCCGACCTTGGGTCACATCTTACTTGTGTGAGTAAGATAAAAACTGGCCTTGTGCCTAACTCCTGGAGAGGAGTAAATCAATACTCTTTCTACAAATCCACAATCACATTATTTTTTTAACATATCACTCTCCCTGACTAGATGTAAGTGCGAAACATATAAAAAAAGATGTAAATCAGATAACAAGTGGTTCCGTCAACATTCAAGAAACTGCAACCAGAAACAGCTCCTATCTGTACAAAGCTGTTTAATTGTTGCTTAAAGGATAAATGGATTGTGCTCTGATGAGCTTGCTGCTCTGGTACCCCCACGACGTAAATTCACTAGACCAACCCGACAATCTACCAAATCCCATCCATACACTGTGGAGGTCCCCAGATGTCGAAGAGCTTTCTACTCCAAAAGCTTCTTTCCTCGTGCTGCTGGACTCTGGAACTCTCTCCCTGCTTCCTGATTTCCTGACATGCAGAAATTTAAAACTAATGTAAACAGACATCTTGCTGCACAGCCCCTTATTTAGGTTGAACCCCCCTCCCCTTTTTCTCAGTAGTCCCTTAAATCTACAGTGGCGGCCTGCCTTGTTTGGGGTGAACTATGATAAAAAAAAAATTAAAAAATGCTTTCCATTACCTTGGAAGAATTCGCTGGTGCGTCCAGTATTTAAAAATACTGGAGATCGTACAGTCTCGATCAGTCTCCTGTACATCATGAGTAAGTTGCTCGAATCTGTAATAAATCAAGAAGTTATCAACCAGCTACACTGAAACAATCTACTTAGCGACAAGCAATATGGATTCCGTCCTGCAATATCAACAGCTGACATGCTGACTGTGATATCACACAAGATCAGGGAATCTATTGACAGTGGCTTTGTTTCTAGGGTGATAGCTCTTGATATATGAAAGACCTTCGATAGGGTTTCGCATCAAGGTTTACTTCACAAACTTGCTAGCTATGGAATATCTGGAAATGTCCTCACAACCATCAAATCTTTTCTCTATGATAGGTTTATTAAAGTGGTTGTTGACGGGCAGAAGTCCGAAGCTCGTAGTATCAATGCTGACACACCTCAATTCTGGGCTCTACCCTCTTCTTGATCTTCATAAATGATCTTCCAAATCGTATCCTGAGATAATTTGTTGATATCTATGCAGACAACACAACTATCTATGGCTGCACCTTGAAGAGCACTGATGACAAAGATCTTTCTGACTCTCTCTTTTCACACTTAGAGCATGTGGTAAAATGGGGGGTAATAAGTGACTTGTTATTTTTAACGCCTCCAAAACCAAGCTTGTCTCTTTTCATCACTAACGCTTGGATCCTTATTCATCCCCAGTTGAAATGAATGGCTCTCTCTTTAAAGAAGCTCCTTTTCTTTATAAGCTCCTGGGACTGTCTTTTGCTCCGGACCTGAAATGGAAGAGTTACATCAAATCTGTTGCTAAAGTCGCTGAAAAAATGATTGGATCATTCTATCACTCCAGAAGCTACCTCAATTTTGACGCAATCCTCTACCTGTATAAGAACCAGATTCGTCCTAAGATGGAGTACAGCTGCCATATATGGGGAGGTGCTGGTCGGATTCTCTTTCTTGCCTTGACAGAGTACAAAACTAACTTCACAATCTAGTGGGGGAACTTCCATGAACAAAGTTTCTTTCTTATAGCATCCCATCTTCCCAGCTGACTACAATATGGTCGTCTTCAAATCTAATGTAAACAAATACTTATTGAGCCGTCTTCTTGTATTAACAATTCTTCTCAAGAAATCTTATGCCCAACTATCTGGTTGTTTCCAAGCCTCACGTGGTGGTGCTCACTGTCCACCCGATGATCCCTTTAACCCTTATCCTCGAGTGGCCTCTGGACCTTGAAAAGCGGTGAAACATTAGTAAAATAAAAAAAATATTAACCCCCATCTAAACTATGGGTAAATATGACATATACTAAAAAAGATGTAAACATGGCACATAAAAAATGTATAAGTGCAAAATAAATAAACATTATATGAATATAATTCATGCCCCAAAAGATGTAAGTATCACATGTATTGAAAAAGATGTAAATATGATATGTATCGATGAAATGAGTAAATATGATGCATATCGGAAAAGATGTAAATACGAAATCTTTCAAAAAAGATGTATATATGACACTTATCGAAAAAGGTGTAAATATGACATGTATCGAAAAAGGTGTAAATATGACATGTATCAGAAAGAGGTGTCAGTATGACATGTATCAGAAAGAGGTGTCAGTATGACATGTATCAGAAAAGATATAAATATGAGGTATTGAAAAAGATGTAAATACATGTATCGAAAATGATCTATATATGATGCATATCGAAAATGATGTATGTATAAAACTTATCGAAAAAGATGTAAATATGACATGTATCGATGAAATGAGTAAATATGATGCATATCGGAAAAGATGTAAATACGATATGTATCAAAAAAGATGTAAATATGACATGTATCGAAAAAGGTGTAAATATGACATGTATCGAAAAAGATGTCAGGATGACATGTATCAGAAAAGATGTAAATATGACATATTGAAAAAGATGTAAATATGACACGTATTGAAAATGATGTATATATGATGCATATCGAAAAAGATGTATGTATAAAACTTATCGAAAAAGATGTAAATATGACATGTATCGAAACAGATGTATATATGACACTTTAGATGTAGATATGACATGTATTGAAAAAGATGCCAATCTGACACGTATTAAAAAAGATGTATCCATAATGCATATAGAAAAAGATGTATATGTGAAACTTATCGAAAAAATATGACATGTATAAAAAATATGTAAACATTAAATTTTTTATTTATAAGTAAACTCTTCTTGGTGTATCCACAAGGATTATACCGGTGATTTGATGGACCCCCATAGGAGACTTTTTTCTCTTCTTTTTTTATGGAAATCGCTCCAGACACGGCATGAAGCCACTTGATGTAAGGAGCTAAAAATAAATATAACTTCCAGATCAAAAACTAGCCAACGATAAGTGTTAGATGGATAGATTCCGACCCAGAAAGCAGCAATTCTTCCCCTTTGTCAAAAACATCGCTCATAGAATATGAGGACTAAAGGACAAAATAAGGAAAGCGATAGTTACAAGGCTGCCGAAAGTAAACCCAAGGTTTACTTTCTACTCTCCTCTTTGTAAACGAATCAATGTGTTACATTTTTTAATCACCAAAAATCAGAAAAGTATCTAATTTTGATATGTTGTTACTGTTAAAAGCGACTATATATATATATATATATATATATATATATATATATATATATATATATTCGTCAACATTTAAACAATATAAAACTGGGGCTACAGATCAAAGTGTAGTATCTGTTCCGATGGATACTGCACCCCATAGACTGGTATTGTCTTGGCCTTCGGGCTTGATTTACGCCGGTCTATGGGTCTGTCCTGTGCAGTTCTAGGAGGTCCACCCTCCCAGGCTTCGCCTCCCTTCTTTGGGGAGGAGTAAGTTTATTGCTTACTGTCTGAGGCGCCCCTACCGGAGAATGCCAACGGGGCTGCCCAGGCAATTTTTAATGGCCAGAGTGCTCACCTCTCGGGTGCTGGCTTTTCAAACCCCACTTTCCCGACCTGACCTTGGGTCACATCTTACTTGTGGGAGTGAGATAAAAACTGGCCTTGTGCCTAACTCCTGGAGAGGAGTAAATCAATACAGAGGGGCTGCTGAAACCTTCCCTTCCAAGGTGCCCAGCAGGCTTGAGCCTTTCCATGTCCGGAAGTTTGCGTAACAGGTTAGCGCCATTTCTGTATACTCTTACCCAAGTTGTTCCTCTCGGTACCATTCGGCCCAAGCGTACGTTTCTCATCTTTCGTCTTCTTATCTTCTAAAAATAAAGCTCATCTTTCATCTTGGAATCACATAGTACACTTGTTGTTCTCTTCGGGTTTTTGCTTTCGGTTGTTTTTTTTGTTTTGTATTTTTTCCTGTCGTTTTAGCAACTGCAAATCAAGATTGTTAATATTCTTGCTATTTGCGCAACACAGCAACCTATTCAAACTGATATGATCGTAACAATATGAATACACACGTTAGAAGATAAACACTTTTGTCAAGGCCTAATAATTTACCCCACTTAACAGTAATATATATATATATATATATATATATATATATATATATACAGGGTGGGCCAAAATAAGGGTCCTATCTTTAAATTTGAATAACTTGAATTTGAATAACTTCCACAAAATAAAAGTTAAACTCACCAAACTTTATGTGTGTGTAGACTGACCCTTCCGAGATTTTTTGAAATAAACAAAACAAATTTTAGCCGAAAAACACTTCTTAAAACTTACAAAAACTAAAGTATTGTTTTTTACACTGTTTTGAGTTTTTTAAGCAAAAATAATGTTTTCTAAATGAGGGTACGTTCCTTTAGGGCTAATACGGCTCATGCTTGCTTCGGAAGGGGTCCTTTACTTATTCTAAAAATAGGTCCAACCAATATAACAACCAGCCCAGTTTGCACGCGCGCATACTACAGTTCACTTGGAAAAAGACATTTATAAACTCGACGGTTTTTTGACACCTAATTCGTGCATGTCTACTACCCCCCTCCTTCCCTCCCGACCTAAATCAACAGACGCCCTCTCTCTCTCTCCTTCTTCTTCTTCTTTTTCTTTTTCTTTTTTCCTCTATGTGTCTCTCCCCTCATCATTATTTGTTCCTCTTTCCACCATATATTCTTATATTTTTATTTATTTATTTATTTATTTATTTGCCCTGTCTGTTTCAGATTCTAGACCTTAGATTTTTAGATTTTTTAATTTTTAATTTTAATTTTTAATTTTAATTTTAATTTTTTAATTTTTGAAATGTTAAATTTCTTTCCTTCTTCTTCTCTGTCTCTACCCCTCCACTTCATTCTCTCCAAATATGATCTGAGGTTAAGATCGGATTCTAACTCTGCCTGATGAGATCTCAGTTTATAGTAACTGTTGATCGATAACATCGACATGCCAGTGTCGCAGATTTTGTACATGTCTGTGTAAATAAAACTATCATATATAAAGCTCTATTTTGATATTGAGCACTTTTTATAAACCCGGTTAAAATTTTCTGGATTACCACCCTGTGGATATTTTTCACCTGGATTATTACCATTATTATATATATATATATATATATATATATATATATATATATATATATATATATATGTAAAGTTAGTTGGAGGGAACCCCATCACAGTGTTCGATCATTAAGAAAATTAAAAAAAATAAGAGAGTAATATTTATTTATATATGTATTACAGAAGATCAGAACAACATCGGTACCGTCGGTTTCAAATCAAAACAAAGGGGCCTATAGTGAGTCTGGTTTCCTATGCCGGACTCTCTTCAGCCTCTGTTTATTATTCTGATCTTCTGTAATATATATATATATATATATATATATATATATATATATATATATATATATATATATATATACACTAGCTGCACCTACGCAGCGTTGCCCTGGAGTTTTTTACTTTCATTTTTTGTTGCATTTTTACATTTTTTTTACGTTTTTTTTTAACAATTTTTTTTTTTAAATAGGATTTTAAAAATCATTTTACTTTTATTTTTTTTGTGTTTCGGAATTTTTTAGATGAGGATTGATCATTTGTATTATTTAGATTATTCGGACTACTGTTCTCATCTTGGATGTTATTCTTACAACGTTTCGGCCGATGTAACCTCCGATCTACTTCGGGTGCATCTTGTCGAACTCGGGTATCTTTCTGTCGAATATGTACGGAATTTCGAATGGAACCCTTTATTTGATACACGGGGGTAGCATGATCTCGTTCCGGCAGCTGACTAGATGCATCTGAAGAAAGTCGAAGGTTACATCGGCCAAAACGTTGAGAATAACATCAATTCATTTTTGTTGTTGTTGTTTTTAAACCGCATAAATACTTTCGAGTTTTATTTATTTATTTTTTACTTTTAAATTCATCAATAATAAGCTGTACTTACCCGGCGTTGCCAGGGAGTCTTTTTACTTTCATTTTTTTTTTTTTTTTTTAATTATTATTTTTTTTTTAATTATTTTTTTTTTTAATTATTATTATTTTTTTATTTTTTTTTTATTATTGTATGGTGATTAAATCATTAATTGAACAAATTTTTTATAAAATTATAAACCAATTTTGTTAAGGTAATGTTATTTTAATCTTTTCTATTTATAAAATGATTGGATGTGAAAAGCTTCCAAAATGTTCAATCTTTTAATTAAAATAAGGATTTGCTAAGAATTTTAAAGCCAGTTTAAATGACTTTCGATTTGAAAGTTTCAATGTTTCCAGATTCCTTTCAAATTTCAAAAGGTCACGAACTTTCAAAACAATATTTAAAAAAAAAATGATTAAAAAAAACTCCATAGTTTAAAAAAAAAAAAGAGAGAGAAAAAAGCAAAACAAAAATGAAAGTAAAAAAAAGTAAGGTAGGGACACAGGTTATTTATAAATTTAAAAGTAAAAAAACAACAACTCAAAAGTATTTATGCGATTTAAAAAGCAAAACAAAAATGAAAGTAAATATACAAAAACGCCGGATAGGTACAGCTGATACCTCCACTCTATAATAAAGACTAATATATATATATATATATATATATATATATATATATATATATATATATATATATATATATATAGTTAGTGAGTAAAACACGTGCCTTTGTCTATCAACTGGACGAAACCATTTCAAATGGTGAGGGGAAGCAGAAAAGCAAATACCAAGTCACCTTACTTACTCCGACACGTGAAATGAAATCGAAAAGAAATCCTCCAATCTATAATAAAAGTCAACGGTGGGTGTTTATTTTTCTTTAGGTCATCAGAAATGATAATAATTTATACATGAAAAATTAAATTACTGACGTAATTGTATAATTCTATATGAATATTTTAGTAATATATTTAGATAAATAGCGAGCGCGAAGAATAACTTTTTTATCCGTGATTTTTGACGGAGAGTTATACACGAATATATAAAAAACGATGTTTTTTTTATTTGTTGTTGTTGTGGGTTGTTTTTCTTTTTGCTTTTTTTTTTTTTTTGACTGAAGATTAACTACTTATCAAGACCGAAGACCACTCGAGGATAAAGGTTTGGGGAAGGGGTGAGGGGTCTCTCCTCACATTGAGAATTTATTGGCAAAAAATATTTCAAAAACTAAATCAACTATGCAATTAAATTGTTTTTTCTAATAGAATAATATATTTTTGTATCAAATTACCTAATGAAGTTAAAAATACGCAAGTAACAGAACTAATAGTTAGAATCAATAGTAGCGTTTAAAATTACAGAACCTGTTGTACACCAGCAATGCCCTTGATTATATATGTGTATGTGTGTTACAGAAGATTAGAACAACATCGGTACCGTCGGTTTCAAAATAGATCTCTTCAGTCTCTGTTTACAAACATAGATAAATCGAGGGTGAAGAGAGTCCAGTAAAGAGGCCTATTATAGGCCCCCTTTGATAGGGTTTGAAACCGACCTCGTTCTGATCTTCTGTAATACATATATTATTCTATGAAAAATGCCAGTATACTGAAATCATATGCCCTTAATAGGGTTAAGATGAAAATTCATATACACTAAATGTACAAAAGCAAGGAAATTCCCAAATTTTTACACTTGCATCAGTCTAGAAGGATTTCTCCTTCACTGACCGAGGGCAGGAAAGATGAAGTGCAGTATCGCAACAGATGCTACACTTTGCTCTTAGTCAAAACTTGTCTGTTAAATATTTTTTAAATAATGAAACCGTATAATTTATTTATTGTAACAATTAAAATTGTTTTTTTGTTTTTTAATAAATAGTCTCTTACTATGAAAATAATTGTCATATAAATATCCTTTAAATAAAGTCAATATCGATCACAGAATTCTATTTATGACAGTTTATTCGATTTTAGAACAATTAATATTGAAATTGGTAAAATCAAAATTCTTAGCATACAGCGACCCCATTTGAATTACTGGACTTATTTGTATACCCTATAGAGATTTGACACATGCTTGAAAACAAATTTCCGCCACTTACCACGGTCTTGGTCCAGTCTTTCCGCTGTCAGGAGCGGGATGCCAGTTGCAACCCTTATCTGTTCAGGTCATCTCTTTGGTGGTCGTCTTTTTTATCTTTCTTGAATTAAATCTTCTGGATATAATTTATTCACATAGCTGGAGTCTGGTAGCCGGGAAACATGTCCAAACCATGTTAATCTCATTTTTTTGAATAACGTTGTTGATGGATCTGTTAAGATTAAGCCTCTTTCTGATTTTTGTTTTTAACTTCATTCCAACCAAAACAAGGCATATTGCCATTGAGACGCAAGGGGTTACTTTGATTAGGGCCAGATTTATAGTCGGAATCCTAGGTGGGGAGTTGTGCAGCAAGATGTTTGTTAACATTACATTTAAATTTATGCATGTTGGTACAGTCAGGAAACAGGGAGCAGGGAGGGAGGAATTCCAAGGGCAAGTGGTCTGAGGAAAGAAGCTATTTGAATAGAAAGTTTTTCGGCATCTGGGGACCTCTACAGTAAAGGGGTGGGATTTTGCTGCTCGTCGGGTTGGTCGGAAGTATTTATGTTTGGGGGTGTACAAGTGCAGTAAGTTCATCGGAGCACATTCCGTGGAAGTACTTGTCAAACAAGCACAGGGATACAACATTGTGGTCATGGAACAGCGGTTGGAGCTTGGTCGAGAGTGCAGTTAGAGACTCTCTTTTGCACCCTGTACAAGAGTGAGAGACTATTGGTTAGTGCACTAGTCGAGATGTGACAACAATACTCCGTGCACGGGTGAATGGTGGCCTAATGGAGGTATCTGCATTCCTTCGTCTATCTCGCAAAGTTATTCCGAGGATAGTTCTTAAGCATTTAATTTTAAAGACATTGAGCTTTCTCTCATGCTCTGCCAGGTCTTTGGTGATCAGAAGATCTGAGGGTTTTTTTTTTAAATGGGTGTGAACGGTGATAACATACGTACAAACAAAGATACAATGTATTGTTATTTTAAAAAAAAAAAAATTAGCTGTAACATGCTGGTCTTTTTTATCTTTTCATTTTAAATTTGATTTTTGAATGATTGGATGGATGGCTAGAAATATTATTTAAAATGAGCCAAGCATTGTTTTAAAGGTTATATAAAGCTGTAATAAAACCTCATATTGAGTATTGCACTCGGGACTGGTCTCCAGTGTCGAGACGTGGAAATTGGAATATACTATTGAGATTGGAAGGCATACAAAGCAGAATGACGAAACTAATAAAAGTAAAAGATTACTACTACTACTACTACTACTACTACTACTACATCATCATCATCATCATCGGTTTAACGTCTGTTTTACATGCTAGCATGTGTTGGTCAGCTTTTAGAAACATTCCTTTCATGTCCTGTTGGCATAACTAATATAACGCAGGTAACATAACATGACATGTAATATTGTTAACACTGGTTCCTTTTTATCCTTCTTTTCCGACTAAACTATAAACGCTGATGTTAATATTGTAGATTAGTATGTCGGACATATCATATGAAGGGACGTCCTTTGACCCAAGACCAATAACCTTCCTATAATATAGGACTAACCCATCCACCAATGACACTTTACATAACAGGTAAATGAGGCCAATATGAGCAGGCCTCAATAAAAACAATACGTAAATAGATTCATCGTAGTTACTTACTCTCTCATGCAAATTATAGCTAGAGTATTCATCCATCTCGTTAATCCTTATCCTCGAGTGGCTTTTGGCCTTGATTGGTGATAACTCATTAGCAAAAAAAATTAAGGCTTATAATGGAACATAAAATTATAAACGCTTATATTAATCGTAAAATATATTTTTCGGACGCATCAATGGTTGTTTTCAGCGATGTACTATACTCACTGTCGATTTCGGGTTCTGCATGATATTGACTCAGACAGACTACCTGACCTAATTCCGGAAGTGTCAGGCCAATTAAGTAAAGCGACAAGCTCTGACCGTTCTTATTGAGATACGTCTGTCAGCTTCAACCAATGAGAAAAGTCCTTACTCTCCCACTCCTATATAATGGTTTCCCTTACATGGTCCCGTTTCGACTGGGTTGTCTTCCGCTGATATTAATATTGTAGAATAGTACGTCAGACGTATTATGCGGAAGGACGTCCTCTCATTCAACACTGCTAACCTCCCCAACAATATAGGACTAAGTGGGCTGCTGTAACACAGTATTAATTAACTGTCCGAGACCGGAATACTTTATATTCGTCACTCTGACACTTTACAAATATATGGAATCGTAGAGCGTCAATCACATGAAATGGAAGACAAATGAAAAACATATTTAGTCTTGTAATAGCACAGATGTATTTCTTAGTTTAGAATCCATGTTTTTCTATCTTATTTTTGTTGTTCACACATTCATGTGTTTTCATGTTGTCTTTAACATTCCTTTCATGTCATGTCGGCATTACTAATTTAACACCAGCAACATAACATTACATGTAATATTGTTTACACATGTTCCTTTTTATTAGAGTTGGGCGGTTTTGAAATTTCGGTATCGGTTTCGGGTTTTTCCCTTAAAACCTCGGTTTACGGTTCGGTTTTTCGGTTTTTTTGAAAAAAAAATTTTTACTATGGAAACTATTCATTCTCTTGTGTGATGATTAGTTATTATTCAACGTTTAGTTGAATTATGCCACTGTTTCGATAATTTTGTGACTGAATCATTCTCCATGATATGAATCATATAAGTTTTAAGGTGTTGACTGTTGTAATCAAAGTTCTCATACCTTTTAAACAGTTAACTCGTTAAAACAGTGACCAAAGATTCATGAAAGATTTCTGAAGAATAAAACTGAGTTTGAATATACATTCTATCTAATTCTTTAACCCATCAGAAGCGGAAAAGACGGTGGGCCCTATAGTCAAAATATCTTGGCGGAATGGAAATTTATGACCCGCCCTTAAAAATAAATGGACCATTCCTCATTTTTTTTTTAAATCACCCAGCTTAATCCTTATTATACCACAGAAATTAGTTTCAACAAAAACAAAAAAAATAATCAATTTTATAGCGTTTCTGTTTTGCAGACATGAGTTTTCTCCCTTTAATTTTCTATAAATAAATAATTAGCTTGGATGTACTGTTGGATTAATGGGACGCATTTGATCGATTTTGAAGAAAATTAATTTAAGTTGGGAATTAGTTCAAAACAACTTTTTACAACTTACTTTTTCTTAAACTCAAAATGCGTGAGGTGTTAAATTAAATCAGCAATGTTTTTACAATAATTCTATCATGTAGAAAAAAGTAGAGATTATTAATTCACCTAAAGTCATTTTTTTTAGATAACTCTGAAACAAACATAAATAATTATTTTACAATTTTGAGTTGAATCAAATAGATTTTCGACATCATATGGAACGAGTTTGATTTTTTCTTTTTCATTTGAAAATAGTTTATGCTAAAAATACGATGTCATGTTGTCTGTCGTATTTCTCTTTTTTTCATTTGAAAATTCAAAATGTTAATGATAAACAAACTGTAAACAAAGATTTCTTCCTACAAGTCAATTAAATGTTTTTATCATATATTTGTTCAATCTGTCCTCTTACTAATATAACATTTTTTGGTAATATTCAATTTTATTCAAATCGGAAAATCTTTTCAACCGTGTTTCCTTGTATATGGTGGCTTACTGTAGTAAAAACACAGTACCGAACGGTTACGGTTTTAAAAAAAAAAACGATTCGGTATTCGGTATGGAGACGAAAACGAAAAAACGCGTTTTTTTGGTAAAACCGCCCATCTCTACTTTTTATCCTTCTTTTACAACTATGTGTGTCGTATGATTAATATAATAAAACATATCACATTATTGCTATGTGTATGAGAATAAAATATTTCCACAAGGACCTGTGGCACAATGGAAAAAAGTTCTAAGTGACCGTGTTCTGGGAGTTGAAGGTTAAATTTTCAGTACGGGCGATACTAAAAATACAATTACAAATTACTTAAGACTTCTCTACCTGATCATAGCTAACAAAATGAGAGCAAGCTACACGTTAATTAAATAAAGGGTTCCTTCAGTTTGAAATTCCATGCAGTTTCCTGAGTTTGGCAAGATGCGCCTGAAGAAGGTCGGAGGTTATAGCGGCCGAAACGTTATGAAAATAACATTAAAAATGAGAACAGTAGTCCGAATAATCCCAATAATACAAATTATCAATCCTCATCTAAAAAATTCCGAAACATACTCCCAACACGTGTGCTGCTATTTATAAATTGGATATCAAATATTCATATTTAGAATACAAACATTTGTATGCAGAGTATGTTGAACAGCTGTTCCCAGAGTAAAACTCGGGTCAAATTTTGAATTCGGCAGTTTGCTGCAGATGTTTTTAATTGATTTTAAAATAATGTAAATATAATCTCTGCTATATTGTTAGCAACTGTTAAATACAAAGCCCTATACCAAGGATATAAACCTTTATTTGAGTCAAACTTTGCAAGGAATCAAATGGAATAAAAATAGCTACCGGAACAACAGCAGAAACTCTATGAAGCGAACGGACAACAGAAGATATTGTTGTTGGGAAGAAACAGCTTACCTTGTGAGCTTGTATATATATTCATTTTTCCTCGGCTGTTTTTACTGGTGTAATATTCCATTTCAGCCTCCATATAATGTTGGGTTACCAGGAGAGAATACACGCCGTTTCGGGACCTTCCTTTGACCCCTTTTTCGCGTATCGGCCACCCTTCACTGATGTGAGGCCCCATTATCTGAATTGCATTTCAATCCAATGAACTGTTCAATGAAATCAAAACAACTGACTGTTTAACGGCTTAGCGTCTCATGTGTCGTTTAATTGCTTAGTATCTCATTTGTTGTTTAACGGCTGAGCGTCTCACGTCTTTGTTGCGTGAAAACGTTCTCTTATCGAAAATAAAAATAAAATAAATAGCTCAATAAATTAAAAAAAAAAAATGTTTTCCTCTCATAGAGATAACTATACAGTGGACACTTGCTATTATATCACCATGCGATATTCCTTTTCGGCCAGAGCCACATTGCATATTATTCGGTTATCTCTATAAGTCGTATTCTGGCTGCAGCTCTTTTTCAGCCTTTAATTCCAAGCTGGTCTAGGAGCTGACACAGAGAACCTGCAAGGAAACCCTGTGCTCCAATTTCAATGCCCGAAGGATAACGAACGTTTTGGGAAGCTTGCGTATAGCTAAGTGACAGTATATGTTTAACTCCCCGGACAGGGCTCATTTTTTTTAAGGGGCTTATAACAATATTTTATTAAATGAATATTAACTTATATTAACCTACAGACGCCTGCGTTTAAGAATGTTGCTATCATCAGTGTAGGAATTGACAATTTTAGATGTATGTGCATGTCTGAGTATACGGAGGTATGTGTTTAGAGGTGTAAGAACTTATATGTAACTATAGCTGTCTTTTTAGATCTTCACATTTTTCTAGCTTGTATTGGTGTTGTTTTTCTATCCGGCTCTCATAAGGTACTGTCAATTCAACCAAGATGAGTCTTTTGCTTGTTCTTGACAATAGAACAATGTCTGGCCGTTGCCCCTTTTCACTAATAATCTTGAGGTAATTATTGCGTCAACCAGGGAGATCTACGGCTACCATCCAATCGCAATCCGGTCCAAGAATATTTTGTCTGGGTACTAATAATTGGCCTACTACGCTTAGACCCGATCCACATCTTTCCTCCCTCTGTAAAAAAACTTTGGGCTGATGTTAGCTGCTTCGGGCTTCATATGATTGCTAATTGTTGTCGTCAGTTCATCTAGTACCCTGTTGTGCCGCCACGTATATCGACCATTAGTAAGGGTTACTCTGCAGGAACTAAGAACGTGTTCCATTGTTTGGAGCTTTTCCTTACATAAAGGACAGGTTGAATCATCCTCCTTCTTCCATTTGACGAGGTTGGTCATTGACGGAAGCACGTCGTAAGTTGAGCGTATTATGAAGGATCTTATGTAAGGGATCTTTGGATAGCTTCTTCCCAGTTCGTCCATTGTCCCTGCTGTGACTGTTGGACTCCTTTTATGAGCCTTTTGCTTTCCTCCTTGCTCCTTATTTCCTGAATGACCAGGTCGCTGCGATTTTTGACTGAAACCGTGGACCATCTTTAAATGCTGGTCATTCCCAGCCCAAATCTTCCTGTCTGAGTGAGTCCAATGACATCCTTGAGACATAGGTTCTCTTTAGCCTTAGTTATAGCATCTCTGACTTTCCACTTACTTTCTCTCTGAAGAGAGGGTTGTACTGCCTTTACCACTGTGTCCTTGAAATCGTTCAGCATCATCTGGAACCTGACTTTCCCAGCTTTGAATTCCTCTGCAATAGACTTGAGCGGTATTTTAGTTTGGCCTGTTTGCTATATAGTGCTTTTGACAGGTAAACCCAGCCATTTTCTCGCATATCTACTGATCTTTGCTTCTATTGCCTCAACTGTGCTCAGAGTGATTTCATATACGAGAAGAGGCCATAACAGAATCAGGATGAGCATGTGTTGAAGACACCATACCTATATTTACATTGCAGTGGACAGTGCCCGATCGTTTTTAGACTCTCATCAACTGTTTTTATTGTCAATTTAACTTGCTTGGTGTCTTTCAATATCTGATCGTACCATCTACCCAAGCTCTTTATTGGTTCTTGAGACGGTAGGGATTTTCTAACCACCCACTCAAAAGCCGATATCCTGATGTACTTTCCCCTTCCTAAAAGAGAGACTTCTGGACTTCTTAGTCTTGAAAGTCATTCTAGACCAGATCATCAGATCATCCATTATACTGAGTAACTTGCGCGTCTCAGCTTTTTTTTATGTGAGGATCATAGTATCATCCATGAAATCCTTCAATGGTGACATTTGGCATCTTCCCCCTAAGGTAGTAGGGGTTACTTTCTGCTGCTTTGATAGCAGTAGTATGTAAAACATTAATAAATAAATATTACGCTCTTACTTTTTTATTTTTCTTAATAATTGACCACTCTGCTGGTATTCTCTCCTACTAACCTTATACACACACACACACACATATATATATATATATAGTCATCCACATACAGACTGTTTCGCTGTTTCACAGCTAATCAGTGAAATATATAAATATATATATATATATATATATATATATATATATATTAGTAGTAAGTTATGAAAATATATCGTCAGGCTGAAATACATTTTAACCTGATGATTCACACCGGGGATGAAACGTGGAAGCCTCTGTGTAGCTCAATTGCCATACATATATTTTCATAACTTACTACTTAACTCAACTCACATATTGAACACTGTTGAAGTAAATACTGAAAATCAATACATAAAATATTATATCTCCTTATAACATTTTATGTGGATATATAATATATATATATATATATATATATATATATATATATGGCATGGTTCGCAAATTAGAAGAAAAAATATCAAATTGTTCGATCATAGGTTCTACAAGAACTAATATTAATTATTTAATTTAAATGCTATACATTATTATTATCTGTTGAGGATACTCGGGGTTCCATCTATCTGATCATCCTGGATTTAGAAAAAATATAGAATTAAGATTTCATAAAATGGTACTCGGGTTTTATGAAACTAACCCTCCACTAGTCCAAAGACTTATTAGAAAAAGGATCAGAACATTCATCAGCTATCAAAATGGCTTATAAGATCCTTATTTGACATTTCGATAACTGATTAACGTTCTATCAAGTTTTTGCATTAATAGAGGGTCAACTCCGTCAGACCCAGGTCCCATTCGATGCAACCTTAATTGCATAGAATGTAAATAAAACATATACTGCTATCTACATATATAGCACTTTACTATAATGTGGTATCCATTTATTTATTTATATATATATATATATATATATATATATATATATATACTAGCTGGCTTCGCCCGCTAGCTCTCGCTTCACATTTATTATATATATATATATATATATATATATATATATATATATATATATATATATATATGTATAAAATAAAGTAACACGGAATCACATAATCACCGATGCGATAATTTATTTCAACCCTCCGGCATTATTCAAGCATCCAAGCAAGGCGATTACATTTTTGAAAATGAACAAAGAAAAACTAACACTCAGTATTCAATACACATATAGAGAGAGAGCGACAACATATATATATAGAGAGAGAAATTAACTATTTAAGATGTATATTGAAGGGGAAAAGAAAGCAACAACATATTTGATACATATATGGAGAGATGGGGAAATGAACTATTTAAGACGTATATTGAAGGGGAAAAGAGAGTGACAACATATTTAATATATATATATATAGAGAGAGAGAGGGGGAGATTGCACAATTTATAACGGAAGGCAATATATAGAGAGAGAAAGAGAGTAATACATATATAGAGAGAGGAGGAAATTGTCTTATTTATATAGGGAGGGGGAAGGAAGGTGAGGTATCATAACCAGATCAGTTTGTCTAGGTACCCTTCGAACCGCTTAACCCTAAGTTTTTTTAAATCGTCAATGAAAGCCGGAAATTGCATAAAACTAAATTAAACTAAATATATATCACATTACCACCCCTTACGCCTAGCAGCTATGTTGCAAAATTAGTAATGATCGGTTAAGTAGTTTAGGAATAAATCTTGTAAATACACATCTATAAACATATACACATACCTCTCTTTATATAGATAGAGATAATGTACTGATTGCCATGAGTATCGGCTTTTGAGACGTTGTTGGTTGTTACTTGTATACAATCGTTGATTCCTTCTATTATAAGTACTAGCAAATATATGCTCCCTCCGGTCGCATATTTTTGCTAAGCTGCCGCGTCAGAAATGAACGCTCACCTGTAAACCGATGGAGCCCCAGTCATATTTCTTGGGTGGGTAGACATTGATTTTCTTTGTTTCTAACCAAGAATATTTTTAGTTAAAAAAACAAAACAACAATTTTTTTTTACCTACCCCCCATTTTTTTACCCTCCCCCATGAATACTAATATTTCCAGTTAAAAAAAGAAGAAAAAAAAAATTCCCCCCTCCATAAAAAAATATTTTTTAACACTCCCCCATGAATACTAATATTTTCAGTTAAAAAAAGTAAAATAAAAAGCAAAAAAAATTATCCCCCCCCCCCCTAAAAAAAATTTTTTTACCCTCCCCCATTTATACTTAAAAAAATTTTTTAAAATTAGAACCAGTTTTGTTATTCTTCCAAAATGGTTACCCATTTAGTAATGGCCGAGATATTTGTTGCTTAACTTCAATTTACAATAAAACACCTAGTCTTATCAACGTCATGAATATGAAAAATGAAAACTGTGAAAAAATCCTCTCACAATGACGTCACTTCCGAAAAGAACCGGAAGGATGAGTCAGCAATTCAGTTTTCCAAAATGGTCACCCATTTACTAATGGCTGGGATATGCCTTGTTTAATTTTAATTTACAGCAAAATACCTCATCTTGACAATGTAATGAAAATGAAGAATTATAATGTGAAAAGAAATCCTCTCAAAATGACGTCACTTTCGAAAAGATGACTTTGCAATTTTAACAGTACTCGTCATTGAAAGTATGGTTTAGAAAACACGCCGGTTATGAAGAAAATGGCTTTAATTAATTGTATGAATAATTTTTATTAATATCACCTTATCGGAAAATATTGTAAATACATATGTAAATTTGATAATAGCAGTTATAAGTGTATATTTGTAAATATGAATTTAATTGAAGGTTAAAAGGAATAACTTATGTAAATAACAAAACCAGTCTAGTGTCTGAACGACTTTTAATAACAGTATATTTGGCTTTTTGGCTAAGATCAAAGTGTAGTATCTGTTCCGATGGATACTACACCCCATAAACTGGTATTGTCTTGGCCTTCGGGGCTTTATTTACGCCGGTCTATGGGTCGGTCCTGTGCAGTTCTAAGAGGTCCAGGCTTTGCCTCCCCTCTTTGGGGAGGAGTAAGTTTATTGCTTACTGCCTGAGGCGTCCCTACCGGGGAATGCCGACGGGGCTGCCCAGGCAATTTTTAATGGCCAGAGTGCTCACTTTCTCGGGCACTGGCTTTTAAAACCCCACTTTCCCGACCCGACGTTGGGTCACATCATACTTGTGGGAGTAAGATAAAACTGGCCCTGTGCCTAACCTCCTGGAGAGGAGGTAAATAAATACTTTAAGTAAGATTCTTGACACGTTTTCCGTTCTAATCGCAGCCTCGTCTTGACATTTCATTTTTCTTTGTTTATTATATGTTATCTAATGTTGTTTAATGTTATCTAATCTAAATTAATTGATTAATAGTTTCCTAATTCTAAAGGTATACAAATATTATGAACGCTGGCGGACTTAGTAAATAGTCATACTGGAGTTTCGGCTTCAGACAGACAGACAGATACATAAACTCCATTATTAATAGATTTGAATAAACAGGGATATGCGTTCTCGGCTTTTTAGTGGAATTTCGAATAATCACGGTGTTGTCTAACCGTCTACTTGACACTCATTAACCATTATCCTCAAGTGGCCTTTACGTCTTGATAAGTGGTGACTTTTCAGTTAAAAAAAAATCGCTGATGTGAGTTCTCAGGTTTTGATCAAAATCCGCTTCTTTTTTTTTTTTTAATTAGAAAAAGCTGATTTTCCGTCTTATGACAATTCTCTCTGATTACTAAAACTGTTAATTTTGCTATGAAAGCTAAAACTTTAAAAAAACTCATGATGGGGGTAAAGGAAGTTAAATGACTTTTGTTTCATGAGAGAATGACTTCCTGTTTCTTTCCCTCCATATAACTTTCTCTTAATTTTTACTTTCTTTATTGTTGTTTTTTTGTGCTTCCCCCCCCTCTCTCTCTCTCTCTCTCCTTAGACAGGAGGTCATGGCCCCAGGTTGGGAAATTCAACTCGATTTCAGCTTGTTGTGCCATTGACCGCTCACATCCCTGAATAAATTATGTGTTTTAATAAGGCATTACCAAGGTTTCACGCCACAAGTAGACGCAGAGACAACCAGAGGACGACTGATCCTGATGGTGATCAGAGCCCTGTCAGCCGATTTGCAGCCCTAATGTCGCTTGGTACCAAACCTGTCTGCCATGGGTGGACCTGTCAGGAACTAGAGTTCCAGATGGCATAGCTCCAACACTACCATGTTGCTATCACCCCTACCACGGCGAGGAAGGGATGGACATGGGGGGGGAGGGGGAGATGTTGCTTTATACATCACACATTTATAATATAGCAGATCGGTTTAGATTATGATGGAAAATTGGGTCTTTCGACAAAACCTTCGAAAGCATCAAGACTTGGAAAATTATCAAAAGCAAGAAGAAAAAAAAATGTCTATTGCTGGTATAGTACTCAAAGAACCAACAGTTAGATAGTGAAATAGTTACATCATTAGTTTTTTGGGGTTCGGGTGGGGGAGCCGTTTGGTATGTGTGTTACAAGTACACAAAGATGTAGGTGGCTAACATCAGTTGATACTCTCTGGTGCTACATAGGTAGTTTTCATGCAATCGTGTCCTATTTGACTGTGTCTCTTAGTCCTTCCACTAGTATTTTTATTCATCTTTATTGTTGAATTATTCCAAGTCAGTTGCAGTACTTTGCCTACAATATTTGACTGTCAGGGTAGAAGAGATGTTGCTTTTCACCTAACACACCAGGTGGATTCTATTGGGTTAGTGGTATAAACACAGGCTGACTAACACAACACTGGCAGGCGTTAGATATGTTGAACATAAATTTACATATATGTACATATATATATATATATATATATATATATATATATATATATATATATATATATGATGGAAATAATATTTCAACGTAATGGAAAACGAAAAACCAAAATAAAATACAAGTACAATATTTGAAAATATTTGGCGTGTTTGTGATGTGAAAAGAATGTTTTTGTTGTTTTTTTCGTTAGAATTCAAAATGTGTAATGCGTATATTCCGCTGTTCCTATTTAATTCATACCGTCAGATTTATTTTATCCTTTCATTTATCATATATATATATATATATATATATATATATATATATATATATATATAGTAATCCAGGTAAAGTAGACATCCACAGGATACAAATCCACAGAATTTCAACCGGGCTTATAAAAAAGTGTTCAATAGTAAATAGAGCTATTTATATAATTATTTTTATTCATACAGACATGTACAAAAAGCCGCTACACTGGCATGTCAATGTTATCGATCAATAGTTATTAGAAACTAAGATCTCATCGGGCGGGAAAAAAGTCTGATCCTTCATTCAGATGTTTATGTTGAGAAAGAATGAAAAGAAAGGAAAGGGGAAACGCCAAATTCAAAACCGGAGGTCACATGATCAAATTTAAAACAATTGAAAAAAACGTTTGTGAGCTGAGGTGAAAAGTTAAAAGATTGAAAGGTTAATCTATTTATAACATATTTTTAAGGTCTCAGATATTAAATTTAGATGGGGAGGGAAATTGTAAGTTGAGAGGAAGGAATGGGGTGATTGTTATGCCGGGTTTAAGGGTTTTAACAAAATGTGTGGGGAGGGGCAGGGGAAGGGGAAGTGGGTCGACGGACATGAGGTATGGAGAGCAGAGTTTGCCTGTCTGTTTTTTGTTGTGGTAAAATAGTTCGAAAACAAAGAGAAATTTAAAATCCTTAATCCATGGATTTTCAAAGATAAATTCTTATCAGAGGATAAAGACCGGCAATGTATGTATTACCGGTAACATAGAAGCTTTGAAAACATGAAAACATATACATTATAATTAGGATCCTTTTAGACAAAAAGATTTTTATCTATATGGATATATTTTCATATTTTCAAAGCTTCTATGTTACCAATAATACATGCATTACCGGTCTTTATCCTCTGATGAGAAGAATTCATCTTTGAAAATCCATGGATTAAGGATTTTAAATTTCTCTTTGTTTTCAAACTATTGATGATTTAATAAGATTTGTAATTCTTTCAACTTTTATTTTCATCATTCTTTTTATTGATTTATTGCTCTATCAAATATATTGAGCTTTTCATTATTACAATAGGTCATTATTTAAAGATATAACATTTATGTTTAAATTTTCATTCATTGTTATATATATATATATATATATATATATATATATATATATATATATATATATATATATATATATATATATGAAGAGTTCGAACGCAACACACAATAAATCCAATTCGTTTAAATTGAGAACTTAAACAATAAAAACACGAATATATTAAATCTAGACTTCGAATGAAAGCTAATTTTAATTGATATCAAAAAGAAATTATTTCGGTATCGTATTATGTAACACATAGTTTTGGGATGTTGTCGGTGTTGAAATGCAACACTTTTTGTAGGGACAGCTTCGTGATTTTGAAAATGGCGTTTATCGCATTTTTCATGCGAACTCTTCATATATATATATATATATATATATATATATATATATATATATATATATATATATATATATATATATAAGCGGAGGTGCTGATAGCTATGCATCCTGCATCAGGGATACATAAAAATCTAATCGATGCGTCTCAAGGAGACATGTTAATTGTCATACGTCCTCCCAAGTAATTTATTTATTTAATTTCCTTGTTCACGTTTCTGTAACATTAGGGCTTCTTTTTATAGGGAAGATTTGGTAGAACCAGGCTCAACCCCAACCTGCTTTGTGGACGACCGTTTTGTTGGGAGGGGGGGGGGTAACGCTGTATTAAAATAAATTTATGTCACTGTTTTCTTCTTTCTTTCTTTTTAGTTTATAAAAATCGGCACAAAAACTTTTTGGACACCTGATGCCAATTATTTATTTGAGCTTAACCAGAAGAGAAAAATGTTATACACATCTATGCTATCCCTCCTCCCCCCGTTTTATAAATGGATAAATCCAAGGAGTTTTATTTGAACAACAAATAATCTTTAACTGATGAGACCAAATTTTCTGAAAATATTTTTTGCCTTCTTTAATATTTTAAGCGTTAAAAGCGACTCTATAATTAAACTGAGCACTATTGAAACCCTCCAGCTGTGGATGTTCAGAGATAATTACTATTGATTCTGTGCTTCGTGTTCTAATCTAAAGGACCAGGACCAGGACAAGCAAGCATCACTCATAGCATAGATTTAATTTATATTTATATAAAATTAGGTATGTGTATATGCTTATATATTTGTATCTACAGGATTCACTCCTAAACTAATTAAACAATCATTATTAGTTTTGGAACACAGCTGCTAAGTGTTTTAATGTGGGCTATATTTAGTTTAATTTAGTTTCATGCAAAGGAGGTAAAAAGTGTGTAGAAACCCTTGGTGAAAATTCAGATACCTCCAATTTTTGTAAAATTTTAGTAATAGTTATTATACATCAATTAATAAATATTCTCCAAATTTCAGTTTTTTTCGGGTGTTTTAAATAGATTTTAGAGGGCATAATATGGGCATAACATCCCATTTGAACATTAAAATATTTCAGATTTGCATTAAATTTGATCCATAGTCATTAGACACCAATTTAAGCAAGGTTACCTGAATCTCAATTTCTTCTCAAGACTCCTTCAGCTTAAACCTTAAATTTGTGACATTTTCTAGAATCAAAATCATGTAATGGATTTTGATCAAAAATGTAATAAGGATTCTAGACATAAGGTTTAGTATCATTATATGTTTGAAATATTATTTTTATTGGTGTGGCTTGCCTAAGTTTAAAATAGAATTTTTGTTGGTTTGTCTTAAGTTCTGAATAGCATTTTCATTCGTCTATCTCGCATATATTTTAAATAACATTTTCATTGGTTTGTCTTGCCTACGTTTGAAATAGCATTTTCATTGGTCTGTCTTGATTCAGTTTGAAATAGCATTTTCGTTTGTTCGTCTCGCTTATGTTTAAAATAACAGCATTTTGCTGGCCTACCTCGCTTAATTTTAAAATATAATTTCCATTGGTCTGTCTTGCTTACATTTTAAATAGCATTTTCGTTAATCTGTTTTACCTAAGTTTGAAATACCATTTTAATAGTGAATTGATGCATTTTGATAATAGCAATTTTTGCTTTATTGAAGAGCGAGAAAAATGAAAGAAAAAACATGAAGTTATAATTGAGGTGAAGGAACCTAAATGAAAGTAAAGAAGAAAATTGTAACTACAAAGTGACCAAAGAAAATGCTTTTTAAATCCCCAACTGCGTTCTTTGTAATTCTAACCTTCCATCTTCCCAACAATCTCTCCATTAATTTGGTGGCGCCAAAGATTCAGACTTTTGCCAGAACAATAAACTCATTGAAGAGCTCTCCGTTCATATCAGCAAGACATTACATTTGTAAACACGAATCACACATCAAGAGAAACAGGAAGTATGTGAAGACAGATGGCGGGGGGGGGGGGGGGGGACAATAAAACCAATGAGGACGTAACTATGTTTGATTATTTTGTCTTGACGTGCATCCATACATCTCTGAGTTTTTTTCTATTGGTTGGTCTGTCAATAAGTCAATCCATCACAAGGTTGAAAATAGCATTTTCTATCGCTAAACTTGAAGAGTGAATGAACATCTCTTATTTTAGATGCGTCCAAGAATTTCTATAAAAGGTTCTGTGTATCGGTTGGTCCATCCATTGCACTTAAGTTTGAAATAGCATTTTTCTTACTAAACGCACAGATTGAGGCTCTGTCTACCAATTTGTCTGTAACACTAGTTCAAAATAGCATTTTCTTTGGTCTGTCATACTTGAGTATGAAATAGCATTTTCTTTGGTCTGTCATACTTGAGTATGAAATAGCATTTTCTTTGGTCTGTAATACTTGAGTATGAAATAGCATTTTCTTTGGTCTGTCATACTTGAGTATGAAATAGCATTTTCTTTGGTCTGTAATACTTGAGTATTAAATAGCATTTTCTTTGGTCTGTCACACTTAAATATAAAATAGCATTTTCTTTTGTCTGTCCTACTTGAGTATTAAATAGCATTTTCTTTAGTCTGTTATACATAAATATAAAATAGTATTTTCTTTGGTCTGTCATACTTAAATATGAAATAGCATTTTCTTTGGTCTGTCATACTTGAGTATGAAATAGCATTTTCTTTGGTCTGTCATACTTGAGTATGAAATAGCATTTTCTTTGGTCTGTCATACTTGAGTATGAAATTGCATTTTCTTTGGTCTGTCATACTTGAGTATGAAATAGCATTTTCTTTGGTCTGTCGCACTTAAGTATGAAATAACATTTTCTTTTGTCTGTTATACATAAATATAAAATAGCATTTTCTTTGGTCTGTCCTACTTAAGTATGAAATAGCATTTTCTTTTGTCTGTTATACATAAATATAAAATAGCATTTTCTTTGGTCTGTCCTACTTAAGTATGAAATAGCATTTTCTTTTGTCTGTTATACATAAATATAAAATAGCATTTTCTTTGGTCTGTCATACTTAAGTATGAAATAGCATTTTTAGATGCATCCTCTGTCCATCGGTTGGTTCGTCCATCGCACTTACGTTTGAAATCGCATTTTCATCACTACATGTGGTATGGTCACGTCACCCACCACCAGTCGTCTGAAACGCTCCAGAGTGTGTCTCACATTAATGTTGATGGCCCAAAGCCACCTGATAGGTGCTTAAAACACGATCTGGTCCTAGTGAGTGGCACATGCAAAATGGGGAACAGACAGAAGAAGTTGGAAGTCATTCACGAAACGTCTAACCGCAGCATGAGACACAAAGACAAAAATGAAAATAATAATAATAAACGTGCAGATTGAATGGACACATCTTAAAAGCCATTCTTGTTTTTTTGTTTCCCAGACAAGGATTCGTATTAACCATTTTTTGTTTTGTTTTGTTTATAGCTTCCTTAGTTCCTGCAGTAAACAATGCGTATGAAGAATACATTCTTAAAAGGCTTGAATGGACGCATCTTCAGAATATCCGCTCCTCTTCTTTTATGGTGATTTTCTTCAAACACAACGTAAAAATAAACTTCTTATTCAGAATAGACGGTTTGATTTCATCGGTGCCGTTAACAATCTTGGCTTTGGTTCAGTTCCTAGAATATCCGTCCAGAATTTACGCATTTCTTATATCCTCAGTTAACTACAGAGATGTGACCAAAATAAAAAGACATTATTTTGCAGTAATCTGCTAAAACTGGGAAATGCTTACTTACATTCAAGACTCTGATTTTTTACCGCAATTTGCCAACAGTATGAATGTAGATGACTGTTTCAATCATTATGTCTGCCGTAGGGAGTGGGTGAAACCTGATTCTTCTGAATACATTGTGCTTGTCTGTCTTATAGCATAATGCAGGGATTCCCAATCGGAGTCAATATGGACACTCGGAGTCCAAAGAAACTTTAAGGACGCTTACGTAAAAAAAATTTTATGTAGTTCTATTTATTTTGTTTTATTTATTAAGAGATGTATTTGTGGTTATTGAATATTGGAATTTTATGTTATGAATATAGCAAAATTGATTCATTGTTATTTTTTACTAACCGAGAAACAAATATTTGATTTAAAAAAAAAAAAAAAAAAAGAAGAATCTATATGCATAATGGGGTTAATGGATGATAAAATAGCTCTCAAGGAGTCCACCAGCAAAATAAGGTCGGGAACCCATGGCATATCATGATGGACTATTTGATGCAGAAACATAATAACTATTCTGGGGGTCACCTCTGACCCCTAGTTGTCACTCAAACGTTTCCATGCAAAAAATGTCTTCTGTTATGTTACAGTATTATTTTTTAAGCTTATTTTTTTTTATTTAGAATTTTTTCACTATCCATTTTTAAATCATCTTTAAATCATGAAATTAAAAAAAAATTTTAATTTCTTGTCTTGATTTTATGTTTCGGAATTTTTTAGATTATTCGGAATTTTTTAGATTATTCGGAATTTTTTAGATTATTCGGAATACTGTTCTTATTTTGGATGTTATTCTCTCAACATTTCGGCCGATGAAACCTCCAACCTTCTTCAGGTGCAGCTTGTCGGATCTTTCTGTTGAACTCGGGAATCTGTACGGAATTTCAAACGGAACCCTTTATTTTGCTCTCATTCCGTTAGCCTTGACCAGATAGAAGTCTTGAGTAATACGTAATTGTATTTTTAGTATTGTCCACACTGAGTATTGAACCTTTAACCTCCAGAAGACAGTCACTTATAACAGATTATACTTAGCACTTATATCCGTTGCGCCACACATCCTTGTGGACAATTCTAGTATGAATTTTAGGAGTCTTAAATCTATTCTTGTTTTAGATGTGTAGTTGCTACGTATCACTGTTGAAGAGTTTGAATGCAAACTACGATAAACGCCATTTTGAAAATTACGAAGCTATCACTACAAAAAATGTTGCATTTCAACATTCAGCCACGCCCCAAAATATGAAATCGGGATTATTTATTTTTGCTTTTAATTAAAATAAGCTGTTAGTCGAAGTCTAGATTTAATATATTCACTCCTTTATTGTGTAATGTCACAGTTTAAACAAATTGGATTTATCGCGTTTTGCATTCAAACTCTTCATATATAACTACTAATTACCTAATTACTCTATATTACAACATCCAAGATGAGAACAGTAGTCCGAATAATCAAAATAATACAAATTATCAATCCTCATCTAAAAAATTCTAAAACATTGTTTTTTAAGTTTACTCTTTTTTACTTTAAATTTTTGAGATACGGATTGATAATTTGTATTATTTTGACTACTGTTCTTATCCTGGATGTTATTCTCACAACGTTTCAGCCGATGTAAGCTCCGACCTTAGAGGTTATGAGAATAACATCTAAGATGAATGTTGTGAAAATAACATCTTACATGCTGTTCCTACAGCGTTTTTAATCGACCTAACCTCCGACATGGATACATTGTGCAATGTATAAAGTTGTTAAGTAACAGTCAGTTCTAAACGACAGCCTTCTAGAGGTTAAAGGTTCAATCCTCATCAAAGGCGATACTAAGAATAAAATAAAAATTACTGAAGAATTCTACCCGGCTACGGCTGACAGAACGAGAACAATCTACCAACGTTGATTAAATAAAGGGTCCATTTCGATATTCCCGAGTTCGATATAAAGATTCACGAGTTCGACAAGAAACACCTGAAAAAGGTCGGAGGTTACATCAGTCGAAACGTTGAGAATAAAATCCAAGATTCAAATAATTGGAAACCATTCATTGATTGGCTGTTTTTTGGGTTTTTTTTGTTGTATTATGGCATATCAACCTATTTGTTTGCCTGTTTTTTTTTTAATTTTTTAATTTTTTATGCGTTGCAACTGCGGCTATTATTCTTGAAGCAGAGAATAAATGTAAATCAGGATTTTCGATTCGTGAACACCGAATATCGAATCTGAATTATTCTGATGACATTGCAACCATTAGTGATTCTCGGGATGCCCCTACAAGTATTTCTTGCTTTTCTAAGTTTAAAAAGCGGCCAAAAGAGGTTTGAAAATATACTGCTTACAGACCGAATGCATGACTTACAAACAAAACTGATGGAACTGAAACTAACGATAAAGAAACTTAAAGGTTGATACATTTAACTTCTTAAAGACATGTGGCTTCTGCTATAAATGACCTCAATGAAACATTACAACACTACCTAGGTTTTGCACGGACAGCTTTTAACAAAAAGAGGTTAGTTCTCACTTCGAATTGAATCATCATCATTTAAGGAGAGTAGAAAGTGGACCTTTGGTTTACTTTCGGCAGCCTCATAACTCTCGCTTCCCTTATTTTGTCCTTTAGTCCTCACATTCCATGAGTGATGTTTCTGACAAAGGGGGAAGAATTGCTGTTTACTGGGTCAGAATCCATCCATCTAACACTTATCGTTGGCTAGTTTCTGACCTTGAAGTAGTATTTTTTATTTATTTTTATTTTTTTAGCTCCTTACATCAAATAGCTTCATGCCTTGTCTGGAGCGATTTCCATGAAAAAAAATAAAATCATCAACATAAAAAACAAAAAACAACTCTAAAATATTTATGGAATTTAAATTTAAAAATTTTGTAAGACATCCTATCAATTTTATTGCTAAACCGATTTTTTAATGACATATATCCCTTCATGGAATTATCTTTTCTAAAACTATAAATATTTTCTCATCAGGAACTAGATGGGATCGACAGCTTGCTATCGCTTCGCAAAGTTCTCTACTTAAAATACGTGAAACAAAACTTTTAAATAATAAACTTTATATTGTTGTAAACATGAAAAAAAGACACTTTTGCATTTATTCATATAGATAGATAAGCATGAACATTTCGGTAACTTTAAAACAAATTTATTTACTTTTTAAATATGACAATAAAGAAATAAAACAGTATTCCTTAACAGAACTGTTTGTCATATTAAAATCAAAACAATCGTTGAATTAAAAACACTAATAAAATATAGTTAATTAATAAGGTATCTGTTTGCACAGCAATATGCAAATTAGTTAACTTTACTACTACTAAGATCATATATATATATATATATATATATATATATGCAGTGTAGACCCTTAGTTAGTAGAGTAAATGAGTTTTGACCCTGTTTAGTTTTTTGATACTAGATAGCCTCCAAAGATGCCCACTCCCCACACTTTGTTTGTCTTATATTTTAAAGGACACCATCCCACCCCGATTAACTCTACTTTTTGTACATTCCATTTAGTTCTCACTCCCAATTAGAGACCGACCTGCTTGTTTTCGGATCACCCGGAAAACAGTGGGTAGTCTATCACTTAGTAGAGGGTTTGGAGGGCACCACTAACTCATATTTTTCTATTTTATTTACAGAACGATTGTAAATATTGTTTCACTCGCTCACGATAAATTTTTGTAAATAAAATATTTTAAAACAAATTTGGGACCATCTAAGTAGGACCAACCCATAGAGTGAATGCAATTCTAAGACCACCGACCACCCCCTCTCCCCCAAAACGATTCGGGCTTCATGCCTAAGGCAAAGGACAAACCTGACCATCATTGTACTTTTGTTACTAAAAAGAAATGTTTGAGATCGTAAGTTTGTTTTGTCTAAATAAAATCAAAACCAAGAAGGAGAACCCACAATCATAGACATTTCTTAATTTGAGGATTTTCTAAACATTTCTCACAAATAAAACAATATTCCTAAACCGAATTATTTATTATATTAAAATAGAAACAATTGTTGTATTAAAAAACAATGCCAAAGTATAGTTAATTAATAAAGTATTCTTTTGCGCAGCTATATGCAAATTAGTTGTCTTTACTACTGAGATCACATATACATAATCAGTGTATAAAACAGGGGGTGATGCCATCGTGTAAACTTGAATTAACTTGACATAAGGTGTCTGTCTTGCGAGAAATGAGTCCAACTTTTGCATTTTTTCATTTTGATGAAGAGAAAATGGAAAGGAAAGGGGGGAGGTCAATGAGTGAAACAGAAATGAAAGTAAAATGGCTCCCAGACAACACCGAATAGACATAACTAGTGTCATATCAAAATCACTTGAAAGAGCTAACTACCACAGCAGAGTTTCTACAAATCAATTCACATATGTTGTGGATATTGTTCAATATACGAAAAACAGAACTGGCTCTAAATATATTGATTGTTCTTTATTGATTAATAATGCATGCAAATCATAAATGGAGCAGAGCGCTTTCATTTTAGAATAATATCAATCTGTTTTTAGGGCAGTGACATAGAAAAAGGTCTCAATCACCCTGACAACTTTGAGTGCTTGAGTTGCCTCCATTAGCAAACAGTGACAAGTATTTTCAGAAAACATGAAATTCATTCTTAGTAATAGTTAGCTGTCTTATTAATTTTTATATATACTTTATATATAACTAAAAGAATACCCGTCCTAGGACAGGTAAAATTAATTCCCCAACCAGGACATTTTTGCACCACTTTTATGTCCGCTTGTTAAGATTAAAATCAAGATATGATGTTACTAAACCTTATGTCTAAAATCCTTATCCCAATTTTGATTAAAATCAATTACATGATTTTCATTCTAGAAAATGTCTCAAATTTACGGCTTAAGCTGAAGGAGTCTTAAGAAGAAATTAAAATTTAAGGAATTTGGCTAAATTAGTGTCTAATGACTTTGGATCAAATTCAATGCAAAGCTGACATTTTCAAATAGACGATTGTGTCCATATTTTGCCCCCTAAAATCTCTTTAAAATATTCCAACGAAGCTGAGATTTGGGTAAGATTTATTAATTGATGTCTAATACTTATTGTTAAAATTAAAAAAAAAAAAAGTATATGAATTTTCACAAAGGGATTCCATCCCTGTTTTACCCCCTTTGCATAAAACAAAATGAAACTAAATATAGCCAACATTACCTACTTTTATGCTTATCAGCTCAGTTCCAAAATTCATAATGATCGGTTAATTAGTTTAGGAGTGAATTCTGTACACACAAATATATAAACATACACATACCTGACGTTTATATACCTAGAGATATAGATGTGTGTATTTCTATGTGTAGCTGATTTATCTCTTATTATATTCCTGTTTTTGTATTTTCTTTTTTTTTTTGTGCGCCTGCTTTTATTTTAAAAATTGACTACATGTATATTTAATAGCTTATTTGGTAGGCATATTTGAAAGGAATACATGTATTGAATACATTAAAAGCCAAGGGACGAACTTAAGTATTACTGCTATAATGATCAAGTTAATGGACTGAGGTAATATTATGATCGATATATGGTTGCATTTCTGTACACTTCCATTGACTTATCCTGAAAATTTTACGTCAGAATGCACTTTTAGATTTTATGTAGGTTCTCTAACCTTTCTTTCTATAGGGAACACACAGACATTGACATTTATATAGAGAGATTAAAGAGAGACTTAGATCTGATGACCGCAGAGGATGATCAAATCTGTCCAATATGGGGAGATGTATGCAGAACAGTAAACACTATTGGTATGGTCACATTGAAAGAACGAATGGGAGTTCTTGGGTTAGTAGATGTACAACAGTTGAGGTAGCAGGGTCAGTTGTCAGGGGAAGGCAAAGAAAACATGGGAGGAAGTGATAATGATGGATTTTAGAGAAAGGGGGCTAAATAAAGACAGAGATAGGTTAGTTTGTAAGTCAATTTCTAAAAGTCGCCCCATCTACCAGCATGTAAAAAAATATGTTTAACCGAATATGATGATGCAATTTAAACTGACATTTCAATCATACCCTTTAATTCGACAAATGATCACATGACCTTAAAGCCAAATATCCAAAGCCATCCCTATAACAGGCCAGGCGATCATGCAACTGGGGTCTTTTACTGAAGGCAGTGTGAATTTTCTAAGATAATTGATATAGCAGTTAAAATCAGAGGGAAAATTCCCTTGTGAGATTAGTTTGATGTTTTATGTGTTTTACATACCAAATAATAAGAATCACAATGAGCTAATTGATAAATTTGACTATTATTGGCGAATTCTTATAAATGAAGAGACGGGTAACTTTGAATAAACAAATGCATAAAAAATGGTATTTGTTGAATAAACAATGTTGTCAATATGAAAAGAAAACCGTAAAAAAGATTATAACATCAAACTTTTAAAAAATGTATAAAAATAACTAGCAAATTTGGCTTAAAAGATTAAAACCGTATGAACTAATAAGAGATGTTGTCCTTGGTTAGAAAGCATTGTTTACATGGAAATATTATTTCCATGTAAACAATGCTTTTTAACCAAGGACAACATCTCTTATTACAATTTGCACTGCCACGTGCAGTCCCCCCAAAAAAAGACTCTCATCGATATTCGTTCATCAACATCGAATTGATAACACCAAAAAACAAGATGAGGATTTAAAAAAAAAAATTTTTAAAAGAAAGGTATTTTTATATATCTTTATTTTGAAATTCAGAAATTCTGATGATGAAGTATATCTTCGAAAATTAAATTGAAAAAAAAAAACGTTAATAAAACTAAAATGCATTGTATGGCGTTCTAATTGCTTATTATTATTTTTAATAATTAATATTTCCATGTAAACAATGCTTTCTAACCAAGGACAACATCTCTTATTACAATTTGCACCACCACGTGCAGTCCAAAAAAAAAAGTCTCTCATCGATATTCGTTCATCAACATCGAACTGATAACACCAAAAAACAAGATGAGGACTAAAAAAAAAAGTATGAACTACTTTTTAAATTAAAAAAAAATTAATAATGACGAAAAATAGTTCACTAAAATTCACTTTAGACTTTTTACAGTATACTCAAAAATTTATAATCCAAATGTACTTTATGGTATAATACAGAATCCCAGCTCGATCTCTCGGCCTATTATAGGGTTGGCCTTGCAATTCCGTCAAATTTATTTTCCTGATATTATGTTTCATCACCAACGCTCAGATCCTCACTTCTCTCCGGTCGAAATGAATGGCTCTCTCCCCGACGAAGTTTCTAGAACCGATTTTCACCCCAGACCTGAAATGGAAGATTTACATTAAATCTGTTGCTAAGATTGTTGGAAAAATAGTTGGATCATTTTACCACTCCAGAAAGTATCTCACCTCTGACACAAATCTCTACTTATATAAAAGCTAGATATGCTCTAAGATGGAGTACTGCTGTCATCTGGGGAGGTGCTGTCCAGACACCCTTTCCTGCCTTGGCAGAAGAAATGTTGCTAGCCTCTCTCCACTGTATCATTATGTAAATGGTAGGTGCTCGACTGGGCTCCAATCCTTGTAAAACATTCACAGCAAGAACTCATCTAGCTAAAACCACGGCAAAGAACTTTCTTGTCTCTTTCTCTCTCTCTCTCTCTTTCTCCTCTCTCTCTCTCTTTCTCTCTCTCTCTTTCTCTCTCTCTCTCTCTTTCTCTTTCTCTCTCTCTCTTTCTCTCTAGCAAAAACCAAGCAGAACTTCCATGAACAAAGTTTCTTTCCTAGAACATCCCATCTGTGGAACAAGATACAACGAATCTGCTTCCCAACCGACTACAGCACGGTCATCTTAAAGTCTAATGTGAACAAATACTTGTTGAGCCGTCCTCTTGGATAATCAATTTCTCTTGAGTAATTTTCTGAACCATCAAACCCAGTCCTCTTGTGGAGGTGATCATCGTCCAATTGACGATGTCTTTAACCCTTATCCTCGATTTCCCCCCTCTCGGGCCTTGATAAGTGATGACCCGTGAGTAAAAAAAAAAAAAAAAAAAGAACGAGGGAAACCAATGGGATAGAAACAAACCCACATAATTGAGATGTGCATATTTTTCATTTTGTTATGTTCTAAAGATTTTATTTATAATTATCTTTTGATGTTCATTGTATGTGTGCGTTAGTTTGAAGCTTCAGTGGCCGAGTTTATGTAGCTCTGTGTGGGTGTATGTGGCTGACCACTGCAATGGGACCACATCGGTCCAAGATGACATAGTTATCTCAAATCTTGCTTTTTGTGCTTACCACGAGCTGCCTCAAACCGTCCTTATAAGTAATCAAACTTTGTTCATTCCATTAATCATTTTCAATCCTCTCATAATATTCTTCGTCATTAAACCGACAATGCAGCCATCTCATTAATCTTTATCTTTGAGTGGCTTTTGGCTTTGATAAGTAGTGACTCATTAGTTTAAAAAAAAAAAAAAACTGGAACTTTTAGTTAGCGAGCCATTCTTTTTGTTTAAGGACGTTCCTAAACTTTTTTTTGCCAAATTGCACGAGAGAAACGTTTTCATTGGTTAATGAACACTAGATTACATTTTGAATTGTAAATTGGTCATGTGATTCGGATTTGCAGACGTTGTTGTAGACACCGGTTCTATGAAATTCTCCTTTCCACTTTTATGTATGCAGAGATTTAAGAAAGGAAAAGGAAAAGAAAAAGTGAAGCAAAATATATAGAAAAGGAAAGGCAGTAGCTTAACATACCGGTAATCTATTGTTTTTTTTTTCTAATCTTCATAAGGGTTCTGATATTGAAATTCGAAACACCTAATGCCCTCAGGTATAATAACATCACCTAGGATGTGGCCCCAGCGTATCTCTTCGATGTAGTTTATCAGTTTGAATGTATATTTTTTATTATATCTGTTTTTGTTGGTTTTCTTCAGACTTTTATCACCTTATGTTTTTATTACTATGTAATTTTATTTCAAGCTTATAATATATATATATATATATATATATATATATATATATGGTCCGACGTTTCGTAGATCACTCTTAGCTGCTTGGTGGGTAGTCGCCGAATTCAGCTATTTACAGTTAAAGTTCCCCTCTATTTACTAACTGGTTGGCAATGGCCTGCGCGTAAGATCTCCGACTACGAATCAGTGGCGATTTGTGTTCGGGGTTCGCGCCCACCGACCGTTGAGAATTAGTTCCTAGACTGAAGATTGCGTTAGCATGAAACATCGATGTCTCTAGGTATTTAAATATTTAATATTTATTTATAAAAATATTATTGTATATATATATATATATATATATATATATATATATATATATTATAACTATTTGTTTATCTACATATGTATACATTTCATCCTTTCGGGAATCGTCAGTGTAAAGATAATTATTCATATATATATTAATAGTTAGAGGTACAAAATTTATAAATACATTTGAATAAAATGGATGGAATACACTCTTAGGCACTTTTAATTAACATTTCGTCAGAAGAAAATCGTTAGTTTTTAAATGAATGAAAAATATTCTAGTGATGAAATGAATAGGCACAAAGGGGAATTTGAATGTGTCTTTTATTTCGTCACGATAATATTTTTTATTCATTTAAAAACTAACGATTTTCTCCTGACAAGATATTAGTTGAAAGTGCCTTAGAAAGTATTCCATCCATTTTATTCAAATGTGTGTATATATATACATAATAGAGAATGGTAGTTTGCTTGAAGCATTGCTGGAAATAGTAGTAATATGTTAAGAAGGCTGAGAGCAATGCAGAGTGCCGGATTGGTTATAAACTGAAAAGAACAAAAATAATAAATCGAAGTGGGGGGGGGGGGGGGGGCTTACTATTTATTTTTCTTTAAAATGTTATATAACAGCAAGTGGGGTGTCGGCTGTGTATGTTGTCCGCATAATGATTAAGAATCATTTAATATTTCGGGAAAATCTTCCCTTTGTCGTCAAAAGTAGACACCAAAGGAAAAATCTGTCTGTGTGGAGAATTCACCCAAATGGATGCCAGAGAATACTTCTTAACATATTACTCCTATTTATCTACGTCCCACAAAGTAGAATGTGACACAAGGTCGGAAGGTGGGAATTTGTACTCTAGAGGAAGAGTACGGAGTTTCTTAAAAAATTGCCTGGGCAGGGCGCCTCAGACAGTAAGCAATAAACTTACTCCTCCCCAAAGAGGGGAGGCAAAGCCTGGGAGGGGGTTAACCCTCCCAGAACTGCACAGGACAGTCGGAACAGATACTACACTTTGATCTTAGCCAAAAGACCAAGGAAGCATCCGAAACTTCTTAACATATTACTATATATATATATATATATATATATTATAAAATATGAAACTAAAAGTATACTTTTAGTAGATAGAACCTATGGTGAAATGGTTTAAGCTCAATATACGAGATAGAGCAATTATAAAGATAGATGAAAGAAGAGGGATAAACATGTACGAAAGACAAATTTATTTCAACTTCGATTGTTCAATGCAAGGTGTACTTGGTAAAAACATCTTTATTCTTCTTTCCTTAAGCCAAGGCTTTTCAAAGATTAAAATATTACTCGGTAAAAAAATATGTTAATTATTCTTTCCTTAAGCCGAGTATACCTTGCATTGAACAATCGAAGTTGAAATAAATTTGTCTTTCGTACATGTTTATCCCTCTTCTTTCATCTATCTTTATATAATATATATATATGACAACTTAGAAAGATGCAAAATTATGACATATTCATCATTGAGTATACTTAATGATGAATACGTCATAATTTTGCTATATATAATTGCTCTGGTTGACCCAAAGTCCTAACAATAGAACTTATTTAATACCTGCAGTATTTATTGGTATCTACTGAACTTGATTGACTTCACCATTCATATATATATATCTTTATGGTGTTGTGTTCTTTGTATAGTTAGGATACTAAGACTAAGCATTTCACTTTACTTATCTATTATCTATCTCTCTTTTTTTTTCATATATTATAAAATAATTATTTTATAGATGTGTTTTTAATGTTATCATGAAGTAATTCCTAACCCGATAAAGATATGCCTTATATTATGGATAGAGCATTATTATAGTTAAGTGAAAGTGAAAATAAACAAATGTAAAGTTACATACTTTACAAGTTTAATAGGGCATTTGTAACGACAGCTAAACGAAAAAGGGATTAAAAAAACAAGTAGGCAGCAAATAAATGTTACGAAAGGCAATATTAGTTATTCTTCTACCAACCTGGATAAGTCTATCATCAACGTTTCGTCTTTATTTCAAGACCTCCTTAGGACGATTGGTTTGAGGAAAATAACACACAAAGTACAAAATATTTGAAACAATGGTAGTAGGAGAAAAGCTTAAAAAGATACAAACTCTATGATTTGAATATTAAATACATTAAAGTTATAGAGTTTATAATATTAGTTGGAATGTTAGTTCCTTTTTTTATCACCCACACACACACACATATATATATATGTATGTATATGTGTATGTATATATATATGTATATATATGTGTATGTATATATATGTGTATGTATATATATATATATATATGTGTGTGTATGTATATATATATGTGTATATGTGTATGTATATATGTGTATGTATATATATATATATATATATATATATGTGTATGTATATATATGTGTATATGTGTATGTATATATGTGTATGTATATATATATATGTATGTGTATATATATATATATATATATAATAACTAAATAAAATTATATTATTTATATACCTATAGACAAGCTTGTTTCATCTTTTGAAGATTCATCAGTACAGATTAAAACAACTGGCCTACCTACCAACGGGTTTGGACTTATAACCTTGGGTCTTGTAATCAAATGTCATTAAACACTTGGCTAGCGGGTCAGCTGAGCATTAAAATACGGTTTTAATTCAAACTCGTATCGGTAATTACATCTAAAGTGTTCAACCAAGGGGAGGGAACTATAACATTACTGCTAGGGCGATATAATTATGTAATATATAATTTTTGTAAAGAATCATCATTTATTTTTATATTTTAAATTAAACATATTTTTCTCTTTGTGTATTTTCAGACACCCCGTCCGAGGGATGAGAGACGTCGTACAGCTGTTGTAACTTACAATCCCAGCTTAAATCGGTCTGTAGAGTATGACGAGAATGGTACAATGTCTGATATAGATACATCGTCTGCAGGAAATTTCCAGAGAGGACATCAACTACGATCAAGCTTACCAATTGTTCGACCTTCTTCTAGTACGTTTGAACGACCTTTAGGTAAATATCAGCCTTATATATGAATATAGTCAAGAGAGGCTATGGACCCGCAACCCTGACACTGATGTGTTCTTTTTGTATTTTCATCTATTTCTGTTTTTATGGCATATTTTGTCATTCTCAAGAACAAATGCAGCAAAATATCATGAAGTAAATTTTATACCCAGTTTTAGAAATGTCTTCCATTTATAATTTCAGATAGTACAACAAAGTATAGTATAAATATATATATAAGTCCTTTGAACCTAGTTTTTAAAAAAAAAAAAAATCCTTTCATCAGAATGAAAAACCAATTATTTTTACAATAAAAGCTTTGGTTTCAATTATTAATTTAAAAAAGTTGTCAATCATGTATGAAATCTGAAGTTCTTTATAATTTTAAATGAAAAAAAAAAAGAAGAAATATGCTTGAATAGGAGGTAAAAAAAATGTTAGCAATAGTAAATCCACGGGTAGATTGTGAGGTGTCAAGAGGTATCAACCATATGAATATTAAATCAGAAATTGTCCCAAATGAATATATTGGTATAAAAAATATATGGGTGAAGCTGTCAAAATTTATTATATGTAAAGATTTTCTGCCTCCAACATCTTCCTTAGCAGTGTTATGAGCATAATGAGATATGTGCAAAGTGAGAGGAAATAAAGAGAAAAAAAATCAATGAATATTTAAAACCAAAGTTTTTATTGTTAAATAATTATTTTTTCCTTCTGATAAGATTTGTTTCTTTGAAAAACCTAGGTTTAAAGGACTTTTCTCTATTTTCTACTATACTTTGTTGTAACTTTACATTTGTTTATTTTCACTTAACTATATATTTATCTATCAACAACCATGTGAAAAACGCACCAACCAAGGCCGGCAATTCAAGTTAGTCACATGTAGCACACTAATGAAAGTTGCCACCTGACAGACATGGAATATGGTTTGTTACTTAACTGCACATAGTCCACAAGTTCTTTCACAAACAACATTGAGAAACTAGATGCTCATAAAAAAAGTATACATTAAAGATTCCAGAGATGTACCATGGTTTCATTGAGATGGGTAGGCCTTTACTGTTTAGAAAAATCCCTTACAACCCATTCCAAATCATCAGCATCTCACGGAATGAAGACCATTCGAAAAATAGAACACAGGCAATAAGGATAACCACTTTTATCATCTGGTGTTTTCTCTCTAAAGTTGCCTCTTTTGGGAGCAGTACTGTGTTTGCGGAGGCTGTCTATATGGATGTATGGGCCTTAATTGTAACTTAGTATTATTTAAATGCAACTTAATTACCGATTACCGAGGTTGCATGTTTATGTGTTTCTATTGTGTATTCATATTTAGGGGTGACGGTGTGGAGTGTCTTTTATTTATAGACCAGCGTGTGGCTTAAATGCGAGTGTGGCTGACTGTTATTAGGGGTGGGACGTAATGGGTGAAAATTTAAGATTCATGCGAGTAGTATTTTTTTGTGTTCATTTATACATAAATAACACTAAACAATCAAACATTTTGAAAATTTTGCAAAATTCAGAAGGTACAGTTCAACCAGGGGGTTTTACCCCATCTAATAAACTGGTATTGTCCGGGCCTTTGGGTCTGGATTTACGCCCGCCTATTGGGGGTTGTCTGGTCCTATGCAGTTCTAGGAGGTGCACCCTCCCAGGCTTTGCCTTCCATCTTTGGGGAGGAGTAAGTTTATTGCTTACTGTCTGAGGCACCCCTACCGGGGAATGCCGACGGGGCTGCCCAGGCTATTTTTAAATGGCCAGAGTGCTCACCTCTCGGCTTATCTAATCCCACTTTCCCGACCTTGTGTCACATCTTACCTGTGGGAGGTAGATAAATAACTTCAGAAGGTACAGGGTTTTCATGAATGTAAAATAGCCAAAAACTATTGGCCTGCACCTTCTGAATTTTGCAAAATTTTCAAAATGTTTGATTGTTTAGTGTTATTTATGTATAAATGAACACAAAAAATACTACTCGCATGAATCTGAAATTTTCACCCATTACGTCCCACCCCTACTGTTATTTATTTGCAGAATAGGGATGTATTAATGTTATTAAAATATTTGTGTTATATTTATATATTTATTATTATGGAGAATTATAAAATTATCAAGTTTTTTACTCTGCTGGGAAAGTGATCAAAAAATTGAATTCTCTGAAACGTATGTAAACAAGGATAAATATTGTTAGTGTTTAATTTTTCAGAGCATGATTACAACATATTAATTATGTAAAAAAAATTTTATTCCACGGAAATTAAAAAAAACAAAAAAACTAATGGAATTTAAAGCTTTGACATCTAAAACAGTTTGCATATCTGTTGATACCCTAGGTAGAGGCAGGACCAGCGATACCCAATTCGGTGATAACATTCAGCAATAATCATGATAATAATATAAGCAGTAATAATATTAAAATAATAACAGATCATGATACGTTTTCTCCGCATACTGTAGAATACTATCTATAATTTCTTAAGTTTCTCCGAGACCTCCTGCATGTTTAGCTTCCTGATTGATATGGAAGTCCCAAAACACACGTTATGCCATCTTCTCAGTGACTTGCTTCTTTTTATGTACCCTTCTAGGCATACTTTATTCCTACTGACTGTTGATATATTTATGCGGCCATACAATCTTAAAACTTCCCATTTTATTACAGAGAATATCGGAGAGATATAGGACACAATGGTGCTCGTTAGGTAACCAAAGTTAAGCGATATTGAACCTGGCCAGTACGAAATGGGTAACCATTTGGGAATAATAGGCGTTGTATGTGGGAGGATAGTGAAACCTCCCTGCAAAAACAAAAAAAAATACAGCACTGAAGATGCCTCTAGCAAATACTTCAGTATAGCCCGTTAATCCACACGTGTTGAGACAACAGAACACCCGCCGCTTTGGCGGAAGTTCTGTACTCAATCATGTGGTGAAGCTCTCCGGAGAGAGCATGTAATTCATTTTATTTTTACTAAAAGCTCAATTTTTCTATTAATCCCTATTGTGGAAAATATGCTGGTACTGCTCGTGCAATTGAACACGGTCTGTATTGAGCTCTCTGTATGCAGAAATTGGAACTGTTATCTTTGTGATATGTGCTGGAGGGGGGATATATATTAAGTTTGATCTCGTGTGTATGGACTGCAGTTAGCTTTTTGAGAGAGCAAAGACAAAGTGTTGGTGCCGGATATTTATTAAGAGTCATTTCAGCGTTTGAGGAACAGGAATTCTGTTTTAAGTTCAGATTGCCATTGTGACCCTCTTTTTTCTTACAGTTAGTTTATTACATGCCCAAAGAGACATAACAAATTATAATATGATCTTATGTGGACAATAGAGGCTTAAAGAATCTACAAAAAGAGGGATCATTATAATACTTGCAAACAATAGAAAAGTGATCCCTCATTTATTTCCACCCTGCATATTTTAATCTCTTACATATTGATGATCTCAACTCTATTTTTTAAAAGTTACATTCATCCAATGGGGGTAATAAGGACTTAATTGAATTGCAATAAAATGAGGGAATTATTATAATACTTTGAAATAATATGAAAGTAATCCCAACCTAGATATTGGTGACTTATTAAGATAATCAGGGGTGTGTGGATTAAGTTGGATGTACTGTATACGGCCAATTTTGTGAGCCTCTTCCCATCTTGACCTGTTATTCACTCTCATTTGTTACTCAGGGTCAAGTTTACAACATCTATGTCCATAGTACTACGTTACATCCGAGTGAATGCTGGTCTCCCACTAACTCCCTGAGAATTTTTTTTTCAATTCAATTAATTTAGCAAAAAATAAAACCAGCATGCTTCAGTTGCCATGTAGGGAAAGAGTGGTAGAAATTTACACAGAAAAGGATACAGTAGCCCAGCACTTGTCCAAATTTACCTTGAATTGTTGCGTTGTTTGCACATTTATGACCTCTCTTGGGAGTCTATTCCAAGATCCAAGGATCCTAATTGAGAAGGCAGCCCTCCTCCAGTTCAATCGAAATCAATGGTGAAATAATTTTTTGTGGTTTCCGTGTAGACCTCTTTCTAGTGCAGGAGTGAATAATAGGGCGTGAGGTATATCGTAATGACCATTGAGGAGATTGTAGACCAAAATGAGATCACTGTGTAATCATCGGCGCTCAAGGACAGAGCTATGGGTTGATAGATGTGCGTCTTGATGACAGAGTTAGTTCTGACTCCCTGCTATTGAGGCCAATAGATGCCCAGACTGGAGTCAGCTCGTCGTTGCAACAACCTGCGGTGGTATAGACATGTTGAATGAAGCTGTGGTTGGATAAACAGATGTACACACATCTTAATTGAGGGTAATCAAGTAAAAGGTAGGCCGAGGAAGACTTGGAATGACTCAGTTAAAAAGATGAGCTCAAGATATGGCACATTGAAACTAATGTAAATGATAGAATTTCATGGAGAAAGTTACTTTTTACCGTCATGGCCAATGAGGTTTGCACACCTCATTTAATGCAAAATAAAAATGCACTATTTTCCCATGCATTACAACATGATCATTCTTTTAACTTTTAACACACTAGACTCATAAAATGAACTTTAATGTGCAAGCCTCATTTAATATGAAAAAGACACGTTAAATGAAGCAGAAGTAGATCACTTCTTCTAATTTTAATTTGACTCGCCTCATTGCTCTTACGTTATTTTGAAAAACAGTGAGTTTTTCTATTTTTTTTTTTTGTCTATCGATTTTTTTTTTTTGACTGAATTCACCTCAAACAAGGCAAGCTGCCACTGTAGACATAAGAGGCTACTGAGAATTAGGGTGAAAGTTTAGAAGGTCATCCTAAATTGGGAGCTGTGCAGCGAGATGCTTGTTCACATTAGTTTTAAATTTCTGTATGTCGGGGAAACAGGAAACAGGGAGGGAGTTCTAAAGGTCTGCAGCTCAAGGAAAGAAGCTATTGGAGTAGAAGGCTCTCCGGCATCTGGGGACCTTCGCAGTGAATGGATGGGATTTAGCTGATTTTCAGGTTGGTCAAGTGTATTTACGTCGAGGGGGCACCAGAGCAACAAGTTCATCGGAACACATTCCATTGAAGTACTTGTAAAACAAGCACAAGGGTGCAACATTGCGGCGATGGGACAAGGGCTGGAGCTTGGTGGATAGTGAGGCACCTATCAAATTAGCAACTCTTTTTTGGACCTTGTCTAAGAGGAAGAGACTAGTGGATGGTGCACCAGCCCAGATGTGACAACAATACTCCATTTGGCACACTCAGAATCATAGAACACTACTGGCAGTACATATGTGCTGGTAAATCTCTGCTCTTATCCGATATATGTGGTTTTGCGTGAAACTAGCCAGGTTTTGTCAAAAGCTGCTTATCCAAGGCCTATGCAATGTTTGCAATGCTTCATCATAAGAATGTCAAGATAAAAAAAAATTAACGGGGTTAAGCTATTCTTTTTCTGCTATTGAATAAATGTAAATCAGGATTTTTGATGAGTCATCATCATCATTATATTCGGTTTAACATCTGTTTTACATTCTGGCATGTGTTGGACAGCTTTTAGAAATTGGCTTCCAAACTAATTAATCTGACTAGGTCTGTATATATCTCTCTTTCTCTCAAATCTATCCTTATCACTTCCTCCCATGTTTTCCTTCCCCCCCCCCACTGCCAACTACCCCTACTTTCTCAACTGCTCTACATCTACTAAATTAATCACTGTCATACATACTTTCAATGTGACCATACCAACAAAGTCTTCTATTCTGCACATGCCTCTCTATACTGTTCAGATTTAATCTTCCTCTGAGGTCATCAGATCTAAGCTTGTCTTTAAGACTCACATTACACATCCATCGTATCATTTCTGTCCATGCAACATATATCCTCAACCCTCACTTAACCATGTGAGGGTATATACCTCATTGGTCAGATATAGAAAAATTTAAAGCTAAGTTAGCAGTTGCAGTCTAGATTTTAGCAAGGAAAGACGTTATGTAATGCCCGAAAATATAAACACTACGTGCAGATGGTCCAGCTAGGGAAATATGAAGTTCGAATAGTTATGATGAATAACATATGCTTTAAGTTAAAATCGTTATGGTCTTCAATAACATCTTCAGGTTTTCAATCCTGAGGAAAGAATCGATAGGTCAGCTGGCTAACATGAGAAAGAATGACAAACAAGCCTGTCTTTAAAACTCACATTGCCCATGTAGAGAAATGATATGAAAATGATATGATGGATATGGAGAAATTGACTGATCCTATGTGATATGACAGTCAGCGCATCAGCAGTTGATCTTGCAGGATGAAATCCATATTGTTTGTTTTGCTTGATTTATCACAGATTCAAACAACTTAAGAGATTGATCGGTCTGTACTTAAATGAAGAAAATCGATCATTGGTATTTTGAAATTTTTCCTAAGGAGATGCAAAGCATTTCTCATTTAAGCAACAATTGAATAGCTTAGAAACACACACAGAGTTTGAATTACCTACTAGAAATCATCCTTGAGTGTTTTCGGTCTCTCTGTACAAGGGTTTGTCAGGATAACCTGACATGAGGATACTTCACCCTACAAGTAAACCCTGACCAAATATTTAAAATAACAGTATTCGAAGCCCAAATTACATCCCCTCTACACGGCTATACACTGGCTCATACGAGGAATGGTGTACCTTCTCCTAGTGATATTACCTCAAATAGCAACACTAAGCTGGATACTCCACCAGACTAGATGAATTCTTGTCCTGGAATCCAGTAAGACCAATAGACCACAATAAAGATATACTATAACATACTTAACTGGTCAATTGGAGAGAGGAAAATTAATGTTCTTCACTTCTTTATTAACTCAACGTTTGACAGGTAAAAAGAGGATTTTAATGGAATATTCGAATATCTATGTATTTCATATAGAGATCAAGTGTCCACTCCAGGAAGGGGCCCCCTTGATTTCTGAGAACTTTGACTGAAGTAAAATCAAACAAAAACAAGGAATGCAACAAGATAAGTGAACAGGGAAGTTGTTGGGAGTGTACATAGACAAGGAGGCTTCACTCTAATGGCCCAAGAATGACTTCTATTTGATGAAGAAAGCCGGACAAGACCAAGGCTTACTCGCAAATAGATTTTAAAAAATGGCTGGCTTACAAACAAATTGTCAGTGTCGGTTTTGCCATTCAACGATTGAGAGCCCAAGCCACATAATATCTAGATGCCAGATCCTATTGGAAGATGGCCACTACACTGCCCGCCACATCAAAATATGTAAATACCTCCATTGAAAGATCTACGGAGAGATGCAGCTGGACAGATCGCCAAACATCTGGGAGCATGAACCTTCACCCATAACATCAAACGGAAAGGTTACAGTTTTCTATGACATACAGAAGGACAGATACATAAAAGACAAGGCCATTAAGCCAGACATTGTCAAATGGAACAAACCTGCAAGGACTGCTCTCATTGTTGATGTAACTGTCATGAATAACTATGGCTTCAATAGAGCCGAGTGTGTAAAGATAACAAAATATCAGGATCTCAAGAATGATTTAAAAACAACATGGTCTCTGAAAGAAATAAACATTATACCAGTTGTAGTAGGAGCAACTGGCCTAATCAAAAAAAATCTTTAAAAATACTTAGACCAAGCTGTATGGACAGTACGGATAACAGCCCTAAAAATGGACAACATCTATCCTTTAAAGATCCCTCGAATATAAATTTAACTTATAACGAAATCAAGTATTAGCTCCAGGAGAGAGCCCCTTGATCTTTTCAAACTAACTGAAGTAAAAATTTAAAAAATAAATAAACGAATAGGCGAGATCCACACAGACACACAAGATCTTGTCTAGTAGTTTATTACTATTAGGCTAATTTAAAATGTCATGTACATCTGCTACCTGTATGGTTGACCTGCTTCCATATCTTTGTTGGCCCATGTGCAAAAGATCTGGAGGTCAGCCAACTACTTAAATACATTCCAATTTCAAGGCATTTATACGTAAGTCTATTGTGTTTTCTCACAAATTGTAGCCTTGCAAATGTGACACATAGTCCAAACACATAAATAAATTTTTCTGTTTTGTTTTGACCACCAGTCATACTCTTCGGACTTTTTCAAGTCCCTTTTGTCAATAACCTTGTGGAAATTTTAAAACTGAATTCTTTATTTAATCCACTGGCGTACCAAGGAAAGAGTCTATCAGGCATGTGTATGCAGTGTGATAATGTATGGAAGTGAAACCTGGCCAGTAAGGGTTGAGGACATGCACTGAGAGAAATGATATGAGAATAATACAGTGGATGTGTACTGTAAGCCTTAAAACAGTCTTAGATCTGATGACCTCAGAGGAAGATTAAATCTTGACAGTATAGGGAGATGCGTGCAGAACGAACAAGAAACTTTATTGGTTTGGTCACATTGAAAGAATGGATGAAAGTTCTTGGGTTAGTAGATGTAGAACAGTTGCGGTAGCAGGGTCAGTTCACACATAAAAGCCAAAGTAAACATGGGAGGAAGTTATAAGGATGGATTTGAGAGAAAAAAGGATAAATAAAGATCTTTCCATTGTAAATCAGTTTCTAAAAGCTGTCCAACACATGCCATCATGTTAAACGGATGTTAAACCGAATGATGATGAAGAAGGAATAGATACAAGTGTTTGAGTTAGTTGACATAGAACAGTTGAAGTAGTAGGATTAGTTAGCAGGGAGTGGGAGAGGAAAACATGAGTGGAAGTGATAAGGATGGATTTAAGAGAAAGAGGGGGAACTTAGTTTTAATAGACATTAAATTACTGATGATGATGACTTGCTTCTCTATTGTAAGTATGTTTTTCGTAAGGGTAATAAAACTTTTGGACGATTTTGTAGTTTAATATTGTATACAAGACAACTAACCCTTCGGGGTTAGTTCATACCAAAAATCAGACCGGCAGAGTCTATGCCATTTTTGAGGATGGCTGATTCTCTGTCGATCTTAGCTATGGTCCTGTGCAGTTCTAGGAAGTCCATCTTCCCAGGCCTTGCCTTCCCACACTTTGAGAAGCGGTTAGTTTATTGCTAATAGCCTTAGGTGCCCCTACCGGAGAATGCTGACAGCGCTGCCCAAGAAATTTTTGTTCGGCAAGAGTTCTCTTCCTCTAGGGCGCTGACTTTTCAAATCCCACTTTCCTGACCTTGTGTCTAACCTTCTCAGCGTGGGAAGGAGATAAATAAAAAATTTGGTATAGGAAGCTTTTTTAGTAAATTCCATGGCAAAAAATATTTTTTATTAAATGTCAGTTTTTTCATTTCTTTTTAGGGTAATTATTTTCAATTCTTAAAGATGAAACTAAAAAAGCCACCTTGCAATAAACTAACCACTTATCATAGAAAAGGTAAAACCTGGGAGGGTGGACCTCCTATAACTAAACAGAACCATACCTAAACCTGACAGCAAGAAAGCCAATGTTGGACTGATTGTAGAAGACGTATCCATAACTTGTACGGACAGCACCAAATAAAGCTGTGAGAAATGTATGTGTTTGAAAGTAACTATCGAAATTGATAATTACAAGTGATAAATAAACAAGAACTAGGAAAGTACTTACATTGGCATTCATTTCATCCATGACAGATAAAGGAGATAGGTTTCCCGAATATTTTCCCCCCACTAAAATAATATATTAATACTTGCTTCAAAATCTCCAACCAAGGGCCGTAAAGAGACAAATCTACAAAACAATGCGTTGCAGTTTTCTCTAGTTTATAGTTTTTCCTTTGATTTTTATGTCTAAGTGTTTTTTGTTTTTTTTTTTACTTTTTAGGTTTAGTATTTTTAATTTATAAAGATGAAACTAAAAAAGCCGCTTTGCAATAAACTAACCCTTTCTCATATATAAATATTTACTCTGTTAATTCATCAAGTTTATTCTTGATAAAGCCAATACGTAGAGGGGGGGAATCAAACCAAATACTTTAAATAAAATCATGACCCCCTCTTTTTGTTCAAATTAGTCTTTTTTTGTTTGTTTTTTCATCCTATTTTCATGTTTGTTACTTCTACATTGTGGTATTATTTTTTTTTCTTTTTAGGTTTAGTATTTTTAGTTTATAAAGATGAAACAAAAAAAGCCGCCTTGCCAAATGAAGTCACTACTCTGGATACCGTGCGGGCTCTTTTTGTTCGATCATTTTCCGACAAGCTTACAATGCAGTTCATGGAATCTCCAAAAAACAAAATCTATATCGTTGACCCACGCACGAATATATACTATCAGTTAGAAGATCTAAGGTAAGTACTCACATTATTGTTGTTTATTTATGTATGTACTAGCAGGGCTACCCAGCATTGCCCGGAGCCCTAAAAAAACAAAATACAAGGATGTGAGTTCTCCGCTTTTTAGTGGAAATTCTTTTTTTTTTATCCAGAAAAAGCGAATTTCCGTTATTTATTTGGATTTTCTTTGGAAATATGTTTAGATGCGGTCATCATTTTTTTTATTTTTATAAAAAAATGTGGTTATGGAATACTTTAAGTATGATTATCGTGTGATGGTTATTTATGGGATTATAACTTCACCACTTTCGTTACGGTTGTGATTATTGAGTTATTTTAACCCCCAATATCTTAATACTTGCTTCTAAATGGGCCGGAAAGGGACAAATCTGCAAAACAGTGAGTTACAGAGTTCTCCGCTTTTTAGCAGAAATCTGCTTTTTTTATCCAGAAAAAGCGGATTTCCGCTATTTGGTTGGATTTTATTTCTCTTTCTTCCTGTCTCTAGCTTTATATTTCTTTTTCTGTTTTCTTTTTCTCATCCTCTTCCCATCTTGTTTTGCCTTCCTTTTCTTTCTTATGATAGTTCTCTCTGAAAATATTAAAGGCTTCAAACAATACATGATGAGGGGAAGGGAAGTTGAGGAATTAGATCACTTATGTTTCATAAAAAAATAACTTGTTGTCTCCTTCCCCCATGAACTCTGTATCTTCCTTTTGAGTTGTTTTGAGTTGTCATCTACACACACATAGAGGTGGGGAGTATCCCCCCACCGCCAGATTGGGAAATTCGTCTAGATTTCAGCTTTTTTTGCCATTGGCCCCTCACATCCCCGAAAATAAAAGAGGTTAAAAAGTGTGTGCAACATTTTTCTTTAAAACTTCTATCTCTCTTTCTCTCTCTTCCCGTCCCCCTTTCTCCCTCTCTCCTATTTCCGTCCCCTCCACCCTGCTCATTCCACCCTCTTAAGCTGGATACTTCACCAGACTAGATGAATTCTTGTCCTGGAATCCGGTAATACGAAGAGACCACAAGAAAGATATGCTATAACATAGTTAACTGGTGAATTAGGGAGAGGAATGTTCTTCACTTCTTTACTAATTCAACGTTTGACAGGTAAAGGAGAACTGTAATGGAATATTCGAATATCTATGTATCTCATATAGAGATCAAGAAGGGATTTCTGAGAACTTCGACTGAAGTAAAATGAAATAAACAAAATATTCAAGAAAATGTAATTATTAAAATGTCACCTGGGCAATGGCTCGCGTGATTTATGCGAAAACGGAAAATGCTCTAAATTAGAAACCGTTGGGAGTTACATGCTCAAATTTTCAGGATTAGTTTTTATGATATCTATCTGTGATGCATATTACCACAAAATCTGTGGATATGGGTTTCAAAATTTTAATTTCTGGATGATTTGACATAGAAGCTGTTTGATTGAGCTTCAATTACTGGTTTCTCCTTGTAAGATATTCACGGCAAGAACTCGTCTTCTACCGCAACAGACAAAAACTTTACTTCCTTCTTCCATGTGGCTAGCGTCAGGCGGGATTTCCATGGACAAAGCTTCTTTGCAAGGGCTTCCAGTCTAAAGAACACAATACCGCAGGTGGGCTTCCCTTCAAACTACAACATAGTCGTCTTCAAATACAATGTCAACAAATACTTGTCATAAACCGTCCCATAAGTAATTAAACTTAGGTCATTGCAGTGATCAATGTTAGTACTCCCATAGTGTTCTTCATCGTTCGACTGACACTCATTTCATCTCATTAACCTTATCATCGAGTGGCTCTTGGTCTTGACTCAATAGTAAAAAAAGAAGAAAAAAACTGACCAAAAAGCTCTACCGATTATAAATCTCTAACAGTTCTTTATAACAATTGTGGCATTGATCAATATTCGATCTAAACACTGGACCTTTACTTTAAGATCAACCAAAGTAGGGTAGATAACTCAGTTTTTTAAACTCAAGACAAGAAATTTTTATTGTTTTATTTTATTGATTTAAAATTGATACTGTCAAAATTCTAAGTAAAAAGAGTAAACTTAAAAAATAATGTTTCAGAATTTTTGAGATGAGGATTGATAAGTTGTATTATTTTGATTATTCGGACTACTGTTCTCATCTTGGATGTTGTAATATAGAGTAATTAGTAGTGATATATAGTTATACTACACCTCTTAAACAAGAATAGACTTACGGCTCCTAAAATTCATACTAGAATTGTCCGCAATGGATATAAGTACTAAGCAATAATCAGATCTATGTGACAGTCTTCTGGAGGTTGAAGGTTCAATCCTCAGTGTGGGCAATACTAAGAACACAATTACGAATTACTCAAGACTTCTACTCAGTCATGGCTGATGGAACAAGAGCAAGCTATCACCATGGATTAAATAACGGCTTCCGTTTGAAATTCCATACAAATTCCCGAGTTCGACAGAAAGATTTGACAAGCTGCACCTGAAAAAGGTATTAGGTTCCATCGGCCAAAACGTTGTGAGAATAACATCCAAGATAAAAAAAGTATTCCAAATAATCCAAATTATTAATTTTCACTTTAAAAATTCGGAAACATAATATCAAAATAAGAAGTAAAAAGAGTAAACTTCAAAAAATAATACTGTAACATAACGAAAGCAATTATTTGAATGGAAAAGTTTGAGTGACAACTAGGGGTCAGAGGTGACCCCCCAGAATATTTATTGTGTTTTCTGCATCAAATAGTCCATTATGATATGCCAGGGGTTCTCAACCTTATTTTGTTGGTGGACCCCTGAAAGCTATTTTATCATCAATGGACCCTATATATATATATATATATATATATATATATATATATACACATTTTTACAAAAAATCAAATATTTGTTTCTTGGTTAGTAAAAAATAACAATGAATCAATTTTGCTATATTCATAACATAAAAGTCCAATATTCAATAAACACAAGTATATCTCCTAATAAATAAAACAAAATAAATAGAAACTAGATTTAAAATATTTTACGTGATTCGCTTTAAAACTTATTTGGACCCCAAGTGTCCATATTGACTCCGATTGGGAATCCCTTCATTATGCTATAAGACAGACAAACACAATGTATTCAGAAGAATCAGGTTTCACCCACTCCCTACGGCAGACATAATGATTGAAACAGTCATCTATATTCATACTGTTGGCAAATTGCGGTAAAAAATCAGAGTCTTGAATGTAAGTAAGCATTTCCCAGTTTTAGCAGATTACTGCAAAATAATGCCTTTTTATTTTGGTCACATCTCTGTAGTTAACTGAGGATATAAGAAATGCGTAAATTCTGGACGGATATTCTAGGAACTGAACCAAAGCCAAGATTGTTACCGGCACCGATGAAATCAAACCGTCTATTCTTAATAAGAAGTTTATTTTTACGTTGTGTTTAAAGAAAATCCCCATAAAAGAAGAGGAGCGAATATTCTGGAGATGCGTTCATTCAAGCCTTTTAAGAATGTATTCTTCATATGCATTGATGATGGATAGTGAAAAAATTCGAGATAAAAAAAAGTTAACTTCAAAAATAATACTGTAATATAACGAAAGCCATTATTTGGATGGAAAATTTGAGTGACAACTAGGGGTCAGAGGTGACCCCCAGAATATTTATTGTATTTCTGCATTAAATAGTCCATTATAATATCCCATTAGTTCCCAACCTTATTTTGCTGGTGGATCCCCTGAGACCTGAGACTATTTTATCATTTATGGATCACATATATGTATACATATATTTTTTTAATCAATATTTTATTTCAGTTAGTAAACACGAGCAATGAATCAATTTCGTTATATTCATAACATAAAATTTAAATAATGTAAACAACTAGGGGTCCAAGGTGACCCCCAAAAATGGAAGTTGATGAAATCAAATGATTTCCGAGCAGGGATAATTTGCTCTCTTCTTGGCAACTCTTCCAGCAAAGCAGACGTGTAAAAGGTGCCGTCCCCGATGGTTGGGGGAGGGGGGACAGGCATACACAATATAGCTTGGTGTAATGAGACAACCTACCTATATATATATATATATATATATATATATATATATATATATATATATATCGCCAACGTGCACAAAAGTAACCCATCTTTTTGGTTTTCTCTGTGACTTTTTTCTGATTAATAACTTTTTATAAACTAGACATTGGCGTCTATCAGGCATGTGTATGCAGTCTGATGATGTATGGAAGTGAGGGTTGAAGACATGCGTTGAATTAGAGAAATAATATATGAGAATGATACAATGAAAGTGTAATGGGGTCTTAAAGACAGGCTTAGTTCTGATGACCTCAGAGGAAAATTAAATCTGGACAGTATAGGGAGATGTGTGCAGAACAGGAGACTTCGATGGTATGGCCACGTTGAAAGAATGGATGAGAGTTCTTGAGTTAGTAGATGTAAAACAGTTAAGGGAAGGCCCTGGTAAACATGGGAGAAAGTGAAAAAATAGACCTGAGGGAAAGAGGAATAAATAATGACCTGGCCAGAGATAGGTTAGTTTGAAAGTCAATTTCTTAAAGCTGTCCAAGACATTCCAGCATGTAAAACGGATGCTAAAACTATCATCATCATCATCATCATCATCATCATCATCATCATCATCATCAAGGAGTTCGCACACAGGTTGTCATCAGTGATTGCTCACTGATAATCACCAGTGGTGTTCCTTGGAGTCTGAGTGACAACAAGTCTCCCCAGATTTCCATTGCTCTCCACCTCTTTCGATAACTACTGCAAATAAATTTGCGTTATCACAAAAGACGCTTTCCATCGATTTTTCGTTGGTAACGACACTTGGTCTTCTCTGAGATTTGGATGGCAATAAGCCTCTCAAATGTCCCAGTAATTTCTGCTCTCTTTCATCGAAGGTCTTGTTAGTGCTATCCCTCCTTGGTCTTTCCATCTTCTTTGACCCTTCACGACTGTTTTGTGTGGTATCAGCCGGGGCTGGTGTCATCACTTTTTTGGGGGAAGTAGGGTGTGTGTGTGTGGGGGGGGGGGGTAGTTTATGAAATTTCTTGTAGTTTCTGTTCCTCTGGTTCTTGTGGTGCTCTTTATGTGATTTTATTTTCTTCCTATTACACCTTGCATGTGATTGGTTAGTCTTCGTAGCTTATGTGGAAAGGCTTCCGCATTCAAGGATTTTCCTTAAGATGTTAGCTGTTTTTATCATTGCCGTCGTGTGTATGGTCTCAGTCTTCCCTTTGATTCCAATTTCTCCCAGTCTTTTTTCCAGATTCTTCAGAACTGTTCCTAGTGCTCCTACGATTATTGGTATTATATATACTTTTTTCATACTCCATATCCCTTTCAATTCTCTGGCGAGTTCAGTGTATTTGATGATGATGATGATTACTATTATTATTATTATTATTATGGATAAATTATAAAACTGCAGTAAATTGTTAAGATAAGCCAAATCTATTATTGTTATAAAGCTCTGTCTGAAATGATATGTAGTTCTTTATATGTACAAAGGTCTGATGTCTTTATTTGGCTCCGTTACAGAATTCATATCTGAACAATAGATATTGAAAGTTGTATTTCATGTTATATGAGTATTCTTTCACATTAATATATTACTGTATGTCTAGAATAGAGTACTCTAGGTAACCAGTAGCACGAATGTAAACAAGAAAACATGAGTACTATAATCGCTCTTACTGTTGGAGTGAGCGCGGTAACGTAGACGTAAGATTCCTAACTGTTGATCAGAGTTACAAGTGATCGGCTTTTGAATCTTAGTGTGAAAAGACTTGCCACATTTAACCCCACTGAAGCGCTGTGATACAGCGAAACAGCTATTTGTGGATGGCTATATATAAATGTATATATATAAAGAGAGAAATAAATCTATATAATAATACATTAAGGCATTTCATGTTCGTATGTACATTATCACCTTTCACACACATTAGATAAATCAAATCGTCTGCTCAGCAACTTCTGGTGCTACCAGATCAGGTTGTCTGAAGATACCGGCTTCCTGACCAAAAATGCACCAAGCATTGATGTTATTGTTTTTTTCCTTTCCCTTTGAAAAATCAATCATGTTCTGCAAATTCAAAAACAAAAACATTTTTCCTCTACAATACAACCAAACTAAACACCATGAATAAACACTTGTACATATAAAGAACTTGAAGCATAAAATCTTTTGCCAAAATGACCGGATTTGGCACTAAATAACCCGAAAAGGGTTGATATGCCGTAAGACAAAACAACACAATCGATCAGCAACGATGGTGATTGGTGATTAATCGCTAAGGTAAAAAATTTCGACTTTATCCATTTTAAAATAAATCTTTTTAAAATTTTATTTTGTTGTCCCGTCGACTAAAACAGTACAATTTTCAATAAATACATTTCAAAAAGTAACATTCGTTTTATTAATTTGAAGAAATTTAACTGACAATTACTTTTTACTGTAAGAAGACAGAGAATGATTATTGTTTTAAAAAAGAATTAAGTTGCTACAATTTTAAATAAATAAATAAAAAAGAAACATATTCGTTTTTATGGACGAAGAAAGAGTCATTTAAAAAAATAATATTGACCCTGACAGACATTCATTATTGCAAAATGAATATTATTATTATCATTCACAATAAATTATACAGGTTGACATAGAAAGCACCGTTGAATAATATTAAACGAATTTATATACTTATATTGATCTGCAGTGTGAAATCTAACCAAACGCATATACATCAGGTCAGAGGATTTGCTGAAAACACTACATTTGCCGAGCATAGAGGTTATTCTTAGGATGAATCCGTTATGCTGGTATGGTATGTGGAGCGTTCATCCTCCTGAATAAACCACTGTAGAAGCATGAATGTCTTAAATTGCAGGACGGTTGACCAACCAATAAAAACTTGGAAGCAAGTGATTAGACGAGACCACAGAGAGTGGTAACTGGAGACAGTTGACCCGTTCAAGAGTGAGAACTGGAGAGTGAGCTTGCATAATATCAGAAAACGTCTGAACCTTGAACAAGGGAAAAGTGACGTGAAATGAATAGAAGAAGTGACTGCAAAATATCTAGTAGGATTTGAACTCGCCGTGCTGATTTCATAACATGTGATGTATCCACGTCGTCAATCATACATCCTACACTCAGAATGTTATATCTATTACTAATGGAGATTTGGTATCTGACTGCTTGAAATCAAAACTATACTATTAATGTCTTTCAAGAACTCAATTAAGGGGATGTAGTATAGTATCTGTTCTGTTTCCATGATAACATTCTCCCAGGCATTACCTCTCCTGTTTTTTTTTTTTTTTTTTTTTTGGGGGGGGGGGGGTAGTATCTGTTCTGTGGGCATGATACGATCCTTCCAGAGATTAATTTCTCTTTTTTTTTTGGGGGGGGGGGGGTAGTATCTGTCATGTTGTCATAATTCTATTCTCCAAGGCATTACCTCCTCCTTTTTGGGAGTGTGGGGTGGGTAGTGTAGTATCTGTTCTGTTGCCATGAGACCATTCTCTCAGGCATTAACCCCCTCCTTTGGTAGGTAGTGTAGTATCTGTTCTGTTGTCATGAGTTCATCCTCCTAGGCATTATCTTCTCCTAAAATGTCAGTTTTGTTTGGTTTATTTGTACAGAGACATCAAAGACCGTACAGTTTTAAAAGTACACGAGTGTGACAGTGATCAGCCACAAGTAGTCAAGCAGCGGCCAGAAGTCCGTGGCAAAACCATTGTCCCACCAGCACAGAGTCGAATCTTACCAGCAAATATGCCTGCAACTGAAAATCCTCAACAGGTAAGTAAGAAAATATTTTATTTTCTTTTGACAAAATTTCCGTCAATCCTCAAACAAGTTGGCCTCAATGGAGGGGATAGCAAACGTCCCGATAGCCTGAGAGTGTTTCCCTTTGTAGATGGCAAGTCACGTATATGGCATAGGACTTGTGTTGATAGTTTTGCACCGTCATCATTAACAGAATCGACAACAAGCCGTGGACATACAGCAGCGTAAGCAATCAAAATACACCAGTCTTCTTGCAGATTTGTGTTCCTGCCTCTACCGTGATTCGACCCCTCGGGTTAGTACCATCAAAAAAAAGAAGAAGAACAGGAAAAAAAACTATAAGACAGTCTAGCATGACAAAGTTGTTTTACAATGAAAGCTTGCAAAAAAAAATAATTAAATAAATGATTTTTTTATTTAAATTGGGCCATGTGTTTATTTTCAAAATATTCTCAATATATATGATATATGAGTGTCAGGTGAGATAACATTGTGATTATTCGTAATGATGGTGGAAATTGGTCAGAATTTGATTATTTAAGAGGACGGCTCAACAAAAATTTGTTTACATTTGACTTGAAATCAACTATGTTTTAGTCAGCTAGGAAGTAGTTCTGCGGTATTGTGTTCCACAGACAGGTAGTTCTAGGAAGGAAACTCGTAGAAGTTTCGTTTACATTTAAGCAGAGACAGAGAGAAAGGGAAATTATCGACAGTGGTTGTAGCTAGACGAGTTTTTGTTGTGAATGTTTTACAGGGGGGGGGGACCATAGATTGAAGCGCAGTCGAGCACCTGCCATGAAAATAACGATAGAGTAGAGAAAGACTAGCAACGTCTTTTCTGTGAGAAAGAGGTATTAGGGAGGAGAAAAGAATATCGCTCACTAGATTTCAAAGTCGGTTTTGTACTCTGTCAAGGCAGGAAAGGGGCTCTGAACAGCACCTCCCCAGAATGATCTAAAGGGTTTATATATTATTTTGGGACACACATTGTTTAACTCGTATGACGTATATGCATATTAAGACAATATTAAAACAAAAAACTTTTCAGTTATGATAATTATGTTTTAATTTTTATTTTGTTTTTAGTCAACAGGAAAATCGAAAAGTTTACCTTCTCCAAATTCAGCCTCCTACCAACAGATGCTTACCGATAATCAAAGTAGTCGGATGACAGAACGCCCACGGTCGACCACACCCACAATGGATGCACGTGGACAAGCAGGGATCATTCCTCGACAGGTGACTACTCGACGTTACTCTCCAGAACGACAAGCTACACCTGATCGCCCCCCTCTGCTAGGAACTATTCCTGAAAATCGACAACTTCTTCATGGCCGCGCTCCACAAAACGGATATACCATCCCACCAGAAATCAGCCCAATTCCTCCCTATAACACTGGATATTGGCCCGTAGACCATACGTATCAACATCCTGGTAAGATGACTGCTATTTTATAATATACATATCTTATTACTAAGGGATATTTGTAATAATATACATATTTTATTACTAAGGGAGATTTGGTATCTGTCTGTCTTTTTGAAGCCGAAACTAATATTGCTTCTATTAATTTTATTATTGTACTGTCTTTTAATATTCAATTCCGTTTACTATACGATTTCAGACTAATGTACTATCTTTCAATGCTTAATTCAAGGGGAAGGTTAGTGTAGTATCTGTTCTGTTGTCATGGTACCATCCTCCCAGACATTACCTCCTCCTTGGCGGGGGGTGGTGCAGTATATGTTCTATCGTCACAGTACCATCCTCCCACATATTACTGCCTCTTTTTTTAAAGCAATGGATAAAATCCCGGTTTTGAATCTCACTAGGTTCAGCCATGCTAATGCCTCATCAGATGACGAAACACGTGTCCGTGGATAATTATATTTTATATATATATATATATATATAAAGTAGATAATTGATGACAATAAAAATTGGGTAGAATACAATATTTATTAAATCATCAATTGTTCAAAACAAGTGTTATATATATAAGAAAAACTATTTTTCATTCTTTAAACCATGGCTTTTCAATGATGTAGTCTTATCGTCAGAGGAAGTTTAAGAAATAAGTCAGTAAAATAAAATTTACTATAGTGTCAACATTTGAAAAAGTATAAAATATAAAAGAATGCAAAAGATATAAAAACAAAGAAAATCACTGTAGAAGCGGCGTATAAAGTTTGTATAAACAAATCCTGAAGAAGACATTATATTGTTGAAACTAAGTTGATTTTAAATTAATAAATTTTTATTTAAGAAAATATATATATCTGCGTTGTTTTAGCCTCTAAACCTTACAAATTCCAATTTAAATTTACACAACGCTCGATAAAAAATCTCAGCCCGAGCAGTTTGAATGTTAGACTCTTGGGAAGTGGCATGGAAAATAATGACACTGTCATCACTATATTTGGTTTAACATCATCACTCTGCTACCTCAACTGTTCTACATCTTCTAACCCAGGCGCTCTCATCCATTCTTTCATTATGTTCAGTTCAACATGTTTTACATGCTGGCATGTGTTGGACGGTTTTTAGAAATTGACTCTAAACCAACCTATCTCTGACCAGGTCTTTATTTATCTTATCCTTTCTCTTAAATCCACCTTATCTCTTTCTCCTACGTTTTCCTTGGCCTTCCTCTGCCCACTACTTCGATTGATTAAGATGCAGAAAATTGCCCTTAACTTTATAGGACATATTTTTCGTTAATATATATATTTTTATTTATTTTATCTGTACATAAAAGTAATTTAGTCGTAGTGAGCGAAAAAACAACGAACGCTGCAATCACCAATAAAAATAATTACATAAAAATACATTAAATATTTAGGTGATAAAAATCGTACATATTTCTAAACAAGCGTCTTGGTTTGATGGTAAAACACTGGACTATAGACATCAATATCGAAAGTTCGATCCTTGTCTAAGTTAGCCATGCTGATGACAGCTGTGAGCCAGAAACTCATAGATTACTTTTATGTACTTTTGTACTTTTATGTAGGTATAAAATGAATAAATATATATATATATATATATATATTAGTGTGTATTTAGGCAGCATTTTCTCATTTATGCAAACATTGTTAAAAATAACAGAATTTGTCTGTTTAATTATACCTTTTTTTATTTTTTCCATTTTTCTAGTGGTCTTTTTTGTATTAAAATCAAAAAAATTAATAAATGTTCCATAGGTTTCACAAACATTTTCGATTTTTCGTCCAATCATCCTTAGGTGTCAAAAGAAAATGAACAAAAAAGCTGGAGAAAGAAGAGAATTTTTAAAAAGACGACGAAGAAACGCGCAGAGAACGTTTTTCGCATTGTTTCAGGAAAGTCGTTGACGATTTAAATTCAGTGACGCTGGAATGGCATCACAAAACAAAATCGCATTACGTTAAGCATTTTAAAATGTTACCATTGGTTTCATATGTGATATTATTAAATTTTAGGTTGTGTTTTTATGTAGATAGCTTCCAGTATTTTTAATTTAATTTTATATATATATATATATATATATATATATATCTGAAACAAAGTAGTTGGGACACGAATGGAAACTATGGCAGATTTATCGGCCAATCCCCCCCTCCTGAAACTAAGATTCTGATTCGGACAATGGAAAGGATCTACGAAAGGATATCCAGACATAAGTTGTCTGTTATATTTAACAATACTTGCCTTCAAGAAAAGATGCTGCCTATATATATATATATATATATATATATATATATATATATATATAATGTTATCCACAGACAGTTGTTTCACTGTGTCAGTGTGGCTAGACATAACGAATGTTTGAAACTGAAATTCGAAACCTGACCGTTTGATCAGCAGTTGGGACCTCTTACCCTTATACTATTATGCTTGCTTCAAAGTAATGGAAATTATAATGCTTATATTTGTTGGACAATTAAAGGATAAAATAAATCAAATTTCAAATCTGACAATAAACAAATATAAAATGGAAAAGGGAAGATCTAAAACTCAAGAATACATCTCAACGTTTCACCCAAATGTTACTAAGACTTTATCAAGAGTGACAAGTAAAAAAAGGATATATATCACTCTTTATAAAGCCCTTATAACAGTTGGGCGAAACGTTGAGTTTTAGGTCTTACCATTTCCATTTTATCTTCTATTTGTTTACATTCGCAATACTGACTGCCGAGAGAGATTCATTTTTTTACGAGTGTTTTGTCATGTAAACATGGAGTTATGTCACGATGCTTAGAGATTCCATTGTTATAACAATGCACTCTACCAAAACAACGCTTTCAATTTTGTATCTTATTATTCTCAAGCCGTTTACCTTTCCTTCTCTTTCTCTTTCCGGGGAACTTTTTCTCTTTATCCTTTGATATCTGATTATTTATGTATAGACCTCACCATTTTCTCTCCATACAATTCCGCTCCTGTTCCCGATTAATCACATAAATATTTATCACTGCTACACAATTATGAAAAACACTTAATCCGAATGGAAAAGTTTAAAAAACAAATCAATATAAATGCTAGTTGGCACTCCTACGGCGTTACCTGGGAATAAATTCGGACCCCTGTGTACTCCTGTTGACAGTCCAAAATCCAATATTACCATTTTTATTCCTATTATTTTATTTCTAGAATTTTCAAGTTATAAATAAAATAAACTCAGTTTCATTTGGATTATTCGGACTATTATTTTCATCTTGAGTGTTATTCTCACGACGTTTCGGCTGATATAACCTCCGACCTTCTTCAGGTGTGTCTTGTCAAACTCGGGAATCTTTATATTGAACGCGGGAATCTGGAAGGAATTTCAAACAAAATCCTTTATTTAATCTATGGGTGTACCTTTCTCTCATTCTGTTAGCTATTATTACTATATATATATATATATATATATGGGAAAATGAAAAAGGAAAACAAAAAAATGGATGTTTTTTTATGTGTACATCAACGTTTCGTCTTTATTTATAAGACTTCATCAGGATGATAAAATAGAGAAAAAATGTCATGCAAATACACATACATGTAGGGTAGACATATTGGGAGGAAAAATAGAATGAAATAGTGGCCACTGCTGGGTGGACGTCCGTATTTGTTGGAGAAATAGAAATGAATGTTGAAAAGAATGAGTGGGGAAAAAATGGAAGGATGGGGTGAGCCAGGACTACTGTGGCTGGTGGTAAGAGAAAGAGGTGGGGGATGAGCAGGGGTAAAGTGGATGGCAGAGAGGGAGGTGAGGAAGAGGGGGGGGAGGTGTTTGACCAGATGGCTGCGGTTCAAGATTGAAGGGGAAAAGTAAGTTGGAATGTTTGTGTATGGGGGTGTATGCAGGGAAAGGAGGATGGGTAGAGAGGGAGGGGGGCTGTGATTTTGGTGGATGGGCGAAAGTTATGGTCTTAGAGAGCGTTTTGAGAAAAAGAGGGAATTTAAGAAGGGGTGTGGGAGAAAATAGTTAATAAGCAAGATCATCCTCACAGAACAAAGACTCTTGCCTGATCATGGTTAACGTTTTTCATCTCCAACCTCTAATACATTCTCCCATTTACTTTTCCCTTTCTTTTTTCTCCTTGAATCTTCATTTTCTCCTTACTTTTTTCCTCACACTTTTAATACTGCAGTCCAAATAAACTTTCTCATGTTCCAAATATTTCAAATATTCTATACCCACCCTTTCAATCACCACCCTCTTCCACCCCCCACCCCCCAATCCCTCACTCATTGCCATCATTTTCCAAATATTTCAAATATTTCACACCCTATCACAACAAATACTCCCTCTCCCTACTCAACTATTTTCTCCCATACCCCTTCTTAAATTCCCTCATTTTCTCAAAACGCTCTCTAAGACCATAACTTTCGCCCATCCACCAAAATCACAGCCCCCCTCCCTCTCTACCCATCCTCCTTTCCCTGCATACACCCCCATACACAAACATTCCAACTTACTTTTCCCCTTCAATCTTGAACCGCAGCCATCTGGTCAAACACCTCCCCCCCTCTTCCTCACCTCCCTCTCTGCCATCCACTTTACCCCTGCTCATCCCCCACCTCTTTCTCTTACCACCAGCCACAGTAGTCCTGGCTCACCCCATCCTTCCATTTTTTCCCCACTCATTCTTTTCAACATTCATTTCTATTTCTCCAACAAATACGGACGTCCACCCAGCAGTGGCCACTATTTCATTCTATTTTTCCTCCCAATATGTCTACCCTACATGTATGTGTACTTGCATGACATTTTTTCTCTATTTTATCATCCTGATGAAGTCTTATAAATAAAGACGAAACGTTGATGTACACATAAAAAAACATCCATTTTTTTGTTTTCCTTTTTCATTTTCCCATCACGTCGGATTACTTTCATCCTTCTCTTCCCATATATATATATATATATATATATATATATCAAGGTACTTAAGCTTTTCTTATATTTTCATGTATATATATATATATATATATATATTATGCATCTTTATTCCTATATAATTTTATATGTTAACTACCATATCACATAATAGTTCTTAAAGGGTAATGTTTATTATACTTATTATTATTTATGTTTTTACTTATTTATATGTATTATATATATATATATATATATATATATATATATATATATAGTAGTATGTTTTTAAAAGGCTGTGGGCAATGCAAATTCCGGGTAGGATGTAAGCTGGCAGGAACAAAAATAATGAACACCAGAGGAAAACTCCGTCTGTGCAGAGAATCTGCCAAATTGTTACATTTTGGTACATTCTCTACACAGACGGAGTTTTCCTCTGGTGTTTATTATTTTTGACAAAGGGAAGTTTCTTTTCTCAAAATATTGTATAAATGTTTTTTTAATAATCATCCGAACAACACACAAACAGCTAACATCACACTTGCTGTTATGTTAGATTTTAAGAAAAAATAAATAGTAAGTCACATTTCGTATTCGATTTATTATTTTTGTTCCTTCCAGCTTACATCCTACTCGGAATTGGCATTGCCCACAGCCTTTTAAAAACATACTACTACTATACCTAGCAATACTTCAAGCAAACTACCATTCTCTATTATATATATATATATATATATATATATATATATATATATATATATATATATATATATATATATATATATATATATATATTATTTGGGGTGTGTATATATTAGTGAAATAACTGACTTGTGTCTACATTTGGTTATTGGGGAAGTGGTATTTTAATCAGTACCACTGGAGAACCATGAATTTAATATCTGTTCTGTTTTTAAATCTCTGAAACAGTTACATTGTAAACAGCTGATGATCCCTGTTTTCTGTTTCAAAATTTCAGCTAAGGTCCCTTGTTTATGTTTCACTGTTATATAGTTGAATCCCCTTTTGTATTTGTGAATTTTCCAGCGGTAAGTCAGCTAATTAAGGTTCTAAGTCTGCGATAGGTTAAAATTAGTTAGTATCCCTAGGAATTCAAACTGCAATTTTTTTCTTCGTTTATAAATCACTCCAAGCTTCTTAAGACTTTATATATTATGATATGATGGTGATCTATCCTATTTTGGGAATATATGGACTGGTCCAGCCACTATGTATCGAGCTTACCACAAAGTGTTGTGACAGTCTTAGACGCAGTCTTTCTGTAACATACTATTCTGTACTTCTGTAAATACGCACTCTTGTAAATCAACCACCGTGTTGTCTTATTTATTATCGACCTTTCAATGCCACAACATATATATATATATATATATATATATATATATATATATATATATATATATATATATATATATATATATTTTCTACTCTTTCCCCCTCATTGCCTGGGAAAACCTCCCACCGTACACACGCAAACCCCAAACACCGATGAAGACTGAAGGATCAGTCGAAAATTTTGTTCTCCATACCATCAACAAGAAAAAACTATTTTTCTTTACAGAACAATTTATATTCCTACACGTCACAAAATAAATAAATGGAAAAATAAATAATAAAAAGTTATAACACAATATAAACTTTTTTTTCACATTATTATTTTATTTTTTTATATACATACTTATATATATATATATATATATATATATATATATATATAAGTAGTAAGACTACACATCTAAAACAAAAATAGGTTTAAAGCTCCTAAAATTCATACTAGAATTGTTCTGAAAAACCCCTGGCGCAACGGATATAAGTGCTAAGTATAATAATTTCTAAGTTATAATCTTCTGGAAGTTGAAGGCTCAATCTTCAGTACGAGTGATACTAAGAATACAATTAAGATTTCTACCCGGTCATGGCTGATGGAACAAGAGCAAGTTACCTTTGTGGATTCAATAATGGGTTCTGTTTGAAATTCCACATTAGTCTGAATAATCCAAATAATCCATCGTTCTCTCATAAATTGTCTGTCCAGTGCATCCAAAGAGCCTATGATATTATTGTAAAAACCCCAATAGAAAATTAATTTGATATCAACAACATTTGAATACAGGTAAAAACATTACTATGGACTCGAGATGCTTAACCTTTTTTCTCTTAAGCGCCGACGTTTACATGATGATCTCATTTTGATCTACAATCTCCTCAATGGCCATTATGATGTTTCTCCAGACCTAATGTACTATTCATGTTTCATATTTATCTATATATATATATATATATGAAAGAGAGATAATTTATACCTCTATTACTCACTGACATAAATTGTTTATTTGATCCTAATTTTCTAACATAAGTTTTTTTTTTCAAATTCAATCTTTATTTTTACTCAGTTTCTTCCAAATTTGCATTGATCCTCAATTTCTTCCAAATTTGACATGATCCTCGTGGATAATCAAAGTAGATTATTTGACCCTTATTTTCTACAAAATATAAATTTTATTTCATTAATTCTTGAGTTTTATTATTCTTGATTTTTTTAGTTGATCCACAATTTCCACCAAGACAGATTATCTTTATTTGATCTTTATTTATTAATTAACATTTTTATTAACCATCAACATTTTATTTTTAATTTCTAACATTTCTTTTATATTAGTTGTTTTTTATTTGGTCCTTAATTTTCTATCAACATTATCATCATCAGCAGCAGTTCAACGTCCATTTTACATGTTGGCATGTGTTGGACATTTTTGAGATTGTCTTCCAGCATAATGTTTTTTATTATTTGATCCCTATTTATTTGCTGACATATTTTTATCCATTGAAAAATATTATTTGATCCTTTTTTTCTACTAACAGACTTTATTGTTTTTATTAAGTTCTTATTTTTACTAATTTATATTTTTAGTTGATTCACAATTTCCAACTGTATAGCTTTTTTATTTAATCATTATTTTTTAAAAGAAATTATTCATTTGATCCTTATTTTCTACTCACAAAGATTTTTTAATTAAATCCTTATTTTACTAACCTAGATATTTATTTAGTTGATACTCGATTTCCTCCTACTTTAATTTGATCCTCAGTTTCCTCCAAATTTTATTTGATCCTTAACTTCACGTAAATTTGCATTGATCCTCAATTTCCTCCAACTTTGATTTGATCCTCAGTTTCCCCCAACTTTGATTTGATCCTCAGTTTCCTCCAACTTTGATTTGATCCTCAGTTTCCTCCAACTTTGATTTGATCCTCAGTTTCCTCCAACTTTGATTTGATCCTCAGTTTCCTCCAACTTTGATTTGATCCTCAGTTTCCTCCAACTTTGATTTGATCCTCAGTTTCCTCCAACTTTGATTTGATCCTCAGTTTCCTCCAACTTTGATTTGATCCTCAATATGCATTATTCATTAATTTCCTCCAAATTTGATTTGATTTGATTTGATCTTCAATTTCATCCAAATTTGCACTGATCCTCAATTTCTACTCACAGGTGATTAACTTCATTATTATTGTACACATCACAGATTTTATTTGCTACAGGAGAGTAAATTATTTGCTACATTGTTTGTACATTTGTTTGTCGTCTGCTATTAGTTGTTCATATTAAGAACCTTGTTTAATCTTAATCCCAATGGTTAATAAGGAAAATTCTTTATCTGATTTCTTGTAGGATTCCAACGAGGTTACCCAAATCCTTCTGCGTGTCCCGCTAATCAAATGTATGCCCCTCCTCTGGCTGAGCAAGGAGTCAACTATGCGCACTACCAAGGCAACTCTACGGCTCAACCGCTTGTACCTCCACAGAACTATATGGTGAAAAGTCCTCGGACACCATCCTCCATGACACCTCAGCGATCTGCACAACTCCTTAATCCTGTAGATACGAGTGAGTAACCGACTTACCATGAGGGACTGGACACAAGTTTTTATTAAGTGTGCAGTTTATTGTTATCATGTAAGGTTTAGTATTTGGGATCAACTGTTTCGAGACAGAAGAAAGTGTTCCAGAAGTTGTCAACTGAATATATGCATATCTAGAAAGGGGGAGGAGTATCTGACAATATGGTATAAAAATGACAAGAAAATAGTTTTCCATAAAAAGGGCTTTCTTCAGTTCATATAACATTTCAATATATTATATGACTTCTATTATATTCTTTTAATATATTATATAACTTGTTTTTAAAATAGTATTTCTCTACTGATTTTCATAATTTCATATTTGGTTGAAAAAGACGACAGGGATTGCTGAAAATTTTTAATTCTGCTATGGGAAAAGAAAAAAAGAAAAAACTATATATTTAACAATGTATACAGGGTGTCCATAAAGTTCATGTGCACTTTTTAAAATTTATAACTTTATTTGTATTTGCGCTAGAAATAATCTGTAAAAAAAGTTATAAAGTTGCATATACCTAGTTTTAAGTATAGTTATTGAATAATTCTTAACCACAAAATTTGCAAGAATTTTTAGATAAATAAAGAGATATTTTCTTTTTTCCAGTATCAATTTGATCCATGGCTTAAACTGAATGAATAATATCTAAAATTTAGAAGAAAGAAAAATTATTTTTTTACCCTAAACTTGCACAGATTTCGTCAGGGAGGGGGGGGGTCGGTTTTCAAGCCATTTTCATGTACTAAAGGGAAGTAACTCTGATTTTAATCAAGGAATTACTTCCCTTATGCCTCGAGGAATTGAAATAAAGAAGAAGTGTGTGTGTATGTATGTATGTCCAGTAAGAGGAATGGGCTGGACGGAGGAGAAAGAGAGGATGTGTAGAGGGAGGGGGAAAACAAGACAAAAATAGAGACGAATAGAGAGGGGTAAAGAGATAGAAGTTTTAATAGGAATATATTACACTTTTGCCCTGGTAACGCCGGTTGCCCTGCTAGTAAGTAAATAAAATGATCAAATTTCTGTAATTAACCGCGGAATTTCTACAAGCCATGCTAGTACTTATTAAGACAACAATAAACTATTTTTATTATAATATGTTATATTTAATAAAAAGTAAGAAAATTTTTAACTAATTTGCATATTGCTGTGCAAAAAGATACTTTATTAATTAACTATACTTTGTTATTGTTTTTTTTTTTTTAATTCTTATTGTTTTATTTGTGAGAAATGTTTAGAAAATCCTCAAATGAAGAAATGTCAATGATTGTGGGTTCTCCTTCTTGGTTTCGATTTTATTTAGACAAAAGAACTTACAATCTCAAACATTTATTTTTGGTAACAATGATGGTCAGGTTTGTCCTTTGCCTTAGGCATGAAGCATGAATCGTTTTGGGGGAGAAGGGGTTGGTGGTCTTACAATTTGTCAAAAAACATTGTGCTTACCCTATGCTGGACACTCTCACCATATGTATATATATATATATATATATATATATATATATATATATATATATGCTCCCTCCGGTTGCATTTTGCTAGGCTGGGATGATATGATGAACGAACTACATACATTGACCCCCAAATGAGGAGGTAATAACGAACATATACTACACTAATCCTCAACGGAGGAGGTAATGTCTGGTCGGATGGTATCATGACAACAGAACAGGTACAATACCCCTTCCAAAATAGAGGAGGTAATACCTGGGAAAATATCACCATAAAAGCAGAAGTTAATGATTGTGAGTATAGTATCATAGCAACAGAAAATATACTACACTACCCCCCCCCCCCCCCCAAAAAAAAAAGAAGGTAGTCCTTGGGAAGATAGTATCAGGACAAAAGAACAGATACTACATTAAGCCTCCCTCACAGTAGTATGTAAGACCTGGGAGGATTATCTCCATCCCCTTAAAAAAGGAGGAGGTAATTCCTGGGAGGACGGTCCTATGACAGCAGCACCGATACTACACTAATGTATCCCAATTAAAAGATAATATAATAATAGATTAAATCAGTTTTTTTTTTGGGGGGGGGGTCATTCATTTATAAATGCCTAGCCATAAAAACATTTTTTTTATAGTTTCTTGCCTCGTTTCCCTAAGATCCTATTTATCATTTTAATCTAATGAATTTCTGTAAATAAATGTATTTATTAAAAAATGTTTTTAACAGTTTGGAGATATTTTAAGTAGGAGTAAATGTGGTATTCTGGTGACTAAGATGATTCTAGTTAAGAGTAAGATAGATATTTTTATAACTTTTGGCCAAGGATGACCAACGACCTCCATTTTCCCCATACTTTTGATGGTTTCGTGACTAATTTGTTCATTATTTAAACTTTTATATTTTGTGCAAATAAATAATTTAAAGTGTAGTATGTTTTCTCAGCATATCATTTATTCTTTTACTATCGATGAAACTATTGCTTCAAACAATAAAAAAACAATAACAATAATATGGCGTCGTTAACAGGAGAGAGAGAGAGATTAATTTATTTTCTTAAGTAAAACTTTTCTTGCGTTTTTTTTTTTTTACTTAACTCGGATAATTCTTAATTGCGTAAGATGTAACTCGCGTTTTTTTTTTGTAAGTTTCACCTCGATTAGTTGTTTCGGTTTACAGTGAGATTTACCTCGCATGTGACAACAGTAAGAAATCAATTTTCATTGATAAAAAATAAATTACTATTCCCCCGGGCAATATCGGGTAGCCCTGTTAGTTTAAAATAATAAACTTTTCAAACACGAAACGTTAACATTTTGATAATTTCGAAACATGTTTAAATGTGACTGAAAGAAAAGAATGAAAGAAGAAACAAATTTGTCATTTCACTGGCAATTTAGAAAAATCGAGTCGGTCGCTTTAAAGAAAAAGCGACCGACTCGATTTTTCTGAAACATTTGAACGACGTTAGAAAACGTTTGAACACAAATACTGAATATGTGTTATATGAAAAAAAAAAAATCAGTGAATAAAAAAACAATAACAAATAATAGTTAATTAATAAATTAACTTTAACAAAACCAATATGCAAATTAGTTAACCTTACAAATCTAATATCACACCTATATAAACGGTATTTCAGTCTCTCATTAACTTCAGTTGATTGAGGATGTCGGGATGGGGTAATACCAGTCGAAGAACTGGGCCATTTTGGTGGCCTTTTATCTGCCGGGCTGAGGTATTCAGTCCTGGGTTGTCCTAGGAGGTGCACCCTCCAAGGCGTTGCCTCCCCTCTTTGGGGAGGAGTAAGTTTATTGCTTACTGTTTGAGGCGCCCTGACCGGGGAATGCCAACGGGGCTGCCCAGACTATTTTTGCTAGGCCAGAATGCTCCTTCTTTAGGGGCACTTGCTTGACTCTTCCCCCACTTTCTGACCTTGTGTCACATTCCTGCGTGGGAGGGAATTAAATACCTGAATTAATGGAGAATAGGCCGTTTTGACTTTACCGTTCTTGTGAGAAATGGGGCATATTTCGCATTTATTCATTTAGATATATATGACAAATGGATTGGGTTTTGGATAATCTGAAGGAATTGGTGTTGGAACAAAAAAAAAACGATTTTCTTTCTTTTTTCTTTCAATTTCATTTTATTTTTTGGTTTTGATTTCTACTTGACTTTTTTTTACGGTATTTGTGGACTTCCACTGAGGATCCCTGGATCACATTTCTTTGTTATATAATTAACTATATCTACTAATGGTTTTCTATGGGCGAAACAGCTGTCTTGAAATGATAGCAAATAAAAATGTTTTAACCCAAAACCTCACGTCATCATCAGAAGTAATATACATTCAGTAATTTAGTTATATTTTTTTAATTTTTCATCCAATGCTTACTCAATGACACTTTCTTCATTTTTGCATACAATAGGCTATAAAAAATATCAACCTGTTTATAATTGAAAAAAAATTGGCATTAAATAAACCCACGATGGTCGATACGTCATTAAGCCGAGTAACGTAATCTAAACTTGTCATTTGCAGGAGATGGTAACAAAGTCATACCTCCCAATCGGCATTCTCTCACTTTCGCACCGATGACTCCTATCCCGGGGGTTATGCCATTAGAAAGCACTCCAGTTAACCCGATGCAACGATCCCAAAGCTACCGAGTGAGTACCGAGAGAGAGCCGATTGTTGAGCAAGTGCGCAGCTTAACGCCACAACCTGGTCAAGATCCAGAAACTAAGTAAGTGTCACTTTTTGTATCCCTTATTATTATTGGGGGATGAGGGGTAGATGTGATTTAGAATTTCAATTTAAGCCTTGTTAAAGTATATTGGCAAATATAACGTGTGTCCAAAAGTATCCAGATGTACTTACTAAAACATAAACGAACAATAAATATCTCTGAACTGACAATCGTTTCATTCCATTAACGCTTATCCTCAAGGGTTTTTTGGCCTTGATAAGTTGTAAACCAAAAATCTTTTTAAAAGCTGACATTTTGCAAAAAATCAAAGCACACTTCTGAAGCTGAGAACATTAATTAGTGAATAAGCCTGTTTGAGGGAGAGAGAGAGAGAGACGGGGGTAGGGAGAGAGGAAAAGAGAGACGGGGGTAGGGAGAGAGAGGAAAAGAGAGACGGGGGTAGGGAGAGAGAGGAAAAGAGAGACGGGGGTAGGGAGAGAGAGAGAGGAAAAGAGAGACGGGGGTAGGGAGAGAGAGAGGAAAAGAGAGACGGGGGTAGGGAGAGAGGAAAAGAGAGACGAGGGTAGGGAGAGAGAGAGGAAAAGAGAGACGGGGGTAGGAAGAGAGAAAGAGGAAAAGAGAGACGGGGGTAGGAAGAGAGACATGGTAGGAAGGGAGAGAGAGAGAGAGAGGGGGTAGGAAGAGAGAAAGAGACGGGATGAGGGAGAGAGTAAGACAGGGGTAGGAAGGGAGAGAGAGAGATGGGGATAGGAAGGGAGAGAAAGATGGAGATAGGAAGAGAGGGGGTTAGGAAGAGAGAGATACGATGGGGGGGGTGGGGAGAACGAGCCGAGGGTAGGAGGAGGAAGAGAGATGGGGTAGGGAGAGAGGAAGATAGAGATTAGTGATGGGACAATTCCGATTCTTTTTAAATCTCTAAATATTTAACTACAGAGTTGTTGTTCTTCTTTTTTTAATTTTCAGATTACCTTAAACACCCATGTAATATGTGCATATATTTTTGCAAAATTTTAAAATACAGTAGGGGGGGGGGGGCGTTGATCTATAGATTTTAGTTTTACTGGTAGTTTAAAATCAATAAATATTTATCATTTTATCATTAGTACCAGCAATGGAAAATTAAGTTTTAAACAAAAACAAACAAAAAAAAAATTTAAAGAATTTTTCGCCATCAAAAATTAGGCTAAAATTTTTCCGATTTCGATACCAATTCTGATACTGCAAAAAGTTCTGATTCACATTCATCATCCCAACACTAATAGAGATATCACTGGTGATGGGCCCAACCTCTCGACTTGACTGCTAAAAAGAATTATAAGTACTACTATGACTACTATTACTAGAAAGAATGTTCAAAATAATTTAGACCAGGCTTTTAGTGACACGCAAGCCTAGTCTGTTTTTTTTAATTATAATTTATATAAGTAATTTTTAATTCCATGAAAATTCATATACACTAAATGTACAAAAGCAAGGAAATTCCCAAATTTTTACACTTTTATTGTCATTAATTAAGGGTATGACTACATATCAACCAAACCATTTCATTATCACATCACTACAGTATAAATCTCTATGCATGAGTGGATGAAGTGTGTGAGGTGCGCTGAAGAAAAATTCCTACCAGTAAAATACATAGCCCTGTTGTGCTCGCATACCCTTAATGACAATAAAAGTGTAAACATTTGGGAATTTCCTTGCTTTTGTACATTTAGTGTATATGAATTTTCATCTTAACCCTATTAAGGGCATATGATTTCAGTATACTGGCATTTATTATGGAATGTCACTGCTTTTGTAAAGGCTATGCCTCAATAAAAGTGTCATTTTTAAGTTTTTTTTGAATTTTCTGGAAAACTAAGGTATATGGTAAACTGAAATTAAAATGCCATCAACTAGACCCTAGAACCTCTATCTCTGCCAAAAATCAGCTGAATCCATCAAATAGTTGATGAGATACAGGGTGGCACATACGTATGTACGTACATACAGATAACATGATTTCATGATTGAACTTTCTGGATCTCTGGGTTGCCATGACTAATGATGCTGAAATTCTACACACTTATAGAACCTATCAAATAAAAAATTTGTGCAAAGTTTTAACTAATTTGGTTTATTAGTTTTTGAGTTATGATTGATCAAAGAAATGAGATTTCCAGCATAGGCTATTTTTGAAGTCTATTAAGGGATAGCGCGCTCTCGCGCCTCCCTTGATTACAAGCATTGATTAGGGCTCATAGATCTCCAGGCTCTAAGAATTTTATTTTATTCATTTTTACTTTTTTTCATATTTTGTTTGCTTTTCTTCTATCTTTATTACAATCTCAACAAAATATATTTTGGTGTTATTTTGAGGCAAGGAGTTAAAGGAATAAAAAAAAAAAAATGCAATGTTAATTTTCTTAAATCTATGAGATGGGATGACACGATATCATATCTGAAGCTCTGGGGAAGACTGAGTTGTTGATTAATCCGGCCATCTGTAGAATAATGAATGGCCTTGTATCAGAATGGCCTTGTATCAGAATGAGGGCCAGATGAGACTTTTGGAAGGAGATTGCGGGCCGGAGTGAAAACGAAATCTCAGAATTACTATATTTTGTTTACATGAATAAATTGTACAAAAATTGCATTTAACACTCTACAAATCTGATATTTTTTCTCAGGAAACTTCTGTATGTGATGTTATAAAAGGCGCCGACGAAGAGTCATTTTGGAATGATAAAAAATAATGACGGGGGAAGTAGCAAGTTGATCCAGCATTCGTTTTGACACACCTCACATAGGTTCTCTGTTTCATGCTCTTTCCTCGTCTCTCGTTTCCTCTTTGCCTTTCTCTTTCTCTTTTTCTATCTCAGGCCAAGGATTTGAAATTAATAGTTAAAGAAAAATGAAATATACATGCATCATCGCTCGTTGATATTTATACATTTTCATCCCACTGTAAATCTTAATCAAAACCTACTTTTACGTCTATGTCACAAAATGATATGAGTTTTACTGGGAGGTCCGCTGGCCGGATTGCAATAATAAAGCATAGCAGAGTGGCGGGGCGGACGCTAAGCCTTCGCGGGCCGGATGTGGCCCGTGGGCCGGAAGTTGCCCGCCCCTGATTTAGAGGAAGTAAAAAAATTAACTCCAGCGAGTTAATGAACTGTAATTGTCAAAAAAAAACAAAGTAGACTATTTTTTAGAAAGTACACGTTTTTCCTCTTCACCAGCAGACTACCACTGTATCCTTTTAACTAAGTTGCACTGCCCCACTGACACATTCTATGTATGCACTACCCACGTTCATTTAGGTGAAACAGCCTGCAGATGCATCTTTTCTAGATTTACAATGGCAAACAAAGCATGTGAAACGATGTGGCCTTTTAGCTTTATGTAAGTCACTAGAGTACTTTTCACAGGAACAAACTGATTATTTTCAAATGAGTAACAGATCAGGAGAGAACATCCTGAATCACACTAGACATTGGGTGTGCCCAGGTCAAAGGACAGATAAGAAATGACAAAAGATGGAGGTAAAAGCACAACTTAAGAAATAGCCTATCCTCTACCTACATAAGAGGTGCTACCAGATCAGGCTGTCTGAAAATACTGACTTCCTGACCTAAAATGCACCAAACATTGATGTTATTGTTTTTATCCTTTCCTAAAACTCAATCATGTTCTGCAATGTATAACATATTTGATTACGTATTTTTCTAAAATAATTTATTTAAAATAAAAAACAATGGTGCTGGTGCAGAGTCGGCCCCAAGCTAAAATCGACTTGTTCCGTTCGGGTAGGGTTATCTTGGGTCCCAATCTGCACCAGTACCAAAACAAAAACATTTTATATTTTCCGAAAAAATAAAAGTCAAACCAACTATTTAATTACTTATTTAACATGAAAAAGACTTTTATTTTTTTTAATTATGACCGTCTATTGATTGCAGCTTGCAGTTGTGAATTTGACTACGGGTCGACCCTTCTTCCGATACGCCAGAGAGAGAAAATTTAATTAAACGCATTTTTTAACAACGTTTTTGAATGATTTAATAAAATTCAATATTTTTACCTAAATTCCATTGAATTTCTATTTCTATTTATTCTCGATGAATAATTTGTTGTAACAATTAAAAATGTTGTCTTCTTTTTATTCAATTTAAGTTCGAATGGAAAGAATGGAACCTCAGCTGGTCAATCTGCGTTCACTTAAATTTGATCTCTTTCTCTCTCTCTCTCTCTCTCTCGCTCTCTCTCGATCAAATTTAATTCAATGCATTTTTTTTTTACTTTCTTGAATGATTTAATGACATTTAATATGTTTACCTAAATTAGATAAAATTTCTATTTTAAATTAAAATTAAAAGTTTTGTTGTCTTTGAATTATTTTTTAACAGAGTCCGAATGGAAAGGATGGAAGCCCAGCTGGCCAATTTAACTGCCTGGGTCCATAACACTGTGATCCCATCTCGGCAACATGATTCAAGCAACAGATCAAGCACAGACATGCACAGTAATAGTAGTACCGTTTCGGATAGCACATACACTGGCTCTGCTGCCAGCAGTAAGTCATAGTTTTTATTTTTTTAATTTATTTTTTTAAATTACTTTTGTTCATCCAACACAAGGCATATTGCCACTGAAGCGTAAGGGACTACTGTGATAGGGGCCAGATTTATAAAGGGGTCAACCTAGGTGGGAAGTTGGGCAGCAAGATATTTGGTCACATTACATTTAAATTTCTGCATGCTGGTACAGTGGAAAACAGGGAGCAGGAAGGAAATTCCAAAGACAAGCAATCCGAGTAGAAAATCTGCCGGCATCTAGGGACCTCTACAGTTATGGTTGAGGAAACAGGGAGCAGAGAGGGAATTCCAAAGAAAAGTGGTCCGAAGAAAGACGCTATCAGAGTAGAAAATCTGCCGACATCTAGGTACCTCTAAAGTTATATAGAGTCGATGCTTAGGGCTCAACTGTACGACCAGTTGAGCAGCAAGATAAGTCAAACTGTTGAGCAGCAAGATAAGTCAAACTGTTGAGCACATAAAAATGCCTGTTTATAACAAGGCTAGAATGTTCCATTATGCTCAGAAGGGAAAGTCCATTCTCTGTGTTCTGATTGGCTGAGATTCATATGTGGCCATTTTAGTCTATAAATGTTCATTCATTCGAACAAGCACTCCTCCATGAGATGGATACCAATTGAGGCCCTTATGCCGGTAAGTGTTAGTTTAATTCTATAAAGGAAACAGGGTGTAGAGAGGGCATTCCAAAAGCAAGCCGTCCTTGTAAAGAAACTATCAGAGTAGAAAATTTTCCAGCATCCAGAGACGTTTACAGTGAAGGGGTGGGATTTTGCTGCTAGTCGGGTGAGTCAAGGGTGTTTTCATTTGAGGGGGTACAAGTGTGGTAAGTTCAATGCAATGTGATGGGGGGGGGGGGGTTGGAGCTTGGCAAACATGTAGGACTTATTAGGTTAAAAAAAAATTTTGAATCCTGTCCAAAAGTACACTAGGCCAGATATGATAACAAGACTTTGCTTGCATCATCAACTTTCTCTTTTTCAGCCATCTATTATATTAAAAAACATTGTCATTTTTGTCTGTGTGTCCGGCTAAAACTGAGAAACTATCAAAGATACACTTACAAATCTTGTATATCTCTATCTTTATAAAGTTAGGTATATTTATATATATTTGTATGTACAGGATTCACTCCTAAACTAATTAACCAAACTGTAAGAGATCTAAATGTGAGCTATATTTAGTTTAATTTAGTTTTATACATAGGGGATAATAAGGGAGTGAAATCCCTTCATGAAAATTCAAATACCTCTGATTTTTATAGAATTTTAACAATAAGTATTAGACATCAATTAATAAATATTCACCAAATTTCAGTTTCGATAGAGCATTTTAAAGGGTTTTTAGGAGGCATAATATGGACATAACTTACCATTTGACAATTAAAATATTTCAGATTAGCATTAAATTTGATCTATAGTCATTTGACACCAATTAAGCAAGATTCCCTGAATTTCAATTTCTTCTTAAGGGTCTTAAGCTTTAGCCTTACATTCTATGCATTTACTAGAATCAAAATGATGTAATGGATTTTGATCAAAATTAGAACAAGGACTGTAGACATAAGACTTAGTAGCATTATATCTTGATTTTAATTTTCGTAAAGGATATAAAAGTGGTGCAAAACTGTTCCGGTTCGGCCTTAATAAGTGGTGACCCATTAGTTAAAAGTAAAATAAATAACTTGTATCTGCTATTATTTATTTATTTTTTCGATTTTCTGTAATAAATGTTATTTTGCATTTTTACAAAAGATAATTTTACCTGTAATGTGATCAGATTTGCACCTTTCCGCCGTCTAAGTTGTCTTAACCTGGATTCTGCTTTCAGAATGTTCCGTCATCTTGGCTGCAGGTACTTGTGACATAAACAGTGTGCTTTTATTTCCTATTCTTCATCGTATTTGTTTGTTGCACTTAGAAAAAAAATTGCTTCTTTTAAATCACCTTATTATTTTTTAATTAGTTCAGATTTTGGTGGTTGTACCTAGGTTGCGGAATCAGAGGTTTTGAAAGGAGTCGAAGTTGAACTCGTAAGAATGCTAGGAGTCGGGGGGCCGGTTTTTTTAATCTCCAGTAAAATCAACAGAGAGAAAGTCTGAATTAATGTTGGAACGATTAATCGGAATCCGGAATCCAAAAAATCCGAACTTTTTAGAGTATCGGAATCGAAATTGGAAAAATTTTAGACTAATTTCCGATTCCAAAAACGATTCTTTTAATATTTTTTATTGTTTAAAACTTAATTTTTTTATTGCTGGCATAAGTGAAAAATATAGATGAAAATCTCACAATGAGTTTGTCAAAATCTTGGATACAATACATCAAGGGAAAACATTAAGAAGTTTGTCAAATTTAAAAGAAAATTATATCTACATCTAAAAGTAGACGCGGGCTCACCGCTAAATCCCCACCTCCCTCAAAAAAATGAAATTGTCTTATTTTTAGGCAATTTTAGAATCTGAATTTGAATCAGAATCGATAATGGTATCGGAATCGGGGATCTAGAAAAGAATCAGTAATTGTATCAGAATTGGAGAAAATATTGGAATCGTACCATAACTAGTCTGAATATTGGTAGACTTTAAAATAAGGAGTCAGAATCAGATATTTTGGAATTCTTGGAGTCGGAGTCTAAACTTACGCCTTCCGACTCTGCAACCCTGGTTGGTACTCCAATAGTCAGAAACTTTGAGAATCTTGCCGTATTTCAGGCTTATCAATGTTGTGCCACACCAGCGACCATTGCGAGTTTACTTGACTCTACAAGTGCGTCTCCGTCGCCATTATTCAAAAGAACGTTCCAAGCCTGCTCTAGGTCTGTTAAGCAAGCAGGAAAACCGATAAAACTTCCTAATATTCCAAATATATTCTCAAAGACTTTTTACATTTGGCCGTTGAAACTGATTATTCAGAATAGGACGACAACAAAGTAAACATTTACATTAACGTGTATAAAATTTGATTTTTTATGAACTCATTAATATATATTTGAAAGTTATCTCCCTTTTAATATTGTTTTTTGATTGCTATCTGAAATAAATTTATATATGTATACATTTATTTTACTATGAAGATAAACAAAGTTAGGATATAATTTAAAGATTAATTTTATCTTGATAAAACTTCCTAATATTCCAAATATATTCTCAAAGACTTTTTACATTTGGCCGTTGAAACTGATTATTCAGAATAGGACGACAACAAAGTAAACATTTATATTAACTTTTTAACGTGTATAAAATTTGATTTTTTATGAACTCATTAATATATATTTGCAAATTATCTCCCTTTTAATATTGTTTTTTGATTGCTATCTGAAATAAATTTATATATGTATACATTTATTTTACTATGAAGATAAATAAATTTAGGATATAATTTAAAGATTAATTTTATCTTGATAAATAAATGCTCGATATACAAGATAGAGCAATAATATAAGAAAATGAGTGATGAAAAACAAATTGGATAAAATACAATATTTATTAAATCATCAGATGGTTCAAACAAGAGATATAAAAAAAACAAAGGATATACAAAGGATGATTATGATAGGAACATACTTTTTGAAAATCAATGGATTAAGGAGAGAAAAAAGCTTTTTATATATCCCTTGTTTGAACTAACTGATGATTTAATAAATATTGTATTTTATCCAATTTTTATTTTCATTATTCATTCTCTTATATATATATATGTGTGTGTGTATGTAGATATATATATATATATATATATTTATATATATAATATTAGGAGAATTTAGAAAACAAAGTAATGTTATTTTTTTTTTTACATATCTGAGACTATCAGTGTTTTTTTTTTCTATTTTGCTGGTATTAACTGCAAGGGGTTGCCCCCTCGTAGATATAGCAAATTGTATGTTCAGTCTTGTTGACGATTTGGGGAAAATGAAAATCCGATGTGTTCATATGCGGTTGGCGCAAATTTGAATATATGGGGTGGCACATCTTTAAGAAAACATTTTATTATGGTTATTAGGAGAATTTAGAAAACCAAGTAATGTTATTTTTTTTTCATATATTTATTAAATGAATAAAATAATTTTTTTAAAAATACATATTTCAGTGTTAAAACAACTTTTTTAAAGAGTACTTCCTTAATTAATTAAGGTTTCATATCAACCGGTTTATTTGTTGAATCAAGCCAAAATTCATCCACTGACGAGGGTGGGGCCGGATTGTCTCTAAGTCTTCTCCTCCATTCTTGTCTTTGGTGAAGCCTGACGGAATCCAGACCCATGGCTCTCCTATCACGTTTGACCACCTCCTCCCAAGACAACTTGGGTCTGCCAGAGATGGTCTTCTCTGCTGACACATTCAACTGACGGACTTTAGCAATCCAACCATTGCTGCACTCAGCATGCCCCAACCAATGCAGTCTGCTCTTCTGCATGATGTCCGCAGGGCTTTTCAAGTTAACTTGTGCGAGTAGACATGAAAAGCCTGTCGGACATCATATATACACACATATATATATATATATGTATAATATCATATGAAATCTTAGTTAATTCAGGGAGCAATTTTCCATATATTCATCAAAATACATTTTTATTAGCATACAATTGTTTCTGCCTTTCTCAATAGCATACATTTTCGTGATATACAATATATTAGCTATTTGTTCTTCCTCAGGCTTCCTCAACACTTAAAAGTTCACACGTCAAGCTGAAAAAAATGAAGTGCATTTAATATTCATTTATTTTTCATATATTTTCTTTTACCTGACAAAATTTTTCTAAGGGGGATACTTTTTAATCCTAATTTTGCATTTGAATGATCATATTGTGATATGGCCATACCATGCTATTGTATGCTAATAAGTGTTTTTTGATGAATATATGGAGAATTGTTACCTGAATTAACTAAGGTTTCATATGATATTGTATTAAGAGCTCTAGTTGTACAATATGTCGAGATATGTTATGTAAAAATTATTTGAATTAGGATGAATTATGAAATTTGTGAAATTTAATTTAATTTCAACAAAATCTGTAAAAAAATCAGCTCACAAAGCAGGCAAACATCAAAATAGTAAACGTTTTTTGTGCTATTTTATAAAAATAGAGATTTTGTCCGTCCGTCAGTCACAATTTTTTTAAACAGAATAAATACATTGCGGAATTTGTCTCATTTCGAAATATCAAACTTCTAAACTACTTTTAAAAAATGAAGAATTTTGCATTAATAGTAAATAATAAATTCCCAACGAATAAAGTGGATACCATGACCAGAAATCGAAACTGAAATCTTAGGATCGTTAGTCTGAGGTTCTACCAATTGAGCTATTTTGACTTTCTTATAGATAGAGATTTATGATTTACGTCATGTTTCAAAACATGAATTCAGACATAAGCGATAATAAATAAATAAATAAATGAGTAAACATTATCAATAGTGTTGGAAATTATTTTGATAGTCCAAAACAATTTATTTTGCTTTACCTATGTATGTAGTTCTTTCACAATTATATAATCCTCCCAGCCTCCCTCTAGTCGCATATTTTTTGCTAGTTGTAATAAAAAATAAAGTGGTCGACCATAGTCTAGGGCAATCCAAAGGCTCCCTTTTTATTGGCTACTACACCGAGATGTAGGGGAGGGCACCACCTTTTTTCCAGAATTACTCCTCTTAACCTTGATCCTCACTTTATACTGCTGAATGTTTAGCAAGGGAGGCATCAAGTACCATTTTTTTTTTTTCAGTCTTTGGTATGACTCAACTAAGGATTGAACCCCAGTCTCCCGGCCCATTAGCAAACACTCTAGCCATTATACCAATATTGTGCCACTGTAGTCTAATACAAAGGCAAACAACATGGTTGAAACCCGTAATGTATTAAGAAACAAGTATTTTTTTAAAAATACTTGTTTCTTTGGATTGTCTGGATTACTATTCTCATGATAGATGTTTTTCTCACAACGTTTCGACTGATGTATATTCCAACCTTCTTCAGGAGCATCTTTTTAAACTCGGAAATCTATACAGAATTTCGAACTATTCAATCAGATGGTTCTCGTTCTATCAGCCATGAATAAAATAAAAGTTACTTAAGACTTCTACCCAGTCAAGGCTGAAAGAATGAGAACAATATAGCCCTAAAAACTTCTACTATATATATTGTATTGTGGATGTTATTCTCACGCCATTTTAGCTGATGTAAGCTCCGACCTTCTGAAAGTGTGTTTTGTTAAACTCGGAAATCTGTCTGGAATTTCCAATTTAACCCTTTATTTAATTCAAGAATAGGTTTATGTTTCCCCAAATTCATGCTAGAATTATCCACATGGACCCGTGGCACAACAAATAAAAAGTGCTAAGTAAGAATCAGTTCTAAGTGACCGTCTTCTGAAGATTGAAGATTCAGTCCTCATTACGAGCAATACTAGGAATATAATTAAGAATTTCTTAAGACTTCGACTAGGTCATAGTTGACGGAACAAGAACAATCTACCCCCGTGGATTAAATAAAGGGTTCCGTTCGGAATTCCGTACAGATTCCCGAGTTTGGCAAGATGCATCTGAAGAAGGTCAGAGGTTACATCGGCCGAAACGTTGTGAGACAGTCTTCTGGAGATTGATGGTTCGATTCTCACTGCAGGTGATACTAAGAATAAAATAAAAATGACTTACTTTACACTTTTAACTGGTCATGGCTGATTGAACGAGAACAATCTACCCCCCAAAATACTCCAAGATTCAAAGAATTTGCGATACACTAGAAATTTTGGCTATTTAAAAATAATAAGTTGCTTTTTTCCAAGAAGCGCTGAAAAATTCTAACCTGTGTGTTTTTTTTAATATCTTTCTTTGATGGGAATCACGATTGTGACTTTTGTGCTGTGCTGTGCTGTGTCATCAACGCCGCACTCGTAAATATTAGTATTCAACAGATTTATGCTCACTTGTCCGACTCCAAAGAAATGACAGGGCAATGATTAGGTGGATATGCAATGTAAAGCCAGACCAGATCCAGAACATTAGGTCAGCTACTCTACTTGATAAATTGACCATTATAAAACTTTATGTCCTAATAAGGGCAAACCGTCTTCGTCGGTTCGGACATGTTGAGAGAAGCAAGGGGTATATCAGCACATGCAGAGACCTAAGGCTGAACAGCAAAAAGAAAGCTGGGTGCCCTAAGAAGACATGGAAAGAAACCATCAAGCAAGGTCATAAACAGTGGCAAATGGACACAGTGAATCTCCACAATCGTGATCACTGGAGACTTAGCATATGGACAAGTGTTGGGGCGATTAATCAAAATCGGGAATCAGAAAAAGCAAAAAATTTTGGGGTATTGGAATCGGAAAAATGTTAGCCTTACTTCCGATGTCCAAAACGATTCTTTTAATTGTTTTCTTTTGTTTGTTTTTGTTTAAAACTTAATTTTCCATTGCTGGTACTAATGATAAAATGTTAAATATTTATTGATTTTAAACTACCAGTAAAACTAAAATCTATAGATCCCCCCCCCCCAATGTATTTTTACGTTTGCAGAAATATATGCACATATTACATAAGGTTTTACGGTAATCCTAAAAAAATAAAAAAACAACAACTGTATAGCTAAATATTTAAAGGTTTTAAAAGAATCGGAATCAGAAATTTAGAATGGAATCAGTAATTCTATCAGAATCGAGGAAAAATATTGGAATCATTCCATCACTAATAAGGACAGCCAGATAGCGTCGAACCTCTTGTTGAAGGGAATATAGACGATAAATCTGGATAGTGAATGAGTTTGTTATTCAGTTTTCTTTTTTTTAAAAGCTGATTATTATCAATTAATCACCGACGTTTCAGATGATTAAATAAAAACTTTTAAAGAAATGACTTGTTTAATTTTAGGAGTGGGGTTCAGTTTTCTATTGTTTTAGTATTATCCCTATTTAGATACACAATGGACTCTTTCGATAAGTATGTTTTTCTTTTAAAACTTATACGTCACCACTTATCAGGAGACAAAAGCCATTCGATGATAAGGGTCAATGAGATTGTGAGTTGGCGATGAGCAACGCCTTGAATGGATTGGAACCGAATGAGTGAAATTGATTATTAAAGTTGATGACTCGACAAGAATTTGTTAACATTGGACTTAAAAACGACCATTGTAGTCAGCTGGAAATCAATAGTGTAGTATCGTATTTCACAGATGGGAGGTTCTTATATAATATTTTGACTGTAATCCACTCAGGGAGTTGAGTATTGATTTACTCCTCTTCAGGAGTTAGGCACAAGGCCAGTTTTTATCTTACTCCCACAAGTAAGATGTGACCCAAGGTCGTGTCGGGAAAGTGGGGTTTGAAAAGCCAGCGCCCGAGAGGTGAGCACTCTGGCCATTTAAAAATTGCCTGGGCAGCCCCGTCGGCATTCCCCGGTAGGGGCGCATCAGACAGTAAGCAATAAACTTACTCCTCCCCAAAGAGGGGAGGCAAAGCCTGGGAGGGTGGACCTCCTAGAACTGCACAGGACAGACCCATTGACTGGCGTAAGTCAAGTCCCGAAGGACAAGACAATACCAGTATGGGGTGCAGTATCCATCGGAACAGATACTACACTTTGATCTTAGCCAAAAGGCCACTGGCGATATTGTATTACTTAAATATAACCATATTCTTCTTTTCAACATACGTGTCTGTCTTATTTAATTATTATGCCCATTCGAGAAAATAACATCTATATAAGTTTAACCCATCGGTACGAGTGTATAAAGTAATTTACGCATGCGGGTTGATCGTTTCGTTGCCGTTGCCACCATCATCGTTGTGAGCCCAGGTTGGTTTTTTGTTTGCTGACACAAAACCACGCCGACAATTGTTAGTTAGTTTATAAAAAGTTTTATTTAAAAAGAGAGAAACAGAAACTTTGCATGCGTGACAGAGAGAGAGAGAGAGGGGGGGGGGGGAGGGGGGAGATTAGATAAGTAGATTTTACTACATCAGTCGCCTGACACATGCTGTCCCTGTTTTACAAAAGCATGTCTTTTCTCGTTCAAGTCTTGCCGGCTAAGAGTGAGGAAGAGGGCCCATCCCAGAAATCATGTAGTTTACGTAACTTCCATTCTGTACCCGACCTCCGACCATTACCATTAACATGATTACTACAATGTAACATTCCCAAATGGTCACCCATTCAAATACTGACCAGGCTCAATGTTGCTTACCTTCAGTGATCTACCGGGAACCAGTGTGTCAATGTGATCATGCTGTATGTAGAGTAGGGTAATAATAGGATGGACAGAAAATAAAGTTAGAAAGGGCTAAAAAAGATGGATTTTCAGGGTGGTTGCATGAGGTCGGGATGGACATTATGCTCAAGAGTATCTGAAACAACTACTTAACTCAGTAAGTAAAAGATAATAAAATCAGGATGTTTGTTCTGTTTCGACCTGCTTGAATTCGTTGAGGCTTCTGGTGAATCAGTGTTTCATTTGAAGGGGTTTCCGTCAAAGTTTTTTTCTGGATACAGAAGTTTCATGCTATGAAGTGGTGTCTGCTGTGCAGTGATTTTGAAACTATTACCAGTCAGTGATTTTGTGTGCCGAATTGTATCAGTGATTTTCTTTCCTTTCCTTCTCTACCCACTCTAACAGTTTTCTGTTGTTTTTTTTTTTAAACAACTATCACTCTTTCCCAACGTTGTGCTTTCCTTTACTTAATGGTTTGCACATAATGTGTGAGGTTTAAATAATTTATTAATTCTATGTATTTGTGACTTAATACAGTGGAGAGTTATGTTTATCTCATGTTGAAAGAACGTTTATCATGAGATCACTGAAATTAAGCAATAACCAGTACTTAGATGGATGACTGGTTCAGACTATCAAAATTATATTCATCTCATGTTGAAACAACGTTTATCATGAGATCACTGAAATTAAGCAATAACCAGTACTTAGATGGATGACTGGTTCAGACTATCAAAATTATATTCATCTCATGTTGAAACAACGTTTATCATGAGATCACTGAAATTAAGCAATAACCAGTACTTAGATGGATGACTGGTTCAGACTATCAAAATTATATTCATCTCATGTTGAAACAACGGTTTTCATGAGATCACTGAAATTAAGCAATAACCAGTACTTAGATGGATGACTGGTTCAGACTATCAAAATTATATTCATCTCATGTTGAAACAACGTTTATCATGAGATCACTGAAATTAAGCAATAACCAGTACTTAGATGGATGACTGGTTCAGACTATCAAAATTATATTCATCTCATGTTGAAACAACGTTTATCATGAGATCACTGAAATTAAGCAATAACCAGTACTTAGATGGATGACTGGTTCAGACTATCAAAATTATATTCATCTCATGTTGAAACAACGGTTTTCATGAGATCACTGAAATTAAGCAATAACCAGTACTTAGATGGATGACTGGTTCAGACTATCAAAATTATATTCATCTCATGTTGAAACAACGTTTATCATGAGATCACTGAAATTAAGCAATAACCAGTACTTAGATGGATGACTGGTTCAGACTATCAAAATTATATTCATCTCATGTTGAAACAACGGTTTTCATGAGATCACGTAATTCCGTTGTTTCTCATTAAACAATGGAATTTCCATTTTCTATCTCTAAAGCTAAAATTAAATTTGATTTACTATATCAAAATATTTTGTTTCTGAAACAAAAATTGATGACATTAACAATAAACTATTTAAAGAAATACCGTTTTAAAGAGTGATATTATAGAAACTCGGTTTTATTTGCTTGTATTTATCTTATATATAAAGTAAAGTAAGAGATTTTAGTAGAAAAAAATAAACCAGAGTGCTCAATTGTAATACAAGAGTGATATATGTTTTATTTACAAAACAAGATTCTTGTTCTGTATTTTGATAGCTGATTAATGATCTCACCCATTGTTCTGCCAAGTCTTTGGACTAGTAACGGGTGAACTGTGTGAAACCTGGGTACCATTCGATGGGATCTAAATTGTATAGTATGTAAATAAAACATATATTGTTTATTCTGTAATAAAGACCAATGTGGATTTATTTGTGTGTGACTGGCAGGGATTGTCTCCTCCCATACTGTCGATTGCAGGTTTAGCATGAAACACATGTGTATATGGGTTTATTTTGAAAATAATATTTATTTATATATATATGTGTGTGTGTGTGTGTGAAGGTTCTTTTCTTTGTTTTTTTTTCTTTGTTTTTGCCCACAATGACCCACAGTGTGATGTAGGTTTTTTTCCAGACTTTCCAATTTGAGAACTTTTCTTCTTTGTGGATTTTTCTGATGATCTTTAGGTGTAGCAGAGCCGATATTGTTATAATAATGTTGGTTGGCTCACCTCCAGGGAAACGAGTTGTAAAAATACATCTCACAGGAATGTTATGTTTTTTGAAAATGTGAAAAAAAAATTGAAAATAAAAACCATGATTATTGGAATATAAAATGAACTTATCTTATGTATATATATACTAGAAGAAAACTCGTCGCAGGACAAGGAAAATGATTTCCCTGAACAGAACATTATTTCCACCAATTTTATGTCCCCTTTACAAAGATAACAATCAATATATAATGATACTAAACCTTTTGTCTAGAATCCTTATTTTAATTTTGATCAAAATCCATTACATGATGTTAATTCTAGAAAATGTTTCAAATTGAAGGCTTAAGCTTAAGGGCTCTTAAGAAGAAATTGAAATTCAGGGAATCTGACTTCATTGGTATCTAATGACTATGTATCAAATTCTATGCAAATCTTGAATTTTCAAATGGGAATTTGTGCCCATATTATGCCCCCTAAAAACTTTTAAAAAACTTTTAAAACACTCCAAAGAAACTGAAATTTGGGAAAATTTTATTAATTAATGACTAATATCTATTGTTAAAATTTCACAAAAATCAGAGATATCTGGATTTTCACGAAGAGCTGCCACACTTTTTTTACCCCTTTCAGTATAAAATTAAATTAAACTAAATATAGCCCACATTTAGACCCTTTTATGCCTAGAATCTGTGTTCCAAAATTCATAATGTTTGGTTTATTAGTTTAGGAGTGAATCCTATATATACAAATATATAAAGATACCAAATTTTATAAAAATAGAGATGTTTAAATATGTATATTGTCTTGCATCACATCACCCAAAAGTTAGGGAGTAAAACGTGCCTTTTCTAGCTCCCTGATGTGGTGAGGGGAAGCAAGGAAGCAAATAGCAAGTCAGACAACCAATTCAAACTTACCATGCCACCTGAAATGAATTCAGAAAATAAACCTTCCACTCTATAATAAAAAGTCAACTGTGGGTGTTTTTTTTCTTTAAGTCATCAGAAATGATGATAAAAATTTATATATTAAAAATTAAATTACTCACCATCATCATCATTTTTTGTCGTCTTATTTACCTTGGTCAAAAGCCTGACGTTTTCTGGCAGCCTGTAATCTCAGTCTACAAGCTTGGCAGTCTTGAGGATTGATTCCGTTCAAATTCTATTGTTTAAAATCCTTATTCATGGTTTGCATCCATGTTTTCTTGGGTTGTCCAACTACACTAATATATATATATATATATATATATATATATATATATATATATATATATATAAGGATGAAAAGGAATTAGAAAAGCGACGGAGGCAGATCTTTTTTCAATTCAGTTGCTCAATGCAAGGTATATTCCGCAAAAAAGCAATTAATTTAATTAATTTTTTCCTTAAGCCAGGCTTTTCAAAGATCAAAATCTTATCATCAGAGGAAATTGCTGGGATAGATAAGTTGGCGGAGAGCCAAGATTTAAAATCTGAAAAAGTAATATATATATATATATATATATATAATGTATGTGATTTTATGAAGGCTTACCAAAGCATTCCTTTCAGGACACCAATGATCACCATTAAAGATATTTTTTCTTACAAATATTATTTATTAAAATTTAATGTATATATATATATATATATATATATATTGTATTAATAAAAAGGTAGAAGATGCAAAAACACGTTTCACCAGCCCTCCACCTTACGGTGTCTGCATTTTCTTATCCAAGAGTCGCTCCTCTCAATGTTATATTAAATATAATTATCCACGGACATGTGTTTTGTTGTTATACGACTCATCAGCTTAGCTGAACTTTGCGACATTCAAAACCAGGACCCCAAAGTCTGAAGCCTAAAGTTGTACCACTGAGCCAAGTGAAGGGAAATTTATTCCCAATTAGCATTTAGGTAGAGTGCTTTTTATTCAAAAGTATCGCAAACAAAATAAATAAATGACATCTATCAAATACATTCAGTACTAGCGGGGATTGGCGTCAGGCTTCAAACTCAAGGGGCCTGGTTTTTAATCTCGCTACATTCAGCAACGCTGATGAGTTGTATAATGATGAAACACGTATCTGTAGATAATTATATTTTTAAAATATATGCCGCTCTCCATTTAGCAGCATCACATTGATGAAGGGAAAATTATTCCCAACTAGCATTTAGGTAGAGTGCTTTTCGTTCAAAACTATGACAAACAAAATTTTTAAAAATGACATCTATATAAAGAAAATAATATAATTCTTATAATTTAGTTTTGGTATGTGTGGGCTATTCTTATATTCTTGTAAATAGTAAAAAAAATACCATTGGCTCTTTGTGTGACTTTAAAGAATGAAATATAATATGTATATACATATAAGTAATCCAGGTTAAGTATGTATTCACGAGATAAAAATCGAGAGAATTTCAACCGGGTGTATATAATAGTGCTCAATAGTGAATAGAGCTATTTATATTGTTTTTATTTATACACACATGTACAGATGCGACACTGACATGACAATGTTTTGATCTGAAGAGATCTTAGTATTTAATAACTATGGATAGAAACATCGTCATGTCAGTGTAGCATCTGTACATGTCTCTAAATAAAAAATATTAATATATATATATATATATATATATACACATATATAAATAAACAAAATTTTGTTACATTCCAAAAATCAAGATTTTATTCATCTTACAAATCATTTTTTCAAAGCAAACACCTTTGATGCAATTACTGCTCCATTTCGTTCACCAAAACACAACCGACATTTGTTTGTTAGTATCGGATCTTTCTTCTATGGACTAATCAGAAAGACAAAACAGTTCTCAATCAGAAAAAATATGTAGCGATGCTACAAAACAAAAGTTTTAAAAACAAACAACTCACATTGGATTCAGTTCCATCGAGAGTCTCAGAAATCACTACCTAGAGAAGACAGCCATCTTGTTATCTGAAGCGGAGCTATAAAAAATACGGACAACATTGTCTGAAAACCTGTTATAAGGGACTAATATTTAAACCTGGTTGAAAGATAATTACAGTTTTTAATAAAAATACCTTAATCAATTTACAACTAAAACTTATTATATAATTTATGCAATTTAAATTGAGAGAGTCAATTTAAAACACAGAAGTACGAAACTAAAAGATACCACTTAAAACTGAATACTTATTTTTTTAAATATATATATTAAATCTATTTCAAGAGCCTCGTGCTCAAACATTCAAGATACTGCTTGCTCTTTACTATACGATCAAAAATAGATGTAAGAGACAAAACTCGTCAGAAAACCAGGGGTGTTACCTCCCTTTTGCTCAATTCAAAAAGGAGACTAACAAAGTTACCTTTATGTGTCTATATTAGGATAGAATTCATAATTCTACAACACATGTGATCCGTTTACCTTATCCTGGATAATTAAGTCATTATTTTATAGTCTATATTAGAGGTATAGAAATATGTCAGTCAGTCAGTCTATATAACATCTAAAAATACATGGAACTGTCCGATTTTTGTTCTTCATATCCTTGTTAAAATCTTATTTAAAATCTTATGTTAATTATGCAGAATATCTTATGGGTTCCTGAACCTGAAAAAGCATTTGATAGCTACACTGAAAAATTACCGGACTTCAAACAGTCTAAATCTTTCTAATATTATATATTAATACATACTACCAGTGGTTTGTGGTTTATCGTTCACCTTGGTCCGGACTCAGACTGAAAAAAATGATCCCCTCCTCGTGTGTAGAGCAGGATAACCCACAGATTAGCTGGGAGGGTACTTACGGAATTCCTAATCTTATATTACAAATCAATCTGATCATTAAGGTTGAGAATAACGAGAAGAAACCTGATTCCATATTATCCTACCCTTGTTTCAATATATATATATATATATATATATATAAATTTGTTTGTTATTTTTGTCTGAAATTATTTCATATTTAATCTAGTAATTGTTTCGTATTTAAAAAAGGATACCGATGATTTTGTTCATGTCGTTTTTATGGTTGGAAATCTCATAGTGATTTGAAGGTAAAAGTATTTTTAAAAAAACTCATGGACTAAAATTCAAGATGGTTGACAAACCTGTCTTGATAGAAAAGGCTTAAATAAAAAAAAAACACTTGCTTTTCTCTAAAATTTGAAATATTTTTACACAATAACAAGTCTGCATAACATAAAACGTTTGTTAGTACTGATATATATATATATATTACTTACACTCAATTTTCTAATACCCTCCTAACAACGGCAACTTATACATAATAGATATTTGTCCTATAGTTCTTAATTAGCAATTTTTTTATGGAAATTGCTCCAGACGAGGCATGAAGTCACTCGATGTAAGGAGTTAAAAGAAAAATACTACTTCAAGGTCAAAAACTAGCCAATGATAAGTGTTATATGGATAGATTCTGACCCAGAAAAGTACAATTCTTCTCCCTTTGTCAGAAACATCGATCATGGAATGTGAGGACTAAAAGACAAAATAAGGGAAACAAAAGTTATAAGGCTGCAGAAATTAAACCCAAGGTCCACTTTCTACTCTCCTATTTACCTGATGTATTGGCCACTATACATATATACATGTATATATTGATCTCATACAATAACACCTGTTTACCATATATTTTTCTGAAAGTTTGTGTGCTCTAAAATTGTTCTCTTCCATTACCAGGTTTGTCCGACATCCCCAGTGCAGCTCAACACGCGTATCAAGGAATGGCCCCATCGCAAAAGGCTCAGTCTCCAATGTATAATACCACCAGCAGTAGCAGCAGCAACCAGAACCAGCCGCCGGTTTTTGGACCGAACACGCGGACGCGTATGATACTTATTAAACGTAGGCTTGACGAACTAAAGGCAGATTTTAAAAACATGCAACTTCTACACCAGAAAAATACGGAAGCCGGGCAAGCTATGTTTGTCGACTCTGCGAAAAAAATTTTGGTAAACCACATTTGGAATTCTTTATTTTTCTTTATCTATATAAAATGGTGGCATACTTTTTCCATTGCTTCCTAACTTTTCTGAAAACTTTCTAATTAAACTCACTTGAGGCAGGGGGGGGGGGGCAGTTAAAAAAAAATTTTTACCTAATGGGTCACCACTTATCAAGGCCCGGGGGCCATTTGAGGATAAGGGTTAAAGAGATAGGTGGGATGGGCAGAAGATTACTTAAGAAAAATTGATTATCCATGAGGACAGCTCAACAAGTATTTGTTCACATTAGACTTGAAGACGACCATGCTGTAGTCGGCTGGGAAGCAACAGACTCATGGTATCTTGTTTCACAGATGGGATGTTCTAGGAAAGAAACTTTGTTCATGGAAGTTTTGTTTTGTTTTTTGGTACAGAGAGAGAGAGAGAGAGAGAAAGGAAAGTTTTTTGCTGTGGTTGTAGCCAGATGAGTTCTTGCTGTGAATATTTTACAGGGGGGGGGCAGGGATTGGAGCTCAGTCGAGCACCTACCATGAACATAATGATACATTAGAGAGGCTAGCAACTGTGTGAAAGAGGCTATAGGGACGAGAAGAGATTGCGGAGTCGGTTCTGTACTCTGTCAAGACAAGAAAGAGTGCTCCGAGCAGCACCTCCTCACATATGAGAGCAGTACACCATCTTATGATGTGTGTGGCTCTTATACACGTAGAGAATTTCATCAGGTGGCAGGTACTTTCTGGAGCGGTAGGATGATCCAGTCATTTTTCTAATGACCTTAGCAACAGATTTGATGTAAGTCTTCAGGTATGGGGTGAATGTAAGTTCATGAAGCTTTGATAACGGGGCTTCCTCGAGAAGAGAGCCATTCATTTCAACTAGAGAGAAGTGAAGATCCAGGCATTTTGTTCATAAAAAATACTAATACTTCAAGTTAACTGCTGTTGATGCTTGGTATGATGATGCTTGATGAACAGATAAATCTTACTAGCAACATAAACAAGCATATATTGTCACTACAAATTAAATCTCTCTCTCTCTCTCTCTCTCTCTCTATTCATTTAGTGTCATTGCATATATTTAAATGAATATTGATTTACTCCTCTCCAGGAGTTAGGCACAAGGCCAGTTTTTATCTTACTCCCACAAGTAAGATGTGACCCACGGTCGGGTCGGGAAAGTGGGGTTTAAAAATTGCCTGGGCAGCCCATCGGCATTCCCCAGTAGGGGCGCCTCAGGCAGTAAGCAATAAACTTACTCCTCCTCAAAGAGGGGAGGCGAAGCCTTGAAGGGTGGACCTCATAGAACTGCACAGGACAGACCCATAGACCGGCGTAAATCAAACCCCGAAGGCCAAGACAATACCAGTCTATGGGGTGCAGTATCCATCGGAACAGATACTACACTTTGATCTTAGCGTAAAGGCCAAAACGAATGCAAAAGTCTTTTTTATTTATCACTCCTAAAAACCTATGAAAATACTGTATATATAGTATTAACGAAAGGCCCAAAGACAGCTATTTGAATGCCTAATTTGCTTAACTATGGATTTAAACAGTTTATAATAAATTAATGTTTGGTGTAATTCATCTGCTGTTGCCCTATAAATATAAAATACTAATACTTCGAGTTAGCTTCTGTTGATGCTCGATGAACGTCATCAGCATCATATCATATTCGGTTTATCGTTCGTTTTACATGCTGACATGTGTTGGAAGACTGTAAGAAATTGACTTCCAAACAATCCTATCTCTGGCCAGGTCTTTATTTATCCCTCTTTCTTTCGAGTCCATCCTTATCACTTATGAGTCAATCTGAAGGTGGACTTAATCAGCATCAAATCACTTCAAGATTCCACTTTTCATTGTTAACCGAGTGATTGTCCAATTCATCAGAGAAGGGAAATAATGAATATAATCTCACCTAGGTTAATCAGGACCCTCTGATAGCAGTCTTATCATTAATGATAATAAGGATGTTTGTTTACTACTTTCATGTCTGTAGATATCAAACATTAGAAAAACTAGTGATCAAATTCATTTGGATTATTTGGATTATTCGGACTATTGTTCTCATTTTGGATGTTATTCTCACAACGTTTCAGCCGATGTAACCTCTGATGTACTTCAGGTGCATCTTGTCGAACTCGGGAATCTGATAAAGTTCTAAGTAATAATCAGTTTTACGTGACATGACATTCTTCTGGAGGTTGAATGTTCAATCCCCAGTACGGGCAATACTAAGAATATTATCTTTTTTTTTATATGGAAGTCATCCCGGACAAGGTATGAAGCCACTTGATGTAAGGAGCTAAAAAAAAATACTATTTCAAGGTCAAAAACTAGCCAACAATAAGTGTTAGACGGATAGATTTCGACCCAGAAAACAGCAGTTCTTCCCCCTTTGTCAGAAACATCGTTCATGGAATGTGAGGACTAAAATACAAAATAAGGGAAGCATTAAGAATTACTTAAGACTTCTACCCGGTCATGGCTGATGGAATGAGAGTAATCTGCCCTCGTGAATTAAATAAAGGGTTCCGTTCGAAATTCTGTACAGATTCCCTAGTTCACCTGAAAAAGGTCAGAGGTTACATCAGCCAAAACGTTGTAAGAATAACATCGAAGATGAGAACAGTAGTTCAAATAATACAAATTATCAATCCTCATCTAAAAAAAATTCCAAAACATAATGTTTAAATAGACATTAGAAACAATACTAATGCTTGTGTTCTCTTGATGATACACCAAACTAAAAGAATATTAAAATGAGTAAAATTAATATTCTCCAAACAAAACAGTTTTGCACCACTTTTATGTCTTCTTATGAAGATTAAAATTAATAAATAATTCTACTAAACCTTATGTCTGGAATCCTTACTCCAATTTTGATCAAAATCCATTACATGATCTTGATTCTACAAAAAAGGACTAAAATATAAGGCTGAAGCTTAAGGGGTCTGAAGAAGAAATTAAAATTCAGGGATCTTAATTGGTATCTGACTATGGATCAAATTCAAGGCAATATTTGAATTTTCAAATGGGAGGCTATGCCCATATTATGCCCCCTAAAAAACTTTTAAAATACCCCAAAGAAACTTAATTTTTGGAATATTTAGTAATTGATGGCTAATATCTAGTGTTAAAATTTCGGGTGACGGAATTAATTACAAACCGGAAGTAATTTTATGTCGCTTAGGAATTAGAAATCTCGTAATTCTTGATGATAAAATGAAATAAAACTTTTTTTTTTCAATTCGTACTATATAATTTTGCAAATGAAAGAAATAAAATGAAATTTATTAGTTGAATAACAAATAAAATTGATAAATTAATTTCGAGTTGTAATTAATTTCGAGTTGTAATTAATTCCGAGTTGTAATTAATTCCGAACCCCAAAATTTCACAAAAGCAAAGATATCTGAATTTTCATGAACAGCTTCAACCCCCACTTTGCCTCTTTTGCATAAAACTAAATTTAACTAAATATAGCCCACATTATACATCGTTACACCTAGAATATATGGCATAATTATGTTGACAATATACAGCATAATCACGTTGACACACCGGTTCTCGTTAAATTACCGAAGTTAAGCAACGTTGAGCCTGGTTAGTACCAGATGGGTGACCATTTTGGAATACCAGGTGCTGTATGTAGGAGGACGTCGATATTAGCTTTATCAAATTATAAAATAAAATAAAGTATTTCCAAACTGTTTTGGAAACGATCATACACCATACTGGACTTGATGTTCTAATTCTTAGAACAATAGTAATGTTTTAATTACTTAAATATTTTTCGCCTACCGACCGTCGGGAATTAGTTCCTAGACTGAAGATTGCGTTAGCATGAAACATCGATGTCTCTAGGTATTTAAATAATTAATATTTATTTATAAAAATATTATTGTTTATATATATATATATATATATATATATATATATGAGAGAGACAGAGAGAGAAATAAACATATAGATAGATAATGCGTTCTGCATTATCTCTTTTTTCGCACCCTCTCAACAACAGCTGCACTCTGAGCAGTTTGGGGCCTGCCAGAATGCTGATCACTCTCTGCTGATGTGCAGCCATTTTTGAATCGGTTGAACCACTCCTTAATTTGTGTTACATATCGCATCTTCTCCAAACACCTGCTGAATCTAACACGACGGTGCAGATGAACACCATTCCAAAAGAAAACTTCCAGAGGTGTTTCCGGCAGTGGATGGATCGGTGGGCTAAGTGTGTGTAAGCACAAGGGGCCTACTTTGAAGGGGATTAGGGTCCCAAACTCTGTCACGTATTTGAAATATTTTTTCTGGCCTGAGGTCGGATACTTTTTAGACAGGCCTTGTGTGTGTGTATATATATATATATATATATATATATATATATATATATATATAAGCCCAAATTCTAGTATATACTAAATAGTTTTTAACGCCAATACGTAGTTAAAGCAAAATAAATTGTTTTGGACTATTAAAAAAATTTCAAACGCTATTGATAATGTTTAACCATTCATTTATTTATTTATTTATTTTATGATCGCTTATGTTTGAATTCATGTTTTGAAACATGACGTAAATCATAAATCTATGACGTTACGTCAAAGCTATAATTATTTTGTTCAGGTAATGTTTTAAGATCTATTCATAAGAAAATCTAAATAGCTCAGTTCGCAGAACAACAGACTGAAAATCTCAAGGTTTCGGTTTCGATTTCCGGTCATGGCATGAGTGGATTGTTTGCTAATATGTATTTGATTATTTTCTAGAAAATAATAAACCTGGTTCTAACTAACATTCTCTTTTTATTTGTTTGTTGTTATTTATTTTTTAACTTTGATTATTTTCTTTATTTTCAGAGTGTATTAGACAGGGTGTCTTTCACTGTAAGCATACAACCAGTCCGCAAACAACGGCATGACGTGGACATGGACTATACCAATTTTATTTGGGAAGAACAAAGGATCGACAATGCACTTACGTAAGTAGATAAAGGATAATCTCCTTTCAGAGTTTTCTATCTCTTCTTGAAGACATTTAACAGGAATTGGTAACAGTCACATGATTGAAATCTATTTCCTGTTGTATTAATTTGTGATATCTGCACATGAGCTGTTATGCCCAGACTTGTGTAGCAGCGTGGGCGATCAAAAACTTTTATGTGTGCGTGCTTTTCTGCACAACTGGAGTTTGGGCACGCAAATTAATCGGTTTCAGTCGAGACGGCAATACGGCATAATCACGTTCTCGTTAGATCACCAAAGTTAAGCAACATTGAGCCTGGTCAGTACCAGATGGGTGACTGTTTGGGAATACCAGGTGCTGCATGTAGAAGGACGTCGACACCTCCTTGTAAGAACTGCAAAAACCTAACATCATCATCCTCCTTAACTGGGATATACATGCGACTGGGAACCGCTTGTTAATTTGATAGTCCCTAGAAACTTCCTCTTTTGGAGAGAGCCAGTTCAACCCGCCTAGGGTAAATGCTGCTTCATTCGTTCGTTCGAGACGTCAATGTAGAAGACGTGGCATTTTCTCTTGCCTCTCGTCCATAGTGATGAAAGAGACGGGAATAGACTAAAGACATGAACTCACTTGCATTTCTACTATAATACGTGCCTGCCGAACCAACTTGCCTTACATTCTTATGTTCCTGTTCTGTTTAACGAAACTGTAAAATAAAGTTGACTTAATTGTAAAGAAGATATCAGTATTTTTTTATGGAACTCTGGTGACGTTTTCTTCTTCTTCATCTCAAGCGAGCTGAGCCTGATAAAAGTCCAGGCAGTCATCACCGGAACCTCTACAAAATGGCTATCTTCAATTTCGACGTTTAACTCCCACCAACTCTCACTCTACAGATTTGTCAGTAACTCAAGCTAGTATAATAATATGCTTGTACATATGTTATCACCTTTCACACCCATTTTCTTAAATGAAATAGTCGATTGCCAAAGATGAAATGCAAAAAACTAATTGAGAAATATCCCACGTCGTTGAGTGCCAAAAATTTAGATTTTATTATTTAGAAATAAATTGTTCGAAAATTGAATAAATTGTTTGAAAATTGAATAAATTGTTCGAAAATTGAATAAATTCCCATAAATAGAATTCTGTTATCGTCGTTAACTTAAAAGTAACATTTGTTTTATTTATTTAAAAGACATTTAGCAAACAATGAAGTGACTATGTATTTTTTAAATATTGTTAAATTGTTAAAATAAATAAATTTAAAAAAGTTAAAAACTTTCTTTTTATATATATATTATGAGCTGGCTTTTCCGGCTTCGTAAACGTTTGCAACTTGAAATACTTGAAACATTAATTTAAAATAATAAACATTTGATTCATAACTTTGTTGTAAACACGAAACAAAATCTTTCTCATTTACTCATATAGATAAACATCAATTTTGATACAAATTTATTCATCTTTTAAATGTGATTGTAAAGAAAGAAAAAGAAATCAATTTGCTTTTTCATTTACAATTTAGAAATAGATTGCAACTTGTTAAAAATCGAATCGGGGTGAGGGGCTGTAAAGAAAAGAAGATTTAGACAAAAATACTAAATATTTGTCCAGGAAATAAAACAATATTGAAAAACAGAACTATTTTTTATATGAAAATCAAAACAATCATTGAATTAAAAAATAATAACAAATAATAGTTAATTAATAAAATGTCGTTTTTCAAAACAAATATGCAAATTAGTTAATCTTACAACTGATATCGCATATACATAAGCAGAATATAAAAAAACGGTGCATCGATTGTGTAAAGCATATAAATAGGTTTTAAGCCTATTTATATGCTTTACATATGAGTGTCATGTAAAGTAAAGTTAACATTTAATTTCATGCTTTTTGAATTACAGAAAATTAGAAAATTCGGTAGAAGAAGTTCGGACAGACGTGATCTCAAAACAATGCCGTGTGAACTCAACAGATGTGGAGAAAATGGCGCTAACTTTAAGTCAGCTCTCAAAATGTATTGCGGAACAAAAAAGTAAGCAAAGAGATTTTTTTTAATTTCCATATTGATATCTGTTTAATTTATTTATTTAATTTTTTTTGTTTTCAATGCCTGGAACTAATCATAAGAACAAACTTTGGTGATTTTGGGTTTTTTTTTTTAGTTGATAAAGGGGTGGAAACATTTCCACCAACAGGAGCAGTAAGGCGCCTCCTTCCCTCCGCTAGCCTGTTGGAGACCCTTTGGCAGGGTCGAGTACCTACTTAGCCCCCCCCACCCCCACCCCCCCCCCCACCGATCAGGGTATGTGAGATCATGGCAGGCAGGTGATGGATGGAGGGTTGAGCAGCCTAATGGATTTTAGGAACTGGTCAACCCTCCGTTTTGTGTTAGGCAGATGATACTGATTTTTGTACAATGGCTAAGACGTCCTGCTCTGTAAGAGCACTGCCCCTATAGAAGGTAATTGCAACCCACTATAGGTAACCTCTTTGCAAAAAACATCATGATGAAACAAAATATTCAAATAAGAATGGAGAGCGATGATCGTCGATGTCTGCAAGTAGACCTGATACCTGAAGAAAAGGAAATGTTTTTTTTAAGTTTTAATTTTTTTTTAATCTATCTTTTTTTACTTGAAGATTTCAATAGAATAAGGCGCCATTACTAGGCTGTGACACAGCTAGTAGACAGGCAAGATAGTGCTGTTTTTATGAGTCTTGTATGATGTAAAGTGATTCTTGGGACAAAATGTTTAAACATCCTATTGTAGCAGTCATAATTAATGATTTATTTTCTCTCTCGGAGAACTGTCCCTGTTAGGCGATTTGGTCACACACTGGCCAACCAGCTTGCAGGGCGCATTTATTTCATCTGTACCCTGAAGAACTACTTCAGCCAGTTAGAGAATCACGGACAGTGAGCAGAGAGTTTCCTGAAAGCAACCAAGAAGGGCGCCTCCTTCCTCTCTCCTGCCTCGATCCACTGAATTCCCGAACATCGACTATCTTAACTCGGAGATAAGCTGCTTGTTCGCTTAAATAATTTTCTTATTTCATTTTTTCACTTGGGCACTTATTTCATTTCTTCACTCGGACACTGTCCAACTTTACCAAACGGTATAGGTAACTTTAATAAATAACTTTTCGTTGTTGTTCCTAAAAGAGGTTTTGTTTTTCCTTTCGTCTGACGACCGTTTTTGTTGTACAAATATATTATAGGAGTTGTTCGGTGCTTGTTGACAATTCCTCCGTCATGAAAAATTAAAAAATGAGAAACATTTGTATCATGTACGTACCCATGATGGAAAGAAAATATCAGATGCTTCTGCTGTTTAGGCTCAACATTAAAATATTTAAAGAAATGTATAAACTTTGTTATATACGTGTTAGCTGAAAATAAGATTGTAGAGAAAAAATTACGCAAATTCATCCAGTATTTATTAAATTATAAGAAAAAGAAAAAAAACACGATCTTATGTTTCATTAGACATTTTCATTATATTATATAGACAAGGGAGATAACTCAAATTTTGTTTACTGGTTTAACAAAAATGGCTACCGAAAGATAAAATCGTTTTACATTTTTAATTTAATAAATACTGGATGAATTTGCGTGATTTTTGGTGTACAATCTTCTATTAAGCTTCAACGTAAGTACATAACTGTTATGTATATTATATTTCTTCAGCTGCATTTGTCCAGAATTGAACTCAGCACCTTGGGATTACGAGATGGATTACGTGCACTTGCATATATTTCCGTTAAAGTAAAATTACTGGGTTTTCTTGTCCACGTGACTTTTTAATTTAAATGTGTTCTCCTTCTTTTACCATATATACGTTCTTGGCCTCTTGCCTTGTTGGCATTGTAGTTTTTAATTAATTGAATAAAGCCTTAGAAAAGGTTTTTCTATTCGTGTCTTCTTTTTACATTACAATAACAAAGTTTATACATTTCTTTAGCTATTTTTTTTTTAAATGAAGTCTAACATGTCGGATCTAAACAGCAGAAGCATCAAATATCATACACCAAAAAATCTCGTAAATTGATCAAGTAGGTTTTTTTTTAACAAAAGAAAATCATTTTTATGCAATTAATGGTAATTCGTAGAGATTACCATTATGTAGAAGGCTTATTCTAAACTCTATTTTTGAAGAGTTCGCAAAAGTTTTAATTTTTTTTAATATCGCAAAAGTTTGAGTTATCTCCCTTTTTCAAACATGGTGTCGATAGATCGACACTCATCGTTTCCCCATAAAATTTGATTTTCGTTTGTAATTAAAAAAAAACTTCTTGATCAATTTATGAGATTTTTGGTGTACGATATTTTTTTTCCATTACGAGTACGTAAATCATACAAATGTTTCTTAATTTTTTATAGCAGAAGAATTGTCAACAAGCACCAATTGGTCTTAACACGTTCTGCTAAGAACAGCTCCTATATCATTCGAAATAAATCGAGACAAAATAATTTCGATTCTAACCTTAACCTTTACTCTAACCCTCAAACAGATTTAAATGTGATATTTTAATGTGCATTTAACACTTTGTTGTTTTTTTGTGTAGATCGATTTCCATCTTTAACGGAAAAAATGAAGTCAATTATGTCGGCGGAAATGGAAATTGTTGTCCAAGAAGAAAAGTAAGTAACATTTACTTTTTTATTAATTTGAACAGGGCATACATAAAATACACGGTACTTGCATAGCTTTTGAACCAGAAAAAAACGACTTTCTATTGTAATAATGTAACTGCTACAGGTTCTTGCTGTTTGAATTTAATTGTAATAAAGCAACTCATTCCATCATACTGGTGCTACCAGATCAGGCTGTCTGAAGATATTGGCTTCCTGACCCAAAAAGCACCAAACATTGATGGTTTTTTTCTCTTTGCAAAACTCAATCATGTTCTGCAAAATCCAAAACAAAAAACAATTTGAACTTGAAGCATAAAAACTTTTACCAAAATGACCGGATTCAGCATTAAATAACCCGAAAAGGGTTGATATTCCGTAAAACCAAACAACCAAACCAAACCATTCCATAATATGTAATGTTAATTTTCAATGGAATATTCTGGATTGAAAAGTTGGTCGAGATCAATAGTCTTGTTGTGCTGATCACTACCTGGATGATTGCTTTAAAAATTTTGAGTGATGCTCAATCAGTTTTCCATTTGAAAGATTTTGGAGACAATTTACATTTCCTTTTGACAACGTTCGTTGTGTAAACATAACAGATTTGTTTTTTCTCTAAATCTTGTAAGGATATCATCAAGTGTATAATTTCTTTTTGGACTTAAATCCTAACATTATCCATCTGATGAATGTTAATTGAAAAAAAAATATTTTTAGGAGACAATGAAACAAAATCTTTGACTTTTACCGTAAACTTTAATTCAAGGGACCAAAAATTGATATTCACATTTAATGCTAGTGTAGAGTAGTGATGTTTGTTGAGTGTCAGCACACAAGATAGCCATTTTGTAGAATGAAGGAAGAATTTCTATGTTTCTGAATATTTTCCCTGCCCAAAAAAAGAAAAATGGGGGGGGGGGGGAATCGAGCGCGAACGCAGACTCCAAACTATATCGGAGAACCAGTTTTTATACGATCATTCATTGCTAACTGAGAGAAGTGAAAAAATAAACATTTCTTTAAGTAGTTAAATCAGAATCGTTTTTTCAACTGTTCTAATTTGCTCATATGGTAGCGTATCGGACAAATTCGTCCAAATTACTCTTTGATGTTAAGGTTGCGAGTTCGAATCGCGGCCTCGGCATCGAAATTATTTATTGTTTATTTAGTATTTAATATGTGCTCTAATGTATTTGTTATGTTTTTGACTTTGAAATTTATTAAATAGTAATTACCTCCCCGCCCCGCCCCCTCACAAAAATTCTCCAAGACGGACAGACCGACAGACATTCCACAGTTGTATCCTTAATCTGTTGTATATTGCTATTGTGCTAAAAATATTTCCATTCTATGGACACCCAGTTTGAACACAGACCCCACAATATTATTGTACCACCTCTGTTCAAACTGAAACATGTTTATGTATGTACTCTGATTAATGTCATATATCTGGTTATGAGGGTCTATGTAGGAGTTTGTGACATATCTCCATTCCTATATCTACTATATTTATTAGATATGTATTTTTTTTATCATTTCAGATTTTTTAAGGAGCAACCAGAAAGACTGGACACTGCATTGAGGCGCTGCAAGAAACTAACTGGCACGTTGTTCACATTGAAAAGGTACACCTATATCCATGTAGACCCATTAAGTGTACATGCGGCATTCCCTTATCTTTAAAACAAAGACTAATGAGAAAAGTTTACTTTTTTATTTATGAAGCTATATATATATATATATATATATATAATAGAGAACCCCAGAAGAGTGCTCGATTATTAAAAAAAATTAAAAAATAAGAGCATAATATTTATTAATATATGTATTACAGAAGATCAGAACAACATGGGTGCCGTTGGTTTCAAATCCTAACAAAGAAGACCTATAATAGTCCTCTTTATCTGACTCTCTTCAGCCTCTGTTTGTGTGAAACAGACATGAACAGAGGCTGATGAGAGTCCGATAAAGAGGACTATTATAGGTCTCCTTTGTTAGGATTTGAAATTGATGGCACTGATGTTGTTCTGATCTTCTACATATATTAATAAATATATATATATATATATATATATATATATATATATATATATATATATATATATATAAGAGCTTCATGAAAAGATACACTGCACTCACAAGTGCAGTCCGGGTGAAGTAAAACTTAAAACAGTGCTCTATGTCGTATGATTGAACGCATCAGAACAGAATATAAAATTATAAAAGTATGCAGTGATCACCTACCATGGTAGTTACTTAAAGTTTCATGTCAAAGTGAATAACTATCAGATGTTAAAATGCTATTATAATGGATGCAACTTTTGTTTGCATGCAAATATGTGCATATTGCAGCAATATTATCCATGATAAACTAACACTGAATGTATGGCAAAAAGATGAAACACTCAAGAACAATAATAACTTTCTATATTGGAACTATAAGGCTGTTGATAGAAGAAAGATCCTACATATTAATACATTTGTGCGTTCCTTTTGTGTCACACTTGGTCTAAAGAAGTGAGACCAGTGTGAGGAGGTGGAACTAAAAAACAGTAACTGTCAACCTGATTGTAGTGGAACAGAGGAGAACACTAGCAAGAGAGGGGCGGATTGATGAAGATGATAATACTATAAGCCCAGTGGATGTCTGCATTCCACCAGTTAGTAGGCCAGAGAGATCTACCAGTGAGAATGAAAGTACACAACTTTCTGAAACAAGAGAAGCAAAAAAACCCTGGACTGAGCTTAAATCTATGCCTTTCTCCCTCCTGTAAAACATTCACAACAAAAACTCGTCTAGCTATAACCACTGTCAATAGTTTCCCTTTTCCCCCTCTCTCTCTCTCCCTCTCTCTCTCTACCTAAAACTAAGCAAAACTTCCATGAGCAAAGTTTGTTTCCTAAAACTGCCCTTCTGTGGAGCACATACCGCGGGGCTGCTTCCCAGCTGACTACAACATGGTCGTTTTCAAGTCCAATGTAAACAAATTCTTGTCTAGCCGTCCTCTTAAATAATCAAATTCTTCCAGAATCACCACCATCATTACCAAGCATGACGGTGTTGTCACCTGACACTCATTTAACCCTTATCCTCGAGTGTTTTTTGGGCCTTGATAAGTGATGATACCGTAGTAAAAAAACTAAAAAAAAAACCTTGTGGGGAGCCAGTTGAGAATAAAGTCCCTGACGAGCCACTACGAAGGTCTTGCAGAATACGAAAATCTAAAAAGTACAAAGATTTTGTTACTGAACAGGACACTATTAGCTTTTTCTCAGTATAATTCTTGAAGGGGAAAATATTGTAAATTGTATTATTACCTCCCCTTGAATAAACTCGTTAGTCAGTCTCTCTGCCGCTAGACACAAGGACTATTTAATTCTCTATCCTCCTTTCTGTGACTGTTGTTGTATTCGTTTGTGATGAAAACCTTTACCAACAGTTTACTGGTCTCTTGTTGCACTCTGTGTTGCTACAAACCCTGTGAAAGATTGCAAGAAGAAGAGGAGTAGGGTACTTGGTATGGAAGAGAGGAAGTGGGAGGAGCACGGTTCCAGTTTGGGAGAGTTTGTAGGGAGAGGAATTAATTTTACGAATTTTAACTCTGTTTTCTCAAAAGTCTTAATTATTTAAACCCTCCCCTGACAGCTATTCAGTTTTCCTGGATTGAATCTGATTTAAGAACAATGTTCGATCATAATAAACGTAGAATTAGAAAAATCTGTGGAATTTTCACGGGTCACAGCAATTATAATATGAATGTAGCACAGAATCACTAGTAGTATGTGATAGACAAATGGAGGGGCAAAAGAAAATTTTTAAACACAGAATTGTGTGAGTAGGAGCCCAGATTAATGTGACTGTATGTTTTTATGTTTGTATGATTTTTTTTTTGTTTTCTTTGAGATAGTGTAGTAGGTAAAAGATTGTCTACTTTCCTAAATTAAAGTCTATATAACCGCACATTTCTACATTTGCCTTTTTGCTTTTGATGATTGTTCAATGCAACATGAAACTCTATCACAGTAGGTGATTCTTCCATACTTTTATAATTTTATTTTTGAAGAACGTGGACATAGAATCAGCAGCACTTGGAAGCTGTCAGTTTCTTGCCTTGTATTCATCAGATCAAATGCACGAATAACGCTGAGATAAAAAAATTAAAAAAACTTGGTACTAGTCCAGATTAGGACCCAAGCTAAAATCAACTTGGCGTTAGTAGTTTCCGGGTGTTTATGAAGACGGCCGGAAAAAGTCAAATAAAAAGTCGTTTGCCTGCATCCAAAAAAATTCGAAAACGAGGCTGGATGTACAACTGGAAATTTAAAAAAATCTTTTACACGTAAAAATATCACTAAACATGGGTTCGGATTCGTTAAAATTCATTATCGCTTTGATTAATTTTTATTTCCAATTAGTGAATTTCGCGATTCAATCAATTAAAATGTTAACTTGTCATCTACTTATTTTGTTTGCATTCTGATTGGATAAGCGCTTCAACAATTTCCGGACGTCTATGTAAACATCTGGAAACTATCGACAAGTACCAAAAAGTTTCTCCCGTTGATATACGCAATGATTAATATCTGCACATTGTTGCGTTTTTTATCTGACCATAAGAATGTGACGGATTTTTATATTTGACATATTTTTATTACAATTAAACATTTTTAAAGCGTTCATTTCACAATGAAACTTGTTTTTATTTTTCATCTTTTCTGGCGAGACATCAAAACGTCTCACTTCCTCTAAAATCTCTCTTCCCTCCCGCTTTCTCTTCTCTATTTTTCTCTCTGTTTCTCCCATTTTTCCCTCTCTTCTCCCCCTCCCTTTATATATATCTCTCTCTCTCTCTCGTTATTTTCTCTCTTTATCCTCATTTTCTCTCTCTTCTCTTATCTTTTTCCTTTCTTTTCCTCCTCTTCTTTTTGTCATTTTGTCTTTCTCCTCTTTATTTTTCTTTGTCTTTTCCCTCACTTTTTATCTCTCCCCTCACTTTTCTGTCTCCCCCCTCCTTTTCTCTCTCTCTCCTCCTTTTCTCTTTCTCTCCTCATTTCCCCTTTCCTCATTTTCTCTCTCTTTCCTCCCATTTTTCCTTCTCTCTTCTATTATTTTTTCCTTTGCCTTCTCCCCTCTCTTACTCCTCCCTTTTTCTTCCCTCTATTTTTCTTTCTTTCTTCCCTCACTTTTTATCTTTTCCTTCCATTTCTCTCTCTCTTCCCTCCATTTCTCCCTCCTCATTTTCCCTATCTTTTCCTCCCATTTTCCCCTCTCTTCTCCCTCTCCCTTTATATCTCTATCCCCTAATTTTCTCTCTTTCTCATTATCCCTATTTTCTCTCTCTCTCTCTCATTCCTCTCTATATTTCCCCTCTTCTTTTCATCATTTTGCTACTAATCAAATTTACTGTTCACCACTGAAAAATCCGTCGAAATTTTCATCGCTGTTTTCACTAGTTATATATGACATGACAGCATATGCAAGAGGTTTTCCCTAAATTTCAAATGAGTGACTGAGCGCACATTAAACATTCTTTACTTGATCTAGTAAATTCAAGTTGAAAAGCTGACAGTCTATCCTCTTCAAATTTAAATCTGCATACGTTCTCTATCGCTGACATTGAGCACTCTTGCCTAATAGATATAGCAACTAATCTGTTCTTTTTATCCCGTAGCCCCCAATTGGGGCCGTTGGTGTGCTGCCGTGCAGCGTGTCTTGGGAAGTTGTACCTGGCAGAGCTCATCCCTCTCCAGGTATGTGAATAGAATGAGGTTAGTAACGCTCATTAGTGGAGTCATACTTTTCCTAAGAGCAAAAGCTAAAAAGTGAACATAATGGTTCAGGCTTGATCTTGAACTCTGCATGTCAACTCCATTATTGCTGAACCATTATGCCAAACGGATTTTTCCCGGCAAGTATATTAATTTATATACTTATGTGTATATATTTTTTAAAAAAAAGAAAAAAAAAGAATGATAAAAAAGGATAATCAGTCAAGAAAAAATACAAAATAATAATAGTAATAATAATAATATCATCTTTATTTCCAATTTTGATTTTTAAATAAAAAGATGATGTTTGGTACATAGAGAGGTTGAACTTCAGGAACTTCTGATAAATATATAACACTTTAAGAAGACTTACCTGTAAGGTATTCTTCCGTTCGACTCTCTCAAATAATTATGAACCTTAATTTTATTTTTTTCTGTTTCGTTTTTAATTGTTTGATCTGGGTACTTCACACAGAATTGTTGATGGAATTTACTATCTAAAAAACACCAAATTAAAAAAATATATGTATATTTAATATAGAAGACATTTTTTTTAACCCATTAGTGCTCTAATTCTTTTTCTTTAATTTATTACCAAAAATCTTTTGTAAATACAAGATTATTTTTGATACTAAAATTACTTTCAAAGATTTACTTGACTTTATAGGATAGAGCATTCATTTATACTATATATAAAAATGTGGGTTGGTTATAAGAACTACTTACCCAAAAATGTTTGATTGAATAATAGATGAAACTGATTGTATCCTTCCACTGTAGATTTTCACAGTACACTGAAAACTGAGACATCGATGTTGCCAATATACATCAGACAGCAGGTGTAATATTTGAAAGACACTCCAATCTTAATGACTAACTATAGATATCTCTGAAAAATACAGATGTTCTTGAAATATGGTTAATTATTCTTCTGCTTCTAAATAAAGGACTTCAGGCACTAATGGGTTAATTAAAATTTTATTAAATTACTTTTTTATTTAAAGTTTATTAAATGATTTTTTTTATCCAAATTTTATTAAATTAACTTTCTAAAATTAAAATTTTATTTTTTTATTAAATTATTAATAAATTTTTTTTTTTTTTTTGCTTTTAACTGATATCACTGGAATATAAGATTTATAAAAAAAAAATATTTTTTTGCTTTTGTTGAGTTTCCATTTGAAAGTGCAGAGATTTATTTGCATTTTAAACTTTTGTGTGCATGATGTTATTTGCCAAATAAAGATAATTACATGTAATTATTGATCATCAAAAATGTAATTATGTATTAATTGAAAATTTAATTATTAATTATGTATTGGGAAAAAAATGAGAGAAGAGAATAATAATAATAATAATAATAATAATATCATAAGCTGCCCCCCCCCCCAAAAAAAAATGATGGTGCCGGCCTCGGCTGACACCACACAAAATACAAAATAGTCGTAGAGAGTCAAAGAGGATGAGAAGACCGAGGAGGGACAGCACTAACCAGACTTCCACTGGAAGAGAGCAGAGAGTGTTGGGACCTCAGGGAGGCTTATTGCCACCCAAATCCCAGGGGAGACCAATGGTCGTTGCCAGCGAGAAATCAATGGTAAGCGGCCGTTGCGATACCGCAAGGTCATTTGCGGTGGTGATCAAAAAAGGTGGAGAGTACTGGAAATCTGGGGAGGCTTGTTGTCACTCAGACTCCAGGGAACACCACTTGGTCGTTGTCGGTGAGCAATCACTGACGATGACTTGTGTGATAACTCCTAGTAAGCAGAAATAATAATAATAATTAAAGGTTCTTGAACATTCCAAACCCGAATTAATCTTTCTAAACAAAAACAAGAGAACTTGCTTAATCGTTGATATAGCCTACCCCTTCAATACCAGAGTGCAGAAAGAACACGAAAAAAATAAATAAATATCAAGATCTAAAATGGGAATTAGTTAGACTATGAAAATGTAAAGATGTCAAAGTGATTCCCGTTGTAATTAGAACGCTTGGAACCATAACGAAAAGCCCCCATAAATAGATTAAACAGATTGACAAGACAATTTCTTTTCCAATTCTGCAAAAGACTTGCCTATTAGGAACGGCGAAAGTGTTAAAGTACAGCTTGAATGTCTAAAGTCAACGGAATTGACTTGATGTTTAAAAAAATAAAAAAATAAATTAAAAAATCCAACTGGAAACATCCAAAAGTTGAGACTACTATGAAATAATAATTAATAATAATAACAAAAATTGATTTATTAACGTTTTTATTTGAATGCCCTTTTAGGTCACTTTTTGCTAGAAAAGTAAAAAAAAAATGTGTATGAAAAAATGATATGGATGAAAAAAGAAAAGAAAAGAACGGAATCTGAAGTGGAACATGAAATAGATAAATAAGCCAATGCAATAAAATAAAATCAACTCATATGTAAAATCTCCTTTGGCATTTTGGCTGAGATCAAAGTGTAGTATCTGTTCCGATGGATGCTACACTCTTTAGACCTGTACCGTCTTGGCCTTTGGGCCTTGATTCCACCGGTCTTAGGGATTGTTCTGTGCAGTCCTATGAGGTCCACCCTCCCAGGCTTTACCTTCTCACCCTTTAGTTCATTGCTGACAGGGCTGCCCAGGCATTTTTGTAGGCCACAGTGCTCAACCTCTAGAGAGCTGGCTTTTCAATCCCATTTTCCGATCTTGTGTCACATCTTACTGCTGTGGGAAGGAGATAAAAAAAAAACTTTAAAAAAAACTCATGTGTATAGCTAATATTTCATCTCAATTTAAAAAAAAAATTTTTTTTTTTTACTTTTTGTTCAGTCCAAACAAGGCATATTGCCACTGAGACGTAAGGGGCTTGGCCTTTTGGCTAAGGTCAAAGTGTAGTATCTGTTCCGATGGATACTGCACCCCATACGGTCAATGGGTCTGTCCTGTGCAGTTCTGGGAGGTACACCTTCCCAGGCTTTACCTCCCCTCTTTGGGGAGGAGTAAGTTTATTGCTTACTGCCTGAGGCGCCCCTACCGGGGAATGCCGACGGGGTTGCCCAGGCAATTTTTAAACCCCACTTTCCCGACCCGACCTTGGGTCACATCTTACTTGTGGGAGTAAGATAAAAACTGGCCTTGTGCCTAACTCCTGGAGAGGAGTAAATCAATACTCTGATTAGGGGCAAGATTTATAGGGGGCATCCTCAATGCGGAGTTGTACAGCAAGATGTTTGTTTAAAGATTTGTATTTAAATTTCTTGCATGTTGGTACAGTCAGGGAAACACTGAGCAGGAAGGGAATTCCCAAGGTAAACGGTTCGAGGAAAGAAGCTATTAAAGTAGAAAGTTTTTTGGCATCTGGGGGCCTCTGCAATGAAGAGGTGGGATTTTGCTGCTAGTCGAGTTGATTGGAGGTATTTACATTGAGGGGGGTACAAGTGGAGTAAGTTCATCAGAGCACATTCAATGAAAGTACATGTAAAACAAGCACAAGGATGCCACATTGCGGTGATGTGACAGAGGCTGGAACTTGGTAGACAGTGCGGGAGCTATTAGGTTAGAAGTTCTTTTGCACCCTGTCCAAGTCGGAGAGAGAGTAGTGGTTTGAGCACCAGCCCAGATGTGCCAACAATACTTCATGCATAAGCGAATAGTGGTTTTATAGAGATATTATTAAGTCTTTGTTAATCAAAAAACTTCATCAGTGAGATTAAATTCTGTAAAATTTACAATTATGAAAATATCAAAAGAAAAATATAATATTCGTTATCCTCCCTAGTTGATCTGATTGTATTGTGTTACCTACTTTTTTCCATTTCATCTACTACATTTAGTTTTTCTGCATGTTGAAGTCTGTAGTAAGGGGAAGTAACTGTAGTATGTAGTAAAGGGAAATAACTCGTTTTTAAAAGCTGTAGTACGCAGTTCAGATGTACTATTTTTTACTTAACTGTTATCCTGAAAAACACATTGAAAGTCGGTGGTAAAGTATGGTTTAAAATATAAAGGAAAATTAGATGTTGCTTATCTCATCGGCAGAGGGGAGAAGAGAACAATGTCCAAGATACTTGCAAATGAAGTATCTGTTGATATACTATTTTTTTCCCCTTGGCTATTATGACGAATGGGAATTTTCGTTGAGAACTTAAAATAGATGTAAATACTGTGGTTTTCTCCTTTGGCGACAGGGTTGGATTTTCATTGAGAAAGTCGAGTTTTCATTGAGGAGAGTGAGAGGGCGTCACTGAAAGGTTTAAGATTATTATTAGAATAATTCTTATCCACCGTTCTGACAATACAATTACAACATCATAACAAGATTAGAAGAAATAGTAAGAAAATATAAAAGTAATTACATTATGCAAAAAGTTGTCGTTTCATATTATGTAACAATCCAAGATGGTGGCCCGTTCGTTATTAATAAAAAAATTTTTTAAAAAGGCCCCTTTTATCCTAAAAAATAATCCACACTTGTAACACATAATATAAATACACATGTAAGTGTAAGTTAGATTGGAAAATATTACAACATCATAACAAGATTAGAAGAAATAGTAAGCCAATGTAAAAGTAATTACATAATGCGAAAAGTTGTCGTTTCGTATTTGTAAGAATTCAAGATGGCGACAGTGGTTCGTTCGTCATAATAAAAAAAGCCTCCTTGTAACCTTGTATGTTTTTTATTCCCTGGCTATTCTGACCAATGGGAATTCTCGTTTAGGGTATAAAATATATATAAATACTGTTGTTTTCTCGTTGAAGACAGTATTGAATTTTCATGGAGGAGAGTGAGAGCATATTACTAGAATGTTGAAAATTATTATTGGAATAATTCTTATCTACTTGATCTGACAATACAATTACAGAAAGTTATAAATAAAGTTTATTGTTATTTAAATATGACCTTCTTTTGGGTTGTTTTGTTATATATCACAACGTTTTGGCCGTTGTAACCTCCAGTTTTCAGGCGTCTTTTGTTGTTATTGGTTACCGTCTGGAGAATTAGAACTGAATTATACTTCATTTAGTTCTATACCTTTACCAGGGATTGAACTAATAATTTTCCGGCAGAATTCACCATTTAGAATATCTCTTAACAAAAGTCTTTATCCAGTCGACCATTTTTCCAGTAGGCAGTGGCGTGCAGAAGTCTGGTGATGCCAACTTTAATTGTATGCCCCAAATACTCAAGTATAACTTCTAGTACTGAGAAGTACGGATTAATGGAGAGTGGATCTCCCACCTCAATTTTGATGTCACCAGTCGCATGCAGAGGTCTGGTGATGCCCTGCTGATGCCTTGTGCCACTATCCTAACCATTAGATGATCATGGGGGAGTGTAACTTGGTGAGCCAACTCCTTGATTGTATGCCCCAAAGACTCAAATATAAGTCCTAGTTGACCAACTCATTTCTGTTCGTACCAGTTGGGGGTTCGTCCTTGACAATCAGTCCGACAGTGACTTTGTTGCTGACAGTCTGAGGTATGGTCCTGTTCAGTCTCGGGAGGTTCACTCTCCCAGGCTTTACCTTCTCTTTGAGAAGGGATTAGTTTATCGCTAATCGCCTGGAGCACTCCGACCAGGGAATGCCGACAGGAATGCTCAGGCATGATTTGTACGCCAGACTGCACTAATTCTAGTGCGCTGGCTTTTCAACTAAACACCTGACCTTGTGTCTAACCTGGAGAGGTAAATAAAATAAGCCCTAGTAGTCAGAGAAATATTATGAGAAAGGGAGATAGTTTCTAAGTTTTCCATTCAGATTATTCCAACGACTATTCACATCTTGGTTGTTATATTCACAACGTTCAGGTGCACCTGAAGAAGGTCGGAATTATACCGAAACGTTGTGAATATAACAACAAGATGAGAATAGTAGTTCGAATAATCCAAATTATCAATCCTCATCTAAAAAATTCTAAATTTTTTAATATAATTATTTACCTATACTCATTCATATTGCGATACTATCGGTAGAGTATCCTGGGAACGTGACCCTTGTGACACTATCCTCACCATTAGATGATCACGAGGGAATGTAACTTGACAGTCCACGCCGTGGGGTCATATTTGGAAAGGCTGTTAATGTTTTGGCACAGTACTACACCAATCCCGGAAAAACGATAGGCACATTCCCTTAGATAAAGGGGTTAATCCTGTCCGTAATCTTGACAGGTCTTTGGTTGGGTTTTAGGCATTATTAATTCTCTCCAGAGAATTAATTATCTGGCTGAGGGAACTGCTGTGCTGCAATTGAACACTGTATAATAGGAGGGAGCGAACAACGCATTTTTATATATAAAAATTATATTTATTTATTTTTACTGAAGAAACATAATTAACACTCGAAAGTCAAGTTAGCGAGCGTCACGACCCGTTGTTGAAAACATCGATATTCCAACTGTTTAAAAATCTCCCTCCCAAGGAGAGAGAGACAGAATGAAAGGTCTGAAAGAGATACAATATGCATGAAGAAGAAAGAGACAGTAAAAAAGTCACTTGCAGTATTCTCAGTTCACAAGTCCCATGTGACAGTTGATTTGACCTTTAATCCTATCTGATGCACCTGTCAACCGGATTGCTTTGACACCGGCGATGATTTCCTAAACAATTGGGCCTTTGGACATGGCTGATATTTGAAGTGCAGTGTTGTCGGTTTTATGTGTCTTCCCCAGACTACAAAGAATATCAGGCGCAAGGCTTTTAAATGTGGGAAACTGTGGCTTTCCCAAAAGGGCCAAAATCGTTGTGCCATAATATTGTGTAAAAAAGTAATACGTATCAATCAGTTACGACTGTTTGATCTGCTTGATTCTGTTTTGTTGGAATTGATTTTCCTGATTCTTTTTAGAATTAGGTGCTAATAAGGGCAGGTGAAACGCTCTTTAGCCTTGGTAGGCAATCACCTAGAGATGGTGTCTCGATAAAAGCACTGATCCCCATCACATCTCTGGATTGGCTTAAGGAAGGGCATTCGGCCTATAAAATTCTTGCCTCAACTAAGGAAATGACTTCCAAAGAAAATGTTGCATTTCAGGTTATGTAGTTTAAATAAAGACCTGGCCAGAAATAGGTTAGTTTGAAAATTAATGTCTAAAAGCTGTCCAACACATGCCAGCATGTAAAACGGACGTTAAACTGGATATGATGATGATATAGGTGATGAGACTCACGAGAGGGACCTCATGAAGGTAAACAGCATACAGAGTGGTGCTATGGATCTGACAGGACTCTACCAAGTTGTCAGTCCGTGCCAGTAAACACTCACCGATATTGTATGTTCTATGCAAATATTGTGATTGATTCGCTGTTGTTATGAATGACCCGAGACGATATGCCTAAAAGGTATGAAACATGGAATGAGAGTAGTGAATTAAATAATGGTTTCAGTTTAAAATTCTCAGAAGGTTACTGATTACTACAAAAGAAACCTGAAGAAGGCCGGAGAGCACAACTGCTGAAACGTGAGCGCAGCAACAATCGCGAATAGGAAGAGAAGGAAAACAATCTGAAACATGTAAATAACAACACGTAAAAAATCGTTTTTTTTTTACTAATGAGTCACCCCTCATCAAGCCCCTCGAGAATAAGGTTTAATGATGAAGAATATTATGAGAGGATTGAAAATTGTTAATGGAATGAACAAAGTTTGATTACTTACGGGGAGGGTTTATGACAACTATTTGTTGACATTGGATTTGAAGATGGCCATGTTGTAGTCAGTAGGGAAGGATTCCCATGATAATGTGTTTCACAGGTGGGGAGTTTTGGGAATTAAACTCTGTTAATAAAACTTCTGTCTGACACAAAGGAAGAAAGGTAAAGTAGTTTTCGGTTATGGTAGGAAGACAAGTTCTTGCTGTGAATGTCGTACAAGGGGGGACTAGAGATTGGAGTTCAGTCGAGCATGTTCCATCGGAATAGCAATAGAGTAGAGAAAGACTAGCAATATGATTGAAAACAGTTTATTGAAAGACATTAATATGTTTTATCAAAATCTTATGTGAAAAGAGAAAATCAAATAGTTGAACAAGGTATAGCAAAAAAAAAAAAGAAGGTTGTGATTAGCGTTGTCAAGAGTATCAGATTTAGATGAAGAAAACCGAGCTTAGACTTTGCCGGCATTTTTTCATCACCCATACAAATAACTGAGCCCAATATAAACATTCAGCAGATCGCTTGTAGTGCCCGTTAAAAGTAAAAGCGTGTCTCAGTCGGTAGCCATTTTGATTTGCGACCACTAGTAATTTTGTTAGGAAATCGTTCGAGTCTGGGTCGGCCTGTGTTTGATTTATAACAGCGATAACTTTGTCACTATGGTCATGTTTTTTTTTTTTGCAGGAAAATCAGTTGAAATTTGTTTATCAGTAATTCCATTGCGATATATATATAAAAAAAAAAGGTGTAAGTCACACATATTCACAAAATTAATGGTTAATAAATATAAAAGTATTATATTAACATAGAACGACGCATGCGTAAATATTGATACTTTAAAAATAATATTCATCAAAGTGAGAATTGTTTGAATCTTACGTGAATATTCCAAAACACTTTCAGAGTTAGCTCCCTTATTTTTTTGTTCATGTTCCTAAAGATTTTTTTTCATTGAATACTTTGTCTTTTGATACAAGAGAACCGTGTGAAGAAATGGACGTTTTCTATTTGTTTAGGAGCACAAATGAACTTTTGTATTTAAACCAGAATTTCTTTCCAATCGACAGTGTTAAAAGCTTGAAAAGATTTTCTGATTGAACTTATTTGTTATGATTTTTGGGTTATTTAGTATCTCTTCAATTCATAATGATGATCATCCGGTTTTGGTATTTAAGGTGCTGCAAGTGTCCCAGACTCGGAGGCTGGCAACACCAGGCAACATCTCATGCCTGCTGTTCATGCGGTCCGATCTATAGGGTTGATACCAGTTATGTTGCAAGCAGTCAACTCATTTTGTATGCACTCAAGCCAGGTTTTCCTTGATCTTTCACACACCCTCATGCCTAGGGTATCCATGCATGTTATTGAGCTAATACAGAAGGTGGCACGCTGTACGAAGCCAAACCACCTGAGATGCCGATCGCATAAGGCATCCAAAATCCCATCAATACCAAGCTTCTGATTGAGCACGGCTGGTGCACATCCACCTGATCATGACACGGTCATTATGCTGAAGTCGTTGCAAGTCAGAAACTTTAGGGCCCATGTCTAACTGCTATGCAAGATGATGGAGCGAACGCAGGCCGAAATTCAACCTCTAAAAAAACCTTGCACAGGACATTTACACTATGATTACACTATAAATACAAAAATCAAATTCTGTTAAATAGTTCATCTGATGGTCCCCAAAAATGTCACCATAATTTCTTTTTTTACCTCCATTTTTTAAATCATCTTGTTGAGGATAGGACATTGTTAAATGAAGGAATGACAAAGTCTATCCATACAAAATAATTAATTTTTGTCGACAATGCAAAGTGAAGACGAATTCGTAGGGTCTTGTAAGCCCTTTTCGTCTTTTGATGTCCTCCTCTGTGTCTAGCATCTAGCCAAGATATTTACATTTTCTCCATCCATCATCTCCACCTCTGTGTATACGATACTTCTGTCTTTGTTTTACTCATCAATAATTGGTTGAAGAGACCACAATCGGGGTCACCAAGTTTGAAGTTTGGACATTATCAAAAAGAATGACAAAGTCTATTCACGCAAAATAATTCATTTTTATTGACAACTTGTTGAGACAATGTAAAATAAAATGTTGGCAATGAATGAAAGTTCAAAGCGTCCATGACCATTCTAGAGTTTTTTTTGTTGTTTTTTTTTACTAATGGGTCACCACTTATGAAGGCCTGAGAGGACCGGAAACAATTAGTGGAATATACAGAAGATTACTTAAGAGGAAAAGATGAAGTGTAGTATCTACACAAAATAATACATTTTTATTGACAACTTTTTAAGATAAAGCAAAATAAAGTGTGGGCCATGAATAAAGTTCATCTATTATATAAAGAAAAAATATTTATTCTTTGAGGGTAAATTGGCCACGATTTTATTGGGGGAAGGTAGGTTTTTCATCTTTTTCCCAATAACTCAAGGGAAGTAACTCTGATTTTTTTATAATGAGTTATTTCCCTTACACTGACTCATTCCTTGAGTAATCTATAAAAGTGTGTGTGTATGTATGTCCACAGAGAGGAATGGGATGGGCGGAGAAGAAAGAGCGGGTGAGGAAGGGGTAGAACAGGAGAGGGGGAAAGAGAGAGAGAGAGAGAGAGAGAAATATGTGGCACTTTTTCCCTGGGCAATGCCGGGTAGCCCTGCTAGTACATACATAAAGCAAAATAGAGTTCATGCATTAGATCCATTGATCTTTCTGCTTCCTGTAAAGTCGGTTCTCTCTATCGCTCCAAACATTTTCCTACACCTGAGGCTATTCTCTATTTCTACAAATCCACAATCAGACCATGTATGGAGTACTGTTGTCATATTTAGGCTGGTGAATCTCTGTCCCATTTGAAGGTTCTTGATAAGGTGCAGAAACGTATCTGTAATTTGATTAACCACATCTTTTATTCTTCTTTGCACCCTCTCTCTCAGAGACGTGATGTTGCTAGTCTCAGTCTTTTCTATAAATACTATTATGGCATGTGTTCTTCAGAATTGTGTGATCTATTTCCTGCTTCTTTTGTTCCAACTCGTTTGACTCGTTCGTCTAGTGGTCTTCATCAATTCACTGTTTTGATAGCTCATTGTAATACAACTTCCTATTCCAGTAGCTTCTTTCCAAGAACTGCAGGCTTGTGGAACTCTCTTCCTGCTGACTGGTTTCCTCCTACCTATAACCTTTGGTCTTTTCAAGACTAAGACCAATAGGCATCTCTGTCTTTGCGATAATCATCTCTCATTCTTGTTAGCTCCTTACATCAAGTGGTTTTATGCCTCGTCTGGAGCGATTTCTATATATATAAAAAAAGTTGTGGGCAATGAAAGAAAGTTCAAAGGGTCCAAAAACATTCTAGGTGGAGAAAGATATTTGTAAGAAGAAATTGCATAACCATATTTGTTTTGGGTGGCATCGTGTGTGTAAACATGATAGGCATTGTAAATGGTGTGTATATTAACATGTCTTTTTTTGCCAGTGAGAGAGTGCATGTATGAACTTGTGTGCGAGAGAGTTAAGTAAATGTGTATATGCTGTTGCTATGTTTAGTAATTTGTGTGTGTCTCTCATCATGTTTGTGCTACTTACTGAGGGCCTTTCGGCACCAAAGGACCCGGTCTTGATTGAGACGTGCGCATGTGTGTCGGGTCGGGTCTGGAAGAAAAAAAGAAAGAGAGGAAGATAGCTGTGTTATTGAAGTTTTATAGTATGCGCAAATTTCCGGCAGTGAATATCCACGCATCTTTGGTTGGTTGGAGATTTTGTCTAATCGAGAGTCAATACATAAAAACAACATTTACTGCCGCTGCTGCTACCAACAACTTCAATCCTCTCACAGTATTGTTCATCATCCAACTGACAATCTCGTTAACCCTTATATTTGAGTGTGTTTTGGGCTTTGCTAAGTGATGACTAATTAGTATTAAAAAAAGTGTCAGAAAAGTAAGACAAGTCAGCCATTATAATCTATCATAATAGATTTTAACAACGCTTGACACGTTTTTATTGGGACATTTCGAAAGTAATTTTGATTTCTTGCTTGAATTAAGGTTTAAAAGGCGATGATTCATTTGTGCTCCGAAATCAAAAGAAAACAGTAATTTTCCTCACGTTCTCACATCGCATCAAAGAGCCAATTCCTCTTTCTAGTTTGCTGCTTAGGTTTCCAAATTCATTATTTATTTAAATGTAATGTAATTTAATTGAATATTCATTTCCAGAATAGGGGGTGATTAAATTCCTAAAGTCTGTTTTTTGTTCAATTTATAAAAACAACAAAAAGGCAACAACGAAAGAAAAAGGCTAGTTTCATTGAATATTTCTTTTTCCTTGCTCCCATTTTTACATTTTCCTTTAATGTTAATTCATTATAGATTTACTTTCATATGAATATTTCTTTCCAGCCAATATGTTTTGAACTGATATCACAAACCAGTTTGTGTTACCTTGATATTAAGTCGAGTGAATGAATGCTAAAATAGTGTTTGATCTTATTTCATTTCAGTCCAACCAACAGGTAGGCATTTCACTGTAAATTCCTCAACTGCTTGTGGCTCTTAGAGAGCGCACATCTGCGCTTCTTCTCCTTCTTCTTCTTCTTGCTAAATAGACACTCTTTAAGGAGAGGCAACATACTTCTTGCTACAAGTTGCTGTGGGACAGTGCTCTTTTTTTTCTTTTTCTTTTTTTCTTTTTCTTTTTTCACTGAGCAAAATTTCTTTCTCACTAAAAGTAGAGCCATCAAACTGTCATGCAATTTAAATCATCTTTATCTGAGAGATAACACTTGATTTCTCTTTAGTTACCAACTATAATGAATGGAAACAAAAAAAAAATCACATAATTTATATAAAATGCATTAGAATGAAATTCTCTACCAAATACACCAAGTATTAATGTGTTGAAACGATTTGTAAGATTTTTTTTTAAAACATTAAAAGTACAAAATAGTTAACAGTTGAGAACTTGTAAACACAAAAAAAAACACATAAGTTATATAAAATGCATTAGAATGAAATTCCTTACCAAACTACTCTAGAAGAGTAGAAAGTGGACCTTGAGTTTACTTTCGGCAGCCTCGTAACTCTTGCTTTCTTTATTTTGTCCTTTAGTCCTCACATTTCATGAGCGATGTTTCTGACAAAGGGGGAAGAATTGCTATTTTCTGAATTAGAATCTATCCATCTAACAGTAAATAGTAAAATCCCTCTAACAGTAATAGTAAAAAAAAGAAATAGTAAAAAAACAATAAACATCACATAATTTATATAAAATTCATTAGAATGAAATTCCCTACCAAACCCATATTGTTTTAATGCGTGGAAACGATTTGCAAGATTTTTTTTTTTAATTCAAAGTACATTAGTACAAAATAGTTAAGAGTTGAGAACTTGTAAAAAAACAACAAAAAAAAAATCACATAAATTATATAAAACGCATTAAAATAAAATTCAGTTTGTACACGTTAAAACTAGGTGGGTTCAACCTAGTTTTAACGTGTACAAACTGATTTGTAAGATTTTTTAAACGTTAAAAGTACAGAATAGTTAACAGTTAAGAATTTATAAACCAAAACAGTACATAATTTATTTATTTTTTAAACGCATTAGAATGAAATTCTCTACCGAACCCATCTTGTTTTAACGTGTGGAAACGAATTGTCAGATTTTTTTTAAATGTTAAGAGTACAGAATAGTTCAAACTCGAGAACTCGTAAGCCAAAACAAAATGGTGGAACTCGCATAGTTTTAACGTGTATAAATGATTTTTTTAACGATATTAAAACTCTTACAAATCACTTCTATACGTTTAAACTATGCGTGTCCGATAGAGAATTTAATTTTAATACATTTTATATAAATTATTTGTTCTTTTTTTTTGGGGGGGGGGGATACAAGTTCTCGATTATTAACTATTCTGTACTTTTATCTCGTAACACAAACCAAACCTTAAAATGGTTGAGGGATTTTTCAAAACCCACGTTTTCTTTCTTCTTTTTACAGTATAGAGTTTAATACTTTAATTGGCCTCTTTATAAGAAAAGGAAAAAAAATTGTTATGATCAAATCAGGAATTATCTCCCATGTTGAAGATTATCTCCCTTTCTCGAACTTTTTAGTTTATTGTTAACTATAAATAATTATACTTTTTAAAAGTGTTCAGAACCTAACTCTTTTTTAATCGCTGGCAGCCTTAGATTTTTTTTTATACAAAAAACTTTTTTACTCTTTTAAAATTATTTGAACGAAATTTTACCAAATTTAAAGGCAAACATGAAGTTGGCCGATAATTTAAGAATGACAAATTCTCAAAATGGAAATGACTGCAAAACGTAAAAATTTTACATAAAAGTTCAATATTATATAAGTTAAAAAGTAAATTAGAATTTAATTTAAGGACAAAAAAAATACCATTTCAGACCCCAAATCAATGTTATCCAACATTTGGGTTAATACCAAGCAAAATGGGCAAGAAAATCCAATGGACTCTTAAGTACAAGTAAACCAAGAGTTTTCCTCAAATATGATGTACCTGGTGCGGCATTCACCCTGGGCGGGTTGAGCCGGCTTCCTCCAAAGGAGGAAGTTTCTAGGAAATATCAAATTCAAAAGTGGTAACCAGTCGCATGTATATCCCGGTCAGCGGAGATGACAACGTTAGTTTTTGAAGTTTCTGCAGGGAAGTGTCACCGTACTTCCACATACAAAGCCTGGTATTCTTAAATGGTCATTTATTTGGTACTGACCAGGCTCAACGTTGCTTAACTAATAAGAACTGGTGTGTCAACATGATTATGCCACACACACACACACATACATACATACATATATATATATATATATATATATATATATATATATATATATAATTTGGTTGTGTAGTCAAATTCAAGTGTTTAAGCTCAATGGATATTAGACAATCCTAGGGTTCTAATATGTAATTCCAGTTCCCAACAAAAACAAAATTTTGTAGCAAGGAAATTGGTTTTATTGTGGAGGTTTCTTTAGCACATGTATTTTTTTTTTTTATGGAAATCGCTCCAGACAAGACATAAAACCACTTGATACAAAGAGCTAGAAAAAAAACACTATCAAGGTCAAAATCTAGCCAATGATAAGTCTTAGATGGATAGATTCCGGTCCAGAAAAAAGCAATTCTTCCCCCTTTGTCAGAAAGATCACTCATGAAATGTGAGGACTAAAGGACAAAATAAGGGAAGCGAGAGTTACGAGGCTGTTTAAAGTAAACCCAAGGTCCACTTTCTATTCCCCTATTGATGTTTTGGTGAAAATGTACAGTAGTAAATCGTTTATCTCTGCATTTCTGAAGATTCATTATGTTTATTAAGATTCAGGTTTTGTAATTATCAATGATTGTGTAGCGATGAAGAAACGGATGTTATTTTTTAATTTAAACCAATTTGCTTGATTCAAGATTTTCTGTTGTGTAGGAAACTTTAAATTCATATCTTAGGTAAACTTAATTATGACATAATCATTTATTTACGTTCAAAGAATTCAACAAAAACAACAGTTTGTGTACGATCGTTTCTGAAACGATATAGGTTTGTATAGATATCGAGTCACTTCATCAGCACAGGGTATAGACACCAACTTAGAAGCTAACGATTAGCATCAAGACCAAAGCGTTGTTCACTCAATGTTCCTCACAAAAGTATTGATGCTACCTATAAACCTTCGTCTGTAAGTGTTATTGCTAGGGATGAGGATATTCTTTGTTGATAGAGGAATGAATTCTTTATGGAACATAATTGTCAGTATTTAATGAAGCTCAACTGGGAGGCGCTTATAGAAATATTAAAGAGGTCTTATGTAAGACAAGGAGCATAATAGAAATAAATAGCCAGCCAACCCTTATCTAATAGGGGAAAGCAAAGGTATATTGTCTGTAGTCAAGAAATTTTGCAGGTATAGAATCAGCTCAATGGTAGAACAATCAGATCAACCAGAGCTATTATAGTATAGATCTTAGGTAAACTTAATTACGACATAATCATTTATTTACGTTTCAAGAATTCAGTTTGTGTACGATCGTTTCTGAGACGATATGTTTTTTTTTTATTGATATCGAGTCTCATATATATATATATATATATATATATGTCGCTCCTCGAAAAGTAGAGCACTGTAAGCGTAGTATTAACACAGCATGACGTCACTAGCTTTAAATGCATCGTTCCTTTCATTTAAAAAAAGTAGAACGCTCTGAACGTTATAGCCGCTGATAATATGTTAAAATTATCACAGTTAATTCGCTATTTAAAATTGGCTGTGTGGTTAAGGCGTCGGATTTGAGTTGTAAAATACTCGTGATCCGGGGTTTCGAATCGCATGACCGGTAGTGAATAGTCATATCTCTATGCTGATGAGTCCCGATTATTTAAGGACAAAACGTATACGTACATAGATAATAAACAATAACAAATATTATATATATATATATATAATCCTGCTTCTTGGTGGATTTAGAATTTTTAAAGAAAATAATAGATATGATTTTAGAAGTGAGCTAGTGGTACCATTTTAAACTCCTGAATGTATTACTAGCAATACCCACCGGCCATAAAACGGTTTGGATAATCACAGATTTCAAGATAGTTCTACTAAAATAGTGATATTTTAAAAACCAAAGCACTTTAAGTTGTCAAAATACTACCATTTTGTTCGAAAATAAATATCCTTTCACATGCATTAATAAATAATAATCTACATTATATATTTGTAAAGTTTTCAGCAAATAAAGTCATAAAAATGTTAATGCCATTTTCGGCCATTGACGTCACTTTTTTTTACTACCCCCTCTTCTTTTAAAGATATCGTACCATTCGGCTATGTGGAATTCCGTCATGAAATTTGGAAAACAACCAGGAAAAACATCAATTTCAATTAGTGTAAAAAATGTGATGAAACGCATATGGTCTTAAAGAGGGGGAAAATATCCAATCATGCGAGGCACAAAAATAGTCATAACTTCCTTATTTTTAGTCAGATTTAAAAAAATTTGAAAGATTATTTCTTAGATCATCAAGCTCTTTCTATATATGCCAGTATTGAGATATTTTAAGCAATTCAACTTTTTTCATGTGTATTGCTAGTATTACTAATGCTTACAAGTTAAACATATATTTTTAAATTCCTGTTTGATGTGAAACAAGGTATTACTGTTCATGTCAGTCATTTTATGCCGAAATCTAATGTACATTTTCTATAGGAATAGTTTGTAAATTAATTTGTAGATGTAGGTTTTGTAAATAGATGGGACTCAGACAGGTACTATCATTTTAGGTCAGAGTTGCCCTGGGAGTAATGGAAACTAATCAGGTGACTCAACATTCCCCAAAACTATGGAATTAGAGTCACACTAGTCTTTTTAGAGAAGAATGATGTTTACCTCCATGTTTTAGCTTGACCAGTCATCACCAAACTTGGTGAAAATATTGGCCATGGTCTAATTTAGATAGAACTGATTTAATTTTGGGCTAAGTCAAAGGTCAAGGGAAATGGTCAAAGTCATTTTTGGCGATAACTTTTTTGTCTTCATCAAGAGACTCACTACTTGGCCCATATTGTAACCAATGAAGTGCAACATCTTATATGACCTTGACAAGTTCGGCCAAGATTGAAATTGAGAGATTTTCAACTTCCGATTTTTCCAAATGTGATGTATGGATTTGATGCTCTTTGCTAACAGTAATCATAATGGACATCCTCGTCACAGTAAGATTTCAATAAATCAAGCTTCTTCTGGATAATACGCTTTTCATTCATCTTATGGACCTCTTTGACTTTGGTCCTGCTTTTATCTTGCTTCAGCTTAGTTACCGAGCCATTTAGATCTCTGCTTCTCAGCCTTCTTCTTGTGAATATGCTTCATAAAGACACACTTATTCTTGAAGAAGATCTTACCTTCGCATTTCAAGTAAAGGTCACTTGTACAGATGTTTATCAATCCTTTTTGATTCTCTGTATTTTCGTAAAGGTTTTCATAAAACCCGTTAACCGCAAATTCAAAGAATCTTTGGTGGCACATGAGCACTAGCATTATCCATCCTTTTCTTTCTGGCAGTTTTGTTCTTCCTGGTATCGGTCTAAGAATGGACATGCATATGTTTGCGGATAATTAAATCATAATTAGTAAAGTTTACAGATATTCTGTCTACAATTTTCATTTGCAATTTCATTTGTTTCGTTGGGATCAAGCGTTAAGGCCATATTACATAATAGCGAATTCTAACCACTTCTGTCGGCGAAGTTATTCATGTTGCTTGTCAGCAGATGCGTCCGACTATAAGTGCCTCAATTTTTACCCGTGTAGATTATAAAATCAGTCAACTACATTCAAATCTTATCCAATGAAATCAATTAACCACGTTCAAATCTCCTCTAATCTATTAGATGTGCTTTTGAGAAAGGTATGAATCCCTTGAACATCCTCCAACCTCAAAGGATCATGTTCAATGAATTGAATGTATTTTGGTAATGATATTAAACTACATTCAATGAATTTTGGAGCTTGGGGAGTCTGAAGTCATCCCTTAATTGCCATTAATCCTAGATCCATTCTGACCGAGAGTGGAAGTACCTGTCAGGGTTCTATCTATTAATTAATAAGAATCAGTCTTGGATATGACATGAAACTGAATCCAGTGGTGTACGCATGCATTTATATCATGAATAGTCAGTTAAAGCAAAAACTATGAATAAATATTTGTAGACATTCAGAACTTGAAGCAATTCTTACCAAAATGCCTGAATTTGGCATTAAATCACCCGAAAGGTAACCTCCGACCTTCTTATCGAATTTGTGAATCTGTATGGAATTTCGAATGGAACCCTTTATTTAATTCACAGACCTGTGCTGTGGCACAACGGATATAAGTGCTAAGTAATAATCAGTTCTACCGTAAAACAAAAGTAAATATAAAGCGTTATGTCACAAAATAGACAGACTAAACTCCTGTATTTTAAAGTAGGGTTTGGTGCTTATTGCCAGAAATAAACAGGCGAAATATAACATTTTAAAATATATTAATAGAAAAACTCTTTAATATGCTTACGTATCAGCAAAAATAGATGTCTACACCAAACATTACGGAAAATTATCGAGTAGAATTTTAGTAATAAATAAAATCCATTTCTTACTCCGCCATTATGCATCTCTAAGTCAGTGCGTCATAGAAGATTAACTCCCTTCTTCTAATATATATACACCATGCGGTGTTGTGGGTCGGAGTTTGTTGAATACGAATAGTAAATTCCTTTTATTTTTCATTAAAATTCTACTCGATAATTTTCTGTAATTTTTGGTGTAGATACCTACTTTTGCCTGATACATAAGTATATCAAATAGTTTTCCTGTTAATTTATTTTTAACTGTCATATTTCATCTGTGTATTTCTGCTAATAAGCACCTAGGGTTTTTTTTTTAAATTGATGAAAAAAACAACAACAAAAACAAACAATGCCACGATTATTGACAGAATATGTCTGCTAGTAAAATATTGAGACTTCTTTTGTCTTCTTCAAACCTACAGCAACTGTCTATGAATGCTGCCTTTAACTTTTGCCTTAACCCTTTTTAGAAACTCAATGTAGAAAGAAAATAGAGGAAAATATATCTAGTTTTATAGTATTTCACTTGTGTATTTCCTTCCAATGTATAAATTTCACTTTTTTTAACATTGTTTTTTCACTAAAAAGTGCACATTAAAAATAAGATTTTCAAAATGATGTGAAAAAATATCTTTCTCCCATAAAAATAATTGTCATTGTCAGCTAAATATTCTTTAAATAAATAAAACGAATATATCGATTCTATATTTATTCGAGTTATATCATTCAGAGCGTTCATATATGAATTATAATTTCAAATATTTGAATCCGGTTCCGGAAATAAGTATTCAACAATGATTAACAGAAAATTATCTACTGTTTTTATCTTGATTTTGGAATGTTTTTTTTGTTTTTTTAATGATTTCTTGTATATCCATATATATATTTTTTTTTGTATAATATTAATCGAGATAGTAATTGATAAATTTTAATATGCTGATGAAGAAAATCTTTTATTTTTTGGAAATTTTACTACTTAAATGTAATTTTGCTAGTAAAAATGATTTTCAGAAACGCACATACATAAACTGGACATTGTTGAATATTTATTTCCGGAACTTTATTTAAAATTATAATTCATATGTTACGAATTTTTAAGATCTACCCTATATGTATGTGTGTATATATATATATATATATGATTATTTTTATTTACACAAACATGTACAAAATCTGCGACACTGGCATGTCGATGTTATCGATCAACAGCTATTATAAACTGAGATCTCATCAGGCAGAGTTAAAATCCTATCTTATCTTAGGTTAAGATCGGATTTTAACTCTGCCTGATGAGATCTCAGTTTATAATAGCTGTTGATCAATAACATCGACATGCCAGTGTCGCAGATTTTGTACATGTCTGTGTAAATAAAAATAATCATATATAAAAAGCTCTATTTGATATTGAGCACTTTTTATGCACTCGATTGAAATTCTTTGGATTACTATCCTGTGGATGTTTTACCTGGATTATAGATATATATATATATATATACACACACACACCCTATTTCACTTTCTCTAAAATAATTTTTTCAATAAAAAAATGCACCGTAAAAATAAGATTTTCAAAATTATGTGGAACTAAGACAAAAAAAATGAATAGAAAATGTATTTATTGCTAGCAGATCGATCCGACATTGCCCGGGTGTAAAATATTCTGAAAAATTTTGTTTAATTTCTATTATTTGTTTTTTTCGGACTACTGTTCTCATTTTGGATGTTATTCTGACAACATTGCAGCCACGGTAACCTCCGACCTTCTTCAGGTGCATTTTGTCGAACTGGGGAATCTGTATGGAATTTCGAACGGAACCCTATATTTAATCCACGGACCTGTGCTGTGGTGTAACAGATATAAGTGCTAAGTAAGAATCAGTTCTAAATGGCAGTCTTCTGGAGGTTGAAGGTTCAATCCTCAGTGTGAGCGATACTAAGAATGCAATTCAAATTAGTTAAGACTTCTATCCCAGTCATGGCTGACGGAACAAGAACAAGCTACCCCTGTGGATTAAATAAAAGGTTCCGTTCAAAATTCGTACAGATTCTCGAGTTCGACAAGATGCACCTGAGGACTGTCAGAGGTTACATCGGCCTGAAACTTTGTGAGAATAACATCCAAGATGAGAACAGTAGTCCAAATAATACAAATTATCCATCCTTATCTCCAACTTTTGAAATACATGATTTTGTTTAAATTGCATGTTTATTATAATCATACAAAAACTATATAATAAATAAAATCCCTCAAAATCTTCCACAATTTTGAAATTCATAAAATAATAGTAAATTATTGACACTTTTATAAAATTTAAACAAATATATTATTTTTAAAAATGTCTAAAAAGAATGCAACATTTTCATATTTATATTACTATACTAGTGGTATCCCATGGAAATTCCACGGTGCTTTCTACATCAATATGTATAATTTACTGTTAATTAAAAAAAAATATTCCTTTTAAAATAATAAAGGCCTGTCAGGGTCAATAACTATTAAGAAAAAAAATTACTTTTTCTTCTATAAAAGTAATTGTCATTGTCAGCTAAATATTCTTTAAATAAATAAAACGTATTTAGTTACTTATTAAAAATTGTAGCAATTTAATTCTTTCTAAAATAATAAATATTCTTTAAATAAATAAAACGAATATGTCTCTTATTTAGTTACTTATTAAAAATTGTAGCAATTTAAATCTTTCTAAAATAATAAATATTATTTAAATAAATAAAACGAATATGTCTCTTATTTAGTTACTTATTAAAAATTGTAGCAATTTAAATCTTTCTAAAATAATAAATATTATTTAAATAAATAAAACGAATATGTCTCTTATTTAGTTACTTATTAAAAATTGTAGCAATTTAATTCTTTCTAAAATAATAAATATTCTTTAAATAAATGAAACGAATATGTCTCTTATTTAGTTACTTATTAAAAATTGTAGCAATTAAATTCTTTCTAAAATAATAAATATTCTTTAAATAAATAAAACGAATATGTCTCTTATTTAGTTACTTATAAAAAATTGTAGCAATTTAATTCTTTCTTAAATAATAAATATTCTGTGTCTTATTACTGTAAAAATAATTGTCGGTTAAATATTTTTCAAATCAATAAAACGAATGTCACTTTTTTAAATATATTTAAATTTGTATTGTTTTAGTCTTAGGGACAACATAATTTGATTTTGGAACAATTTATTTTAAAATGGGTAAAGTCGAAACCTTTTACCTTAGTGACATCAGATTAATCACCAATCACCATATTTGCTGATTGGACGATCTCAATTTTCTCAAATGTGTTTTAAAGATGATGACGTACACAGGAACATGAAATTCCTTAGTGTTTTATTATTGTGATGAAATATCAATCTAAGGACAAGGGCGAGCTTTGGACCCTTTAATAAATGCAAGAGTTCAGATCCCTAAATAGTCCAATGCAATTTTTTTTTAAATACTACAATGTAGCAAATTGAGTTAAAATAAAACTTAATTGAATTTTTGAGCTGAGAAGGGTGTCCCCATTTACTTGCTTTTTCATGAGGGCAGAGTTAGACACAAGGTGGGTCTTTAGTGCGGGGAACATCCAGCTACCTAAAAAGGGGCACCTTGGATTGAGAACAAAAAATTAAAATTGACTCAGTCTAGAAATACTTCTCTTTCACTTATCAAGGACAGAATAGATGAAGTGTAGTATCAAAACAGATACTACACTTTGATCTTAGCCAAAAGGGTTTCAATTTTGTGGTATTAAGTCTTGGGGGCTAACACTTGATCTCTATATGAGATACATAGATATTCGAATATTCCATTAAAGTTCTCCTTAACCTGTCAAACGTTGAGTTAGTAAAACGATGAGATGTAAAGAAGTTAAGAACATTAATTTTCCTCTCCCTAATCGACCCATTAACTATGTTATAGTATATCTTTCTCTTGGTCTTATCGGATTCCAGGACAAGAATTCATCTAGTCTGGTGGAGTATCCAGCTAAATGTTGTTACTTCAGGTAACATCGCTAGGAGAAGGTGCACTATTTCTCGTATAAGCCAGTGTATAGCCATACCGAAAAGATCTCATATGTGCTTCAAATACTATGTTATTTTGAATATTTGGTCAAGGTTTATTTGTAGGGTGAAGTATCTCGATGTCAGGTTGTCCTGACAAACCCTTGTACAGAGAGACAGAAGACACTCGAGGGTGGTGGATACTAGGTAATTTAAACAATACAAATTTAAATATATATATATATATATATATATACACAATAATATTTTTTAAATAAATATTAAATATTTAAATACCTAGAGACATCGATGTTTCATGCTAACGCAATCTTCAGTCTAGGAAGTAATTTTCAACGGTCGGTGGGCGCGAACCCCGAACACAAATCGCCACTGATTCGTAGTCGGTGATCTTAACCAAAGGGCCATCGCAAATTAATTAGTAAAATGCAGAATAACTTTAACTGTAAATAGCGACACGTGGCCGTTTTCGTCCCCCCTCCCTCTTATGCATCTTCAATTTCCGGTTGGGGTTGAATTTAAAATTTTAGGCATTTAAATTCCGTTGACGCCTGAAGAATTGGCGTTCATTATGAACGCTAATGAAACAATATATATTTTGTAGCAATAATGGAATAATAAAATCACCAACAAATATATATATATATATATATATATATATAATGAAAATTATTGAAATAATATTCCAAGGTGATTGAAAATGAAAAAGAAAAAGAAAATTATTTATATACTCATCAACGTTTCGTCTTTATTTCAAGATTTCCTCAAGATGATTGATTTGAAAAAATAACATACAAATGCAATAATCTTAATCCATTGTTGTTATTCTTTTTCTTCCAAAATGCTTTGGGAACACTAGTGGACAAGGGTGAATTTCTAATTGCTTTTTTGCTCTCTTTCTCTCTCTCTTCTCTTGGTTGTGGTTGTACTGGTTGGTCATCAACGATTTCATCCTCTATTTTGCATTTTAAAGGTTTCTTTGGCTACTTGACACTTTTTATCTAAAAATGAAATCAATAAGAATTGCTTTCATTTCACTTTAAATTTAAAAATATCTATAACTACAGCTGGAAGTATTTTTTTTTCCTTCTTTCTCCATATTTCTTATTTTTTATAATTATCTTTAAACTTCTACTTTTACTTAGTGCAATTGTTCCTATTGACTTGCCTCCCCACGGGGGCAGAGTTAGACACAAGGTCGGTTTTTAATGTGGGAAAAATCCAACTCCCCAAGAAGAGGCACTCTGGATTAAAGCAAAAATAAAAATTGCCTCGATCTAAAAGGATTTCTCCTACACTGACTGAAGACACAAAGATGAAGTGTAGTATCAGAACAGATACTACACGTTGCTCCTAGCCAAAAGGCCAAGAAACAATATTTATTTCTATAGTTTCAATTGTTAAATTGCAAATTATATTAGTTTTTTCAACTTTTTTTATTAAAATATGTTTTAAGATAATGTTTCTTGAAATAGTTCTATTAAAAGAATATCTCTTCAAATTAATTAAATGTTTTAAGATAATGTTTCTTGAAATAGTTCTATTAAAAGAATATCTCTTCAAATTAATTAAATGTTTTAAGATAATGTTTCTTGAAATAGTTCTATTAAAAAAATATCTCTTCAAATTAATTAAATGTTTTAAGATAATGTTTCTTGAAATAGTTCTATTAAAAAAATATCTCTTCAAATTAATTAAATGTTTTAAGATAATGTTTCTTGAAATAGTTCTATTAAAAAAATATCTCTTCAAATTGATTAAATGTTTTAAGATAATGTTTCTTGAAATAGTTCTATTAAAAGAATATCTCTTCAAATTAATTAAATGTTTTAAGATAATGTTTCTTGAAATAGTTCTATTAAAAGAATATCTCTTCAAATTAATTAAATGTTTAAAATTCCTGTTGTATGCTTTTTCTGTACCTGTACTGTAGACAGTCTTTCTTTCCCTAATTGTGCCCCTTTGTATGCTATTTGAAGTGGATTGTACATCATATCCTACACTTTCCTCAACCAATCAAATTGCTGTATGACTGAAAATTATCTGAACACTAGTCTTGATGCTATATTTTAACTTCGAACGTGGTGTTGATACCCTGTGCTGATGAAGCGATTTGATGTCAATAGAAATCGATATCGTCTCATAGCACGAAACAGTTGTCTATATTGAATTCTTGGAACGTATGTAAATGAATATGTACTGAATTTATTTACCTCATATCTATAATATTATATATATATATATATATATATATATATATAAAGAAAAGTCAGTCTGATTCTCTACTTTAGACCTAAATAGCATTGCATCTGACAAATCGATATTTTTTCTGCCTGGCCAATTTTTATTTATTATTGTTGTACCATGTTCTTTGAAATAAAAAAGTACTTCACCCAATTTCTTTCAAATAATACTAATTTCAGCCTGTGCTTACTTATACTTGAATCAATTTTCATCGGAAGTAGGCTTAACTGGCATCCAAGGGTACAGCACATCTCTGATCGCTGCACTCAATTGTCTTCAGTCTGCAGAAACATCGGTGATAACTTGGAGCCAGTTCCTTGTCCAACATCAGAGACCATAGACGCGACGGCCAGGCATAGTTTTAGTGTTTTCTTTCATTGCTGCAAGCCACGTTTTCAGCTGACTGCCTGTACGATTTTGCTATCCGGGCATTGGTTCTAGAGCAATAGGCCTGTGTGTGTTCACTTTCTTCGCATTGGAGTACCACATTCATATCAACAGTGTCAGGTCAGCCTTTTGTCATCTGAAAGCCTGCCGCTGGTCGCGTAGTGAAATCTGACTAACTTAAAGGTCCAGATTTATCATGCGCTAGTACATACCATTCTTCTTTACAGAGGTAAAACTTGGCCACTGTGACAGGAAGATCTGTGCAGACTACAGATCTCCGATCACAACTGTTTGCGTTGACTGGCCCACATCAAAACACTGGGCTGAATCTCCAATGTCGAAGTCCGACATCATTGTCACACACAATTCCAGTCTGGACAATTGGTAAAATGGAGACACTTTTCAATAATGATCTGAAAGGCTAAAATCAGCTTACATCATTAATAAAAGAATTTCATCATCGCTTCATCTATTTCACCTATCAAATAACCAATTATCTTTACTTTAAATAAATATTATCCTATTCATTTCTTAAAGTTATTTGACTATTATTTATTGAAAACAAATATAATTGTTTATCTGATACCTAAAATAGATAGAGCAATGATGATTTTTTTATTAATGACACAAGCCGATTTTAGTTTTCCAAGTAATTATTGAAAAATCTTTCCATTTTACCAATATATATATATATATATATATATATATATATATATATATATATATATCCTCCAGTTTATAATAAAAACCAATGATTTTATATGAATATTTTAGTTCTATATCTATATAAATAGCGAGTGTGAATACTGGAGAAGCATAATTTTTTTTCTCGTCATTTTTTATGGAAAATTGGACAATCGCTCGGTTAACAGTGGAAAGTAGAATCCCAAGGTTTGCTGCAATTTGATGCTGGTTATGTCCACCTTCATATTAACCTATAATATGGTTCCTCGGAAACTCTGAGAATTCTGATGCTTCTTTGACACGTGTCATACTTAAATGGTGATATATGATAAATATATTTATATCCGAAACACAAAAAACCGTTAATCAATATTTAAAAAATTTATTGCTGCTTTGTACAGCTCTGAGTTCTGGCTGTCGATGAAGGAAGCAGAAATATTAAACATGCATGACTTAATTTTTTGGTTCGTCTATTTACTTCCTTCAGGTATGTGTGTGTGGGTGTGTGTGTGCATATATATATATATATATATATATATAGTCTCGGAAGTTTCTCAACCATTAAAACTATATTTAAAAAAAAAAACAAAAAAAAACAACTTTTAGTCCCAAGTCTTTCAGTGGAAAATCACTCATGTAAGTCAATTTATTTTTTACAGTTATTATATTAGTTTGTTTCTAACACTATTTTAAGGGATCATCAGTTGTTTACCATGAAAAACTGTTTCGGGAATTTAATATATATATATATATATATATATATATATATATATATATATATATATATATATATATATATTTTATACGCACATAAAAGTAATCCATGGACACATTTCTGGCTCATAGCCGTCATCAGGATCAAAACCTTCAATATTGATGTCTATAGTCCATATATATATATAACATAATTTATATAAATAAATGTTAAATTATTTTTACCTACATACGCCTGCGTTTTAACCTTCCGCTATTATCAGTGTAGGAGATGATAATTTCAGACGGTCGCAAGATTCGAACCTAGTTACAGAATCACCCTAGACTCTGCAAGCAAGTGCTCTAACCAAACGACCACGAGAAATGACCACGTAAAGAAAGAGAACTAAGTTCTATTCATGCCAAGCAGGCACAGACAGTAGACTATCGAATGAGTGTTCAATGAACGTTGTCGGAACATGCCATATATCTATGTTACAGTCTATTTTTAATTCCCCGAACAGGGCTTACCTTCAATTTCTTAAAGGGGCTTATAACAATATTTATTTAAGTAAATATTATTTTATTTTTACCTACAATATATATATATATATATATATATATATATATATGATTATTTTTATTTACACAGACATGTACAAAATCTGCGACACTGGCATGTCGATGTTATCGATCAACAGCTATTACAAACTGAGATCTCATCAGGCAGAGTTAGAATCCGATCTTAACCCTAGAACATATTTGGAAAGAATATATATATATATATATATATAGTAGTATTAAAATATATCTATAGCAAGTAAGCTAAACAGAAACGTTCATGTTTCATTTCCACAGGAAATCAGCAGGCTGCAGGAATAAAACATAAACGTTTCTGTCATAGATATATTTTCATACTACTGCTAAGCTCTACTCGTATTGAACAATATTGAAGTAAATACTGAGAATATATATACACACAATATATTATATTACCTTATAATATTATAGGTGTATATACATAAAGTCCTGCTCTAGTTTTTTAATTGAATAAATAAATATTCTAAATATACAAATAACAGAGTTATTAATTAAAAAGTATACAGCATTCAACTTTTAATCTTTTCGGATGCACATTTTTTATAATAAAAGAGATAGTTTTGGGCAAAGTATTTCTTGAAATAAATTTTTTTTAAAGAATTTGAGCAAAATCTAATTTATTGAAATACAATTTCGTAAAAGTCTATTCTTCATTGAAATGAACAAATTTTTCAAATGTATTTGAGCAAAATTTTATTTATTGAAATGAAATAAAATTAAAAAAGTATTTGGGCCAAATTTTATTCATTGAAATGAAATAAAATTAAAAAAGTATTTGGGCCAAATTTTATTTATTGAAATGAATTAAAATTAAAGTATTTGGGCTAAATTTTATTTATTGAAATGAAATAAAATAAGTCCTTTATTATGAAAAAAAAAATGGCACTCAAAATTACTGCCAAATACAGTTTGGCATATCTGACTATTCCATGAGGGTGGTACTAATTCCGTCCTGCTAATAAGGAAAACACTTTCTATAAAGGGTAATCATGTCGTTTCCCGACACATGTAAATTTATCGAAAAGACGATATCCAGTAGCTCAAACATTGTATATTTTTTAAGATTATGACATGCTGAACGTATCAAAATTAATTCTGTATTACGTATGAATTAAGGAAAAAACACTTTTTAAATTATTAAATTAGTCGACATACTGGCATAGATCCAACATGGCCAGTAGTCGATATAAAAATGAAAACAGAAACGAGGCCAAACGGAAAAAAGTAGTCAGTTATATAAAAATAATTTATTTAAAACAATTAAAATATTTGTTTCACAGCATAATTATTTAGTTTTAAATAATTTTTTATATAACTAATTAAAATACTTCTTTTTGTCTTAGTTATTCTTTGTTCTAAGTTTTATATCGAGTAACGTCCATCTTAAAAATATGCCAGTGTGTCGACTAATTTACTAATTTAAAAAGTGTTTTTTTTTCCTAATTCATAAGTAATATGGAATTGATTTTAACGTCAATACGTTCAGCATGTCATAATCTTAAAAAATATACAATGTTTGAGCTACTGCATATCGTCTTTCCGATAAAATTACATGTGTCGGAAAACGACATGATTACCCTCTAAAGTGTCTGTGTGCTCTGTGCACCACCATTCTTTAAATTGACCATTCAAGTGAATTAGGGCTAACCATAACCTAACATCATTCAAATGGCAATTAATTAAAACTTCACACTTTGATTAAATCTTCAACACAAGTATTTATTTATGAAGATTAGATCTTTTTACTCACAGAAGGCTGTAATTAACAATAATCTTGGGTACTTGTCTAGATTAGAACCCAAGCTAAAATTGACTTGGCAGATGTTTACATAGACGGCCAGAAAAAAGCAGAATGAAAAGTCAGTTACCTGCATTTAAAAAACCAAAACGAAGCTGGATGTACAACTGGAAAAAAATTTTTTTTTTTTTTTTACAGGTAAAATTTTTTTTTTAAAGAAAAATATCACTGAACAAGTGTTAAAACGGTGTTAGGGTTAGGGTTCGTTAAAATTTATTATCACTTTGATCAATTTTTATTTCCAAATAGTGAATTTTGCGATTCAATCAATTAAAATATTAACTTGTCGGCTACTTATTTTCTTACATTCTGATTGGATAAGCGCTTCAGCATTTTTTTACCCCACCCTATAGACCAGTATTGTCCGGGCCTTCAGGTCTGGATTTACGCCGAACTATAGGTTGTCCGTCCTGTGCAGTTCTAGGAGGTGCACCCTCCCAGGCTTTGCCTTCTCACCCTTTGAGTTAGTTTATTGCTAATCGCCTGAGGCGCCCCTACCGGGGAATGCCGACGGGGCTGCCCAGGCAATTTTTAAATGGCCAGAGTGCTCAAATTCTCGAGCGCTGGTTTTTTCCCACTTTCCCAACCTTGTGTCACATCTTACCTGGTGGGAGGAAGATAAATAAGAGCGCTTCAGCATTTTCCGGCCGTCTATGTAAACATCCGGAAACTAACAACGCCAAGTCGACTTTAGCTTGGGTCCTAATCTGGACAAGTACCTAATCTTGTATGCTTCTTCAATTCTCCTGAACACTAGCCCAGTCTAATAATACAAAACCAGCAGTGACTATTTCTTGCAATGTGTTTCGCTGTGTTTTCTTTCTTCTGCTGTTGGCTTCTTCTTGATACTCACCATTTTTGTTCTCCTTGCTTTTCTATCTAATATGTTTACAGACGCTTGCCTTAGCATCACATATTTAAGCCTGCATTTGATATTCTATGCCTATATCACCATTGGCAGTGTTGTTTAGTATTACAAGACTGGGCTGTTGTGCAGGAGAGATGGAGAAAGATTATAGGGTTTTGGATCCATCCGTAACTATAAAAGTCATAAATAAACGTTTGTGAAGTAATTTGAACCACTTGAAAATGGTAAAGTTTTCTGTTGCATGAAATATTACTTATTCCAGCGCCGGCATCTAATTTACGTACATGTATTTGTATACACCACAAACACGTGTGTAAATTAGATGGTAAAGTAATAAGTCTCTTTACTTCTAATAAATAAATATTTATTTATTTATTTATTATTATTATTATTATTTAATAATAATAATAATAATAAGTAAAGAAACTTATTATTTTACCATCTAATTTACATACGTGTTTGTGGTGTATACAAATACACGCACGTAAATTAGATGCCGATGCTAAAAAAGAGAAAGTCACTTCTCTAAATACCCACAGAGAAATTAATAAATATTAGAGAGTTGTTAAATCAACATAGAACGAGAGGGACAAGAGAAATACATAGATAACTAATGAGAGATGGTTGAATTGTTTAGTTAATTATAAATTAACAATTAAAATAACTCAATCCCAGAACTAAATTATATTTTAGCCTGTATTTTGTGTTATTAAAGTATAGGAAAAAGCCTTAGGGAAACAAACATTAGTTAACTCATATTTAGTATTATATATATATAAAAAAAAAAACTTTCGCATTTATTCATTTATATATATAAATGAATAAATGCGAAAGTTTTTTTTTTTTATTCATCATTCATTATTACATACAAAAGGGTTCTATATTATCTAATATATAAAGTAGAGACGATTTTTCCCCTGTACCTTCTCGGAGAATAGGAAAATAACCACATGCATCACAGGCTACTAAACTCGCCATTACATTACACTTATTTACTCGAGCGTGTTTTAGTACATTTGTTATTCTTTTTTCCCAGCTTACACTAAATATTACATTTGGCCCGCCATCCACGATTCTCCAAAACACCAACTCCATATAGGTGGTAGCAAAAACTTTTCTCCCTAACAATTATGTACTGTCACTACACTCATCGACACAGGGAACTAATAAACACAGTTTACTTTCCACAAAACAGTCCGTCCTTATTTATTATTTGCGTGGTATTAATTTACTACATAATATAAAGCAATACGCAAAGACTTAATGACCGCTCCCGTCAACTCCGATGATTTTCCGCGATTATCAGATTACGTTCTTTCTCATTCTACCTATGAGTTGGCCTATTTTCACGTGTATTTTTAAGTCGAAACTGTTGCGCAGTGGTTAAGAAGGCAGGTTTCAGGATCGACTGTTTCAGCGTTCGATTCCATTCTATGCGGCCACATTTTTCTTTTCTTTTTTTAATTCAAAACATTTGCCAACACACGCCGGGCAACGGGTTCCGCTAGTTTAAGTATAAAATACAAGATTTTACACGGAAATACTGTATATATACTAGAGATTAAAAAGCCAAACAGAAGATTTTGTATGTCTAATTTGCATAATTATTTTTTAAACTGTTCATAATAAATTAGTGTTTTGTGTTATATATTTCTTATTTTTGTTCGTTATTTTCCCTATATGTATGCAATATTAACAGTAATTAATTGTAGTGATTTAATAATAAAAAGGATAAATTACCAAAACTTTAGCTGAGGGTGTTAATCTACAAATTTACCAATGTTTGTCATTAAAATTATAGAAATCTCTGAGTAAAAACATTGTTTTAACTATACCCCTCCCCCCAATTAATTGGTGTTTTGATATAAATATAGTTTGGGTAAATGGAAAAAAAAAATGTTTGCATTTATTCATTTAGAAGACAGAAAAATAACTTAATTAAGTTTTTAAAAAAATATGAATCTATTTTTTTTGTATTTCAAAAGCTGAGAAGGTAGGAGACTTCTGTTTTTCTTTATCATAGCTAATATAATCATATTCAAACAAAGAAGAACGAAATTTCAAGACGAGGCTGTGATTAGAAGTGAAAACGTGGCAAGAATCTTACTTAAATTCATATATTTCAACAGCCTTATATACCGTTAGTAAAAGTCGTTCAGACAGTAGACGGGTTTTGTCATTTACATAATACATTACTTTTAACCTTCAATTAAATTCATATTTACAAATATACACTTATAACTGCTATTATCAAGTTTACATATGTATTTACAATATTTTCCGATAAGGTGATATTAATAAAAATTATTCATACAATTAATTAAAACCATTTTCTTCATGAACCAGCGTGTTTTCTGAACCATACTTTCAATGGCGATTATTGTTAAAATTGCAAGTCTTTCTTGGCCTTTTGGCTAAGATCAAAGTGTAGTATCTGTTCCGATGGATACTGAAGGACATAAACTGGTATTGTCTTGGCCTTCGGGTCTTGACTGGTATTGTCTTGGCCTTCGGGTCTTGATTTACGCCGGTCTAATAATTAATAGCACAAATAACATAGTTATAACAAAGTTATCATAAATAATTGCATTAATATAACTGATACATAAACCTATTCCAAATGCTGTCCGCCTACTTTTGGCTCACCCTATATATATATATATATATATATATATATATATATATATATATATATAATCTAGTAAACAATGGTATGTTAAATTCCAATGACCAAGTCTTTATTCATCTTTTCTTATCAAAATTCAAAGCAATTCAGTGTAACTTGACAATTGTTTCACACATAAACAAACAACCGGGAATAAACATATAATTACCAAGATCTTTATATGCATGTATATGTAAGGTTAGTGGGAGAGAAACCTAGTTGAGTACATGATTAGTAAGAAAAATAAAAAATAAGAGCGTAATATTTATTAATGTTTGTATTACAGAAGATCAGAACAACATCGGTACCGTCGGTTTCAAATCCTAACAAAGGCGACCTATAAAGCCCTCTTTACCGGACTCTCTTCAGCCTCTGTTTTCAGGGGAGTCAGATGACTTTTGTTTAATCAAAGAATGACTTTGTGTTCCTTCCCATCCACATATGCACTTGATGTCTTTCTCTTACTTAATTTTGACTTTCTTAGTTGAAACTGATTGAAGTTGTTCAGGAAAAAAGTTGCTTTTTTTGCGCTGCCCTCTCTCACACACACACACACACACACACACACATATGCAGGGGGGGGGGCAGATTGGGAAATTCATTTCGTTTTCATCCAGCTTTTTTACTTGTTCTTGGCCTTTTGGCCAAGATCAAATTGTAGTATCTGTTCCGATGGATACTGCACTGGTATCGTCTTGGCCTTTGGGGCTTGATTCCGCCAGTGTATGGGTTTGTCCTGTGCAGTTCTAGGAGGTCCACCCTTCCAGGCTTTTCTCCCCTCTTTGGGGAGGAGTAAGTTTATTGCTTACTGCTTGAGGCGCCCCTACCAGGGAATGCCGACAGGGCTGCCCAGGCAATTTTTAATGGCCAGAGTGCTCACCTTCTCGGGTGCTGGCTTTTCAAGTCCCACTTTCCCGACCCGACCTTGGGTTACATCTTACCTTGTGGGAGTAAGATAAAACTGGCCTTGTGCCTAACCTCATGGAGAGGAAGTAAATAAATACTTACATTTCTGATATTCTTATTACTCTCTACAGAGAGACTTGCGATGTAATTCATTCAAAACAGACTGTCATTATTTGTCCGTTATTTTTTGGGGAGTGGAGTGAGGATGATCATTATAATTTTCCGACTAGTTCCTTCGTCTTGGTTGTTGTCACAACGTTTCTGTTGATTTACTCTCCGGCCTTCTACTGAACTAAATCAGTCAGGCAATTTTGAATCCAATCCCTTATTGGAGTCTTGGAGGTATACTGTTCACATTCCATTCTCCAGACCTTGCGACATTCTTTCTAGTTAAGTTGTTAAATCATCATCTTGCTGCCTTTGATTGGGATTGAACTCAAAACCTGAAGATAACCCACATACTTTAGTCAACATCTAAGTTGTCTTTCATATTTCTGAGGTGTATTTCAGTCCAATACGAATTGGTATTTACTTTGCTCCGTATGAAGGAACGTGTGACACATGGTCTTTTTTTTTACCTCCATCTTGTTTTTCTGGTCGAGTTTATCACTGTTTGTTGGCATACAGCTTAGCGTCCACATTGCTTGACCAATCGTCACCAAACTTGCTCAAAATATCGGTCATTGTCTAACTTAGAACTGATTTAATTTGGGGATATCTATATCAAAGGTCATGGTTACAGTAACGGAAAAGGTCAAGTTTTTTACACTAACATCGTAGAGACTCACTACTTGGCTCATATTGTAGCCAATCAAATTCCACGTCTTATATGACCTTGAAAAGTTATTTCACGGTCGAAATGTTGATGGAATTTCAACTTCCGGTTTTTCTATATTTGATGTATGGATCTGATGCTCTTTTATAACAGTAACCATCATGCAACATTTTCAGCCTGATCAGTTTTTAGTTATCAACGTTTCCATGGCATAACTTCGGAAATACTTCATTCAATATGGAGAGATACGGCCTAATAAGACTTTAGCCCATCCTTACGTTGTCAAGCAAAGATATGCAGTCTCATGATTGACTTATGCTCTTGTTTTTTAATGTAGGGAGTCCAGCACTTTCATGAAATTAACTTTGTTATATCAAAACAGCTTTGTGAAATCAGTTATAAAATTTACATTGCTCTCAATTTCTTGTTAAAATTTTGCTGAATAAATCTTGTATTGTTGAACATTAAGCCAAATTAATTTTGTTTGCCTACGACGTATGGTTACGCAGATAATCACATTTTAAATTATGTCAATTTGGGGCAGACTTTCTTCTTCTTCTTCGTCTTCTTCTTTCGTTTGCTTCAGAATACCGTTGTCAGATCACCAGCTCGGTTGAAAAAAGCCATGATAACGATTCGTCATCTAGCACAGTTATACCGGCTCCGTCGTTGGGTGGTCGGTGTTTTAGACATTGCTTGATGATGTGGTCGACTGTCTATTCAGGGTGATCACAGTCGCAGACAGCCGATTACCTGAGTCCTCATCCTTTCATGACACTGGTCCTGAGGCGGCTGAGCATTGTCTACTGCCGGCGAGAGAGATCCATGCCTGGTAATTCAACCCCAGCCTAGTGCAGGAGCTCTCACGCTAAGAAGCTGGACATAACGCTCAACACCGCCTTATGCACAGTCTCTGGATGCCTGCACGCAAGGAGACATCCTGTTGTAGTAGTCATAATCTATATATTAATACGATAGCGTTTGTGTTCGTGTGTCACGCTTCCGGCAAAAGCTCTGCGCATGCGTGCCCCATAGATTTTGAAAAACATTCAACTCGCATAATTTTCGAAACATTTTCAAGTATTTCCCTTTGGCGTAATGGTTAGCGACATAGTATTTTTGACTTCGGCTCGACTGGTTTATAGTTCGATTCCAACCAACCTCTAAGATTTTTTTTCTACATTTCGAGGGGAAGGGGAAGAGAGGTAGGGAGGGGACGACCGGGAAGACACATATTAATACAATAGTGTGTGTGATTTTGTGTGTCATGCTTACATCAAAAGCAACGACCTTCCGAATCTTTGTATGCTACTCATGAATTGGCTTGGCCTTTTGGCTACGATCAAAGTGTAGTATCTGTTCCGATGGATACTGCACCCCATAGACTGGTATTGTCTTGGCCTTCGGGGCTTGATTTACGCCAGTCTATGGGTCTGTCCTGTGCAGTTCTAGGAGGTCCACCCTCCCAGGCTTCGCCTCCCCTCTTTGGGGAGGAGTAAGTTTATTGCTTACTGCCTGGGGCGCCCCTACCGGGGAATGCCAACGGGGCTGCCCAGGCAATTTTTAATGGCCAGAGTGCTCACCTTCTCGAGCGCTGGCTTTTCAAACCCCACTTTCCCGACCGACCTTGGGTCACATCTTACTTGTGGGAGTAAGATAAAACTGGCCGTGTGCCTAACTCCTGGAGAGGAGTAAATAAATATTCATGAATTGGAGCCAAATTTAATTTAATCGAAAACATTTACAAAGTAAGGTTTAGTCGTCGAAATATTACCTTCACTAGAAATATTGTATATAAAGAAGTTTTGTAAATTGTTTCATGTATTGTTCATTTTTTAAAAAAATAAATATACAAGTCCAAATCTTATCATATTTTATTCAAACATGTATAGGTTAGGAACAAGATAATTAGTATTAAAAACATCATTTCGTGTAATTTACACGGGTCCCGCTAGTAATAACCCGCTAGTAATAATAACAAGAAATCTCATAAATTGTCCCTCCTCCCCTAAGTGATGGCACCAGCCTCAGCTGATACCACACGAAATAGTCGTAAAGGGTCTAGGAGGATGGAAAGACCAAGGAGGGAAAGCACTAACCAGACCTCCGCTGAAAGGATGTGTAGAGTACCGGGACCTTGTTGAGGCTTATTGCCATCCAAATCCCAGAGTAAACCAATGGTCACTGCCAGCGAGAAATCAATGGTAAGCGGATGTTGCGATAATGCAAAGTCATTTGCAATGGTTATCGAAAAAGTTGGAGAGTACTGGAAATCTGAGGAGACTTGTTGTCACTTGGACTCCAGGGAACACCACCGGATATTATCAGTGAGCAATCACTGATGATGACCTGTATGAGAACTCCAAGTGAGTACATGTAAATAAATAAAATTCGTACAAGCATAATAGTAAAAAATATTAATATGAATTAGACATGAATAACTTGTCACCGTGTAGTCCAGTGTTTCTCAACCTTATTCTAGCTGTGGCCCCCCTCTTCAATTCAATGTGAGTTATTTAATAATGAAATTATTGTGTACAGTGCTCAGGTGCACTATAACTCATCAAAAGTGCATGTTTTTCTTTTTTTTACTAAGGAGTACCGCTTATCAAGGCCCAAAGGCTACTCAAGGATAAGGGTTAAATGAGTTTGTCAGGTGGACATTGAGACAAAACCGCGATGATTGGTAATGATGGTCGAAATTGAGCAGAATTTAATTATTCAAAAATTTGTTTACATTGGAGTTGAAAACGATATGTTGTAGTCAACTAGGAAGCAGCCCTGCGGTATTGTGTTCAACACATTGGTACTTCTAGGAAAGAAAATTTGCTCATGGAAGTTTCGTTTAGTTTTAAGCAGATAGAGAGAGAAAGGTAAATTACTGACAGTGGTTGTAGCTAGACGAGTTTTTGTTGTGAAGAAACTCAGTCGAGCACCTGCCATAAAAATAATGATAGAGTAGAGAAAGACTAGCAACGTCTCTTCTGTGAGAAAGAGATATTAGGGAGAAGAAAAGGACACCGCCCACTAGATTTCAAAGTCGGTTTTGTACTCTGTCAAGGCAGGAAAGGGCGCTCTGAGCAGCACCTCCTCAGATGTGGCAACAGTACCTCCCCCATGTTAGGATGTGCATGTGTATGAAGTGGCGGGGGGGGGGGTCATGTGTTGTTTTGGTGAATTTTGGGGAAACACAAGGATTTTAAATGATGCAGCATGGCCCATTTATATAAACTTGAGTTCTTACCACCTCTACTCCCACCCCTGTCCATCTCTCAACTTAATACATATAGGAAAGTAGGTGTTAGATTATACCACGGTATCAAAATATTTTATTTGAACAAATCATGGCCATCCCTATAACAGGCCGAGCGATCTAACATTTGGAGTCTCTGACTTGAGGCAAGTTTTACAATCAGTCAGCAGAGATTTTTTATCTGCAAACACTTCATTGCATTACTCTTAGAAAATTTCATTCAGAAAAGATTCTGAACATGACCATGATTAAAGATAAATTCTCTAAATAAAATTTTAAAATCCAACATTGGAATAAAAATCACTCATTGAAATATACATCTGCCTTTTTTATTTAAAGTTACTTGTCTCTTCATTTACAGGAATTTGTTAATAATTATTAAATTTATCAATTAGCTTATTGTGGTTCTTATTATTTGGTATGTAAAACACATAAAAACATTAAACTAATCTAACAGGGGAATTTTCCCTGTTTTTATCTGTTATATTAATTATCTTAGAAAATTCACATAGAAGCCTGTAAAAGTCCTCAGTTGCACGATCGCCTGGCCTGTTATAGGGATGCCCTTGGATTAAACGCATTTATTTACCTAATATATCCAATGAAAGGTTTATTAGAAAACATGTGAATTACAATTAAATGTGACAATTACAGAAAATTAACTGAATTGAAGATGGCGAATAATAAGAGACCAGAATACCGTTGGTAAAGGTTTTAATTACAAATAAATACAACACCAACAGTAGTGAAGGTTAGACAATGAAATAGTCTTCAGGCCTAATGACAGATTGTCTGATGGAGGAGTTCATTTAGTGGGCGGAGGGGGTAAGAATATAATTTACAATATAAGCAATTACAAAAAGAAGAAAAATATTGAAAGACTAGTTAGAGAAAACATATCTTAATTTAAAAAACTAGTTTGAATTTTTCAAAATCAAAACCAGCCATTTTGCATAGATTAGAAAAAAAAAATATGGTAACAAAATGTGTTATTAGATTAATTTAATATTTACATAATCATTAATTATAAAATATTTTAATTTTACATAATCATTAATTATAAAATATTTTAATTTTACATAATCATTAATTATAAAATATATATATTTTGTGTGTCCTAAAATTTCTGTAGCTCCCTGTGGACCCCCCCCCCCCCCCACCTCGCAATTTTTTCAAATTTGGACTTGTGACCCCTGCTCCATTGAGAAACCATTGCGTCTCTACTGGATACCAATTCGGCCTTTGAGTGGCTTCACGTAGACACCAAACATTCCTTCCCATCATGCTGCTATGCATTCTGTGTGTCCATTTGTCCAGTTGGCCTGAAGGACGGACATCCATGCCAAACGTTACCAGCGTCATTCAAAAAAACATCCGCCTCTTCCTCATGTAACCTGTCTGGCATGATAATGTGCCGCATCTCTTCCTTCTCCTTTTCGCTGTGTATCCTGTCGGCACCGATGTTATTGTGATGTAAGGTACAGTATGTGTCGATGCTGATGACTTGCTACTGCTGCTGCTGATGAGTCTTTTTTTTTGCTTGTTTGTCCGATTGTCCGATAGAACCAACCGCGGTGTCCAGTCCCATCCACTCCCCATCCCCTCAGCTGCCGATGGTTTGCTGTGGCACTTTTTAATCCTTTTCTTTTTGCGGCTGTCCATTTTCTACAATTAGTTAGAACATCTTAGACTTATCTTTTCACATTGAAAATAAGTTTTACTTATTTAAAAAAAAAAAAAATTTCATCAATTTTAAGCTTTCTCTTTTTTTTTTTTCAGTTGAGTTTCGGAATAGAGGTTGCATCGATTTTTGATTTTATTTTGAATTTAAAAAAAAACTTTTTTTAATTTAAAAAAAAAAATCACATTACTCTTAAAAAGTTATCTCACAACACAATTACAAAAAAATATCACATTACTCTTAAAAAGTTATCTCACAACACAATTACAAAAAAAATTCACATTACTTTAAAAAAGTTATCTAAAAACACAATTACAAAAAAATTCTCATTACTTTTAAAAAGTCATCTAACAACACAATTACAAAAATTTTTTTATTTTTAATTAGAAAAAATTGACATTACTCTTAAAAAGTCATCTCACAACAAAATTACAAAAAATTTTTAAAAAAAATTATTTTTAGGAGAGGAGTTCAATATATTTATTTTAAAATAGACACGACCATGTAACAATTTGAAAATAAGTATGAGGGAGGTCGTGCATAATTAGCCTAATTGACGATGTCACAGACTATGGAATCGACAATGCTAAGTTCAAATATTAGTGAATCTATTGTTCTTTTATTCACCCCAAATAAGGTATATTGTCACTGAGACGTGAAGAGCTACTGTGATTAGGGGACATCGTAAGTGGGGAGTTGTGTAGCAAGATGTCTGTTCACATTACATTTAAATTTCTGCATGTTGGTATAGTTGGGGAAGCAGGGAGCAGGCAGGGAATTCCAAAGGAAAGAAGTTTTTTGACATCTGGGACCTATACAGTGAAGGGATGGGATTTTGCTGTCAGTGGGGTCCTTTATAGTGAAGGGATGTGATTTTGTTGTTAGGTGGGTTGATCGGGATATTTACGTTGAGGGAGGCATATAAGTTCAGTAAGTTCGTTGGAGCACAGTGACGCAACATTGCGGCGATGGGACAGAGGCTGGAGCTTGGCAGACAGAGTGGGGCCTATTAGGTTAGAGACTCTTTTTTGGACTGTGTTGGTGCACCAGCCCAGATGTTGGAACAATATTCCATGCATGGACGAATAGTGGCTTTATAGAGATATAGAATACTGTTCAGGTGTGAGAAGTTTTCTCGCACGGTAGAGGTAACCCACTTTCCTTGCAGCAGTCTTGACAGTATCTTCTATGTATTTGTTCGAATTCATGTTATCTGTGAATGTTAGGCTGAGGAGTTTGAACGTTGGACTCTTGGGAAGGGTGCTATCAGCTTTTGTGTTCAGCTTCAGCACTAACACGGTTGAGAAAGGTATGAACCCCCATCCTCCAAGGTTGGGGTAAAAATAGCAGCTAATAAAAAAAGAATCATTTACAATAAATATGGTATTTTTTTATGGAAATCGCTCCAGACAAGGCATGAAGCCACTTGATGTAAAGAGCTAAAAAAAAGATCTTACTTTAAGATCAAAAACTAGGCAACAATAAGTGTTACAGGATAGATTCATACCCAGAAAACAGCAATTCTTCCCACTTTGTCAGAAACATCAGCATATTACATTTAAAGAAGCATATTACTTTATTAAATAACACAAAAAGGGTTGATATACCGTAAGAAAGAAAAAGATAATATGTTTGCTTTGGTCTGTGTACGGCATAGCAAACCCTTTTAAGGTTGTTTAATGTCAAAACAAAACCTATTCTAAATGATTCATTGTATATGATGAATTGAAGGCAAGTTGCTATTTTACACATAGCTGGAGGTAAATTTTGAGTATATGTCTTTCCAAAGGGGGATTAGTATTATGTAGTATTACTATTGTGCCTTAAAAGCAAGACAACACATTAATATAAAAAAATATAACAATATATCTTTATTGTCATGACGATAAAGGATAGTGGGTTGGTAGGAGAAAGATGCACACACAGGAATTCTTGGCCCAAGCATCAACCAACTGGCAATACTAATTTCGGGTTGTTATTATATAACAATTTGTGGCCACCTCAAACGCCCCCATGGTACGCATTGTCATTTTAGCCACACCTCCCAGGGCATTTTGTTCGGTGATGAGATTTCAATCAATTGACAATCCAACAGATTTGTTTATCTTCTCTTGGTATGACTCGATTGCACCTGGCATGTACTTCTTGCCAAATGACCTTTCATACTTCTAACATTTCTCCTTTTTTTGACAATCGATTTTGTAATGTTGCTTCTTCCCATGTTAGGTGCATTATTTTTTTATTCAACTGACCTTTTGGTCATCTGATAGCTAACTTATCTTTTGACAATCGCCAGGTGCATCCCTTCTTGTCAACATGACTTTTCATACATCCAACATTTATCTTACGACAGTCGATCATGTTATGTTGCCTCTTCCTATGCAGGTGGTAGATGTTAAGTGCATTATTTTTATTCAAATGACCTTTTGATCATCTGATAATTATCTTATCTTTTGACAATCGTCAGGTACATCTCTTCTTGTCAACATGACTTTTCTGTACACACGGCCTGGATATTTAACACGTAAATGAACACAATAATAGATCCAGTAGAATTTGAACTTTGTATAGGCGATTCCACAACCAACCAACCAACCAACCATACACTCTCAAATTGAGGGACTCAGAAATTATCAGACTGGTTACGGAATAAATAAATGTTTAAAAATGAAAGAAGAAAAAAAATTGAAATTTTTTTCGTTTTCATCTTTTATCAAAAAGATAATTGTTTAAAAATGTTGACCAGCTCAACAGCTGAGAAATTTTGGGGACTGAGATTCTAGATCAACTGATCCTTTCAGAAATTCCAGAACGAACCCTTTTGCCTCAGCAGACTTTGTTGAGCCAAGCATTTGAATCAGCTGTTAGAGTGGTAATAAGAGCAGTCAATAACACTAGTCAATAGTAATGTGCATTTTTTTTTTAATCATTTAAAACAAAACCAAAAATCGATCGCACCATTATTACAAAACTTATGAAATTAAATTTTTTATTTCATTTTACTCATAGCTATTATACTAACAAGCTTGTGTGTTGTTTTTCTCTATATCTCTCTGGTTATTTTCTTTTTTGTTGTTGTAATTTTCAATGGCTTTGTTTAATTTGAATTTAAAAAAAGATTGACTTCATTTTCCCGCCAAAATTGCTTTTTCTTCCTTCTGTTACTATTAACTTTGTTTTAACTATCTCTATAGAACGATGGGAAAAAAATAATTCCATAATAGTTCCCCTCGACTCCTGATGCAAAGCTTTTTAATGTTAATATACCACCCGATGGAAAGTATAACTTGAAACACAAAACGAACATTGTTGCAAAAATCACAGGAAGTGTATGTAAGTAGAATTACATTCTATGAATTCGCACAACTCTTGGCAAACCAGAAGAGTAGCCAACTCAAAGTCAGCAACAAACGGTGTTCGGTCAGATTTAGTTCCTGATATTAAACTTCGTCCGTAATATAACTTCCAGTCAGAGTTTCAGTTTCCCAAATTTATTAATTTATTTATTAAATTGTTAGGTGAAAGTACAGAATAGTTAACAAAGCCCCTCCTCCCTATGTTAAGAATTGCTTTCTAAATAATATTATTATTTCAGCACGGTCCGTAAACTGCAGAAGATTATTTAGAAAGACATTCTTAGCATGGGGAGGGGGTTTGTTAACTATTCTGTACTTTCACCTAACAATTTAATAAATTAATTAATTAATAAAAATTAATATAAAACTTTTGAAACGAGAAGGGTAAACGATTCAAAACAGGAAGTCTTTATATCAGGAACTAAATCTGACTGAACACCGTTTGCGGCTGACTTTGAATCGGGTACTCTTCTGGTTTGTCCAACTCTTTAACAACTCGTGCATTTTTCTATCATCGTTGAATATCTTATTTAGAATTAATTTTTCGAAGTTACGTTAACATGCCTTTAATGATCAGTGGCGTTACGAATATAACGCTGCCATATTCAATAAATGTTATTGTTAACACGTTTCCTTTTAGCCTTCTTTTAGCCTTCTTGGGCGTCGTATTGTCGATATGATAATACATACTCATGTTGTTGTAACATGTGTGAGAATAAAATATTTCCAACACGTGTGCAACTATTTATGAATTGAATATTAAATGTTTATACTTTATAATGCATAACAAGATTTTTTGGTATTTTTTAAAGTAAAACGTCCGTATTATTATAGATTAACAAAAAAAAAAAATTCTACTTTTTTTTAGGCGATTACGTGTGAACACCCTGAAAAACTTGTCAGAAAGACCCCCACCCCTCCAAAAAAAAATAAAAACAATTATTTTAAAATTTAAAGTAGATCAGTTTCGTATATAAATTCAACATAAAATGATCCCCCATTCTAGTATTTTAGGGCAAGTAATCACATTTTTTTTATTTTTCTATGGGAGATAAATTCTGTGAATTTTTTGGAGAGCGTTTCTACTTTTTTTAGACAATTACGTGTGGTTTTATGACCTTGCAAGTCAGACTTAGGGTTAGTGGTAAAAAATTTAGTTAGCTGTCCTAAAAAGTTAGAATGGCCCGAAAATGGGGGATCATTTTATATTAAATTTATATACGAAACGGATCCCCAACTGTAAATTCTAAAATAATTGCTTTGTTTTTTTTCTTTTTCTTTTTGCCAAGTTTTTCATGGTGTTCACATGTAATCGCCTAAAAAAAGTAGAATCTCGTTTGTTTTCTAGGAAGGGGGGCGATTTAACTGAGGATTTTAATCTACAAATTTGTCAAAGCCTCCGTCAGGTGGATTTTTTTGTTAAATGATGAAAGATTAGGAAATATAACAGGTAAAGTTTTATTTAAGCAATCTTTATATTTCTAGTTTCATACAATTTTGCTGACAAATCAATTGATGAAACATATTCCAAGATGGCGGCCAATTTGTTTGGAAGCTGCTTGTTAATTTCAAGCCTAAATGGTAGTAAAAAAACAAAAAAACAATTAGTGGAACCGTAAGCCTAAGTCCAAGGTAGTTGCCAGTCGAATTAGGGTAAGATTTTTGTTGTTGTTGTTATTATTATTATTATTATTATTATTATTATCTTTTATGCCTGAAATTAGAAAGCAGTTTTCAAACAAATTGGTCACCATATCGAAATATGACTCAAACGATAGATTAAAAGTGACGATAACAAATTCATAGATAATAAATGTGAAACTTTTATAGGTCGATAGAAAAGTAAATTTTCTTGTGTTTGGTAAAAGTTATTTGTCTTTGAACCCCGTTTTTTTCTTGTTAACTATACTGCACAAGCACTCTACTATACTTGTGACGTCTGTCTGGGGATGCAATTAAAAACTAAGCCCTATACCAAGAGTAAACAGCTTTCTTGTGTAAAATTTTAGTAGGTGGTATTAATTTTATCTTCGGGATTTTACAATAATACCACGGGGACCAGTGTTTGCACCAGACAACAAAGACAGTGTTTTACTTTATTTTATTATAACAAAGACCTGTAACAAGATTTTTGAAAACCTTTTCTCGGGTAAGATTATACAAGGAATCCGATAATGGTAATTATTATTTAATCTGAGGGCGTGATTTTCAGGAATTTGCCATTAACTCTACAATAATAATTGCGTGATTGCATATTAAGAATAATGCAGTTAAAATATTTTAAACTTTTATATGAATAAATGAAAATAATTTTAAAGAATGTGTTTCAAAAGTTAGAGTTTTTATTTTAAATTATTTTTTATTATTATTATAATTCTATTAACTAGTTATTTAGAAGATTGATTTAATAATAATAATTCATTTCTAACTATGGTGGCCATTTTAAAAAATATTTCTTCTAGGTCTATTAATCAATTGGATTTATTTACTAATTGAGTAATATATTTTTTTACAAGTTGCAGATCACATTGAAAACAGCGATAGTGTAGAAAATTTTAAAAGGAATTAGATGAATTTAGAAATAATGGTAAAAAAGGTATTAAAATTAATGGTAAAAAGGTATTAAAATTAATGGTAAAAAAGGTATTAAAATTAATGGTAAAAAGGGTATTAAAATTAATGGTAAAAAGGGTATTAAAATTAATGGTAAACAAAGGTATTGAAATTAATGGTAAACAAAAGTATTGAAAAGGTATTAAAATTAAAAAAAAGGTAATTTTGAGAACTATCGGATGAAATATTTAAAAAAAAAAATAATTTGTATGTTAGTGTTCTATTAATAGTGGAAGTGTTTGTGCAACAATTATTTTAGGGAATAGAATTGAGAACATGATTAAAAGGGAGGGGAGGGCTTCCCAAAGTATCATGGCAAACAAATAATTATACGGTTTTGGAATTTTTAAAATGTGCATTGATAATTTGGATTGTTCAGACTACTATTCTCATCTTGGATGTTATTCTCACAACGTTTCTGCCGATGTAACCTCTGACGTTCTTCAGGTGAATCTTGTTGGACTCGGGAATCTCTATGGAATTTTGAACGGAACCTTTTATTTAATTCACGGGGGGGGGGGGGGGGGGTAGGGGGTAGCTTTCTCTCGTTCCGTCAGTCATGACCTGGTAGAAGTCTTTAGTAATTCGTAATTGTATTCTTAGTATCATGCGCACTGAGGATTGAACCTTCAACATCACTTAGGACTGATTATTACTTAACACTTATATCCGTTACGCCACACGTCCTTAGAGATAATTCGAGTATAAATTTTAGTAACCTTAAACCTATTCTTGTTTTAGATGTGTAGTCTTACTACTTATCACTATATATTACTACTTATATATATATATATATATATATATATATATATATATATGTCAGTTCATATTATATTCCAATAACCATGGTTTTATTTTATTATTTTTATTTTTTCACATTTCCAAAAAACATAACATTTCTGTAAAATATATTTTTTTTTATGGTCTGTTTCAATTGTCTTGTGCCAAACATTTTTATGTCAATATCATCTCAGCAACAAATAATTTTATATATATATATATATATATATATATATATATATATAGATTCCCAAGTTTGATAGAAAGATTCTCCGAATTCGCAACAATACACCTGAAGAAGGTCGGAGGTTACATCGGCCAAAACGTTGTGAGAATAATGCCCAAGATGAGAATAGTAGTCCAAATAATTATAAAGTTTCAATTAAAAAAACAAACTTTTTTACTTATACCATTATCTGCATATTTTTATAAAGTTTACCCATTTGTCGCACTGACAGTGTGATTAAAATGCCAACTTAAGATTCACGATAGGAGTAGAACAGCTTTCTAAATAATCAGTAATATTTTATGTGAACAAAGTCCGAAGGTTTACTAATTTACATATTGCTTTGCAAAAGGACATCCCATTAGTTAACTATTCGTTTTTTGGGGTTTTTTTTCTAATTCAATGATTGTTTTCATTTCTACTACACAATTCTATATTTTCTAGATGTTTAGCATTTTGTGTGAAAAATGTTTTTTCGGTCCTTTCCAGTCAATTTACTTTTGGAGGTTACGGTTTTTGGTTTCTTCAATTTTCTTGGGCAACGCCGGGACACGGGTCCTGCTAGTTTAGAATAAAGAAATAATTTCAGATGTAGTTTTATTTAAATAATTCAAACGTATCTAACTTATACTTGTAGTTTGTGTGTATCTGTATAGCTGTGCGTATTACACAGATGGCATAATAATGCTTGCTTAAATAAATATAGTAGATTTTAGTCGGCAAAACCTGCTGCTGTGCTTTCTTTGTTTCTTCATTTCCAGCTCATTCAGCCTTTCCCTCTCATATTTTCAATCATTTTTACTTGAGTTGGCAACATTCAGTCCCCCCCCCTCTCTCTCCAAGCAAGCTATCAGCAGCCATGAAATAAAGTAATTACAATACTAAAAATTAATATTTGTAGATTTCTCAAAATATATAATGTTGAATAACGGGTGTGTATGTTTGCTAGTATACATTTTATAGTACAGGTGAATGAGTGCAATTATAAACAACCTTGCTGTGTGTGAAAGGCAGAGGGTCACAGAGTGCAGTCTGTAGTGATATGACACCAGGGTGAGATTTGAAAGGTGAGGTCAGGAAAGGGCAAGACTCAGAACGATATGCGGTATGCAGAGAGGGTCCCACAGATATGACGTCACGTGGGACGAAAGCGAGAAAGAACGGTTAGATTTTTAAGGAGACCAAGTTTGGCCGGTCTGATGAAATGTCTCAACGGCGACAAAACTGGGCACTGTATGTCAGTCTCTCTGTCTATTTATCTATCTATAGTTACCTAGGTTAAGATTTATTTCTCTCTCCTACAGAATTAAGTGTAAATGGTACTTGTGATTATTTAACTTTTTTCTCTCAATAAACCTCCATTTCCAAACTCTGTTTTCTTACTATAATGCAACGAAGAGCATACATGCACAACTAAACGACAACACAGAACACGAGGAAACAAACGACAATATATGTTCTGACAAAGAAGTATACAACTTAAATCTGCGGTAACAAGAGACGACGCATCCCCGAAGAAGAAAAAAACGAATTACAATGCAACAATAGCACCAAAATTGAATTAGTTGAATTGAAAAGCTACTTTTAAAGGGAGATCCCCAAAGAGGCAGAACAAAGAAATTCAAAATTTGAATACCAATTCCTTAAATTCCTTTGAAAACAAATGGATATAATTATTTTGTCTTTTTAATATATTTTAGTATAACTGTCTACTTTTTCATAGCAAACAAATAATATATATATATAATATTATGAGGATAAAATACACAATATATTATAAAATGAAATGCTGTGAAGACAGGATGTATGAAAAAAACAAAAGAAAAACCATTAAACACAGTAAAAAATGATCAAATGAGAGATTTACCGGTTTTGTTAGGTTAGGTTGGGTAGTATATGCACAATGTTTTTCTCCCTTTATCAATTCAGTAATTTTGCAGTATAGTGAACAGCCGAGAAATGGAAAAAATATATATACAAGAAATAATTTTTACCAAACGCATTAAAATTTTATTTTCTACCGACCTGTATACTTTTAACGTTCTGAAACTGTTTTAAATGTTGTTTTTTTCAAAATTCACTATACTGCAAAATTACCCAGGCGCCATTTGTTTGTTCTTGTGTGTCGTTAACGAGAGCTTTTAACGAAATCTAATTTTGAAATTTAAAAAAAAATTGAAAACCGTTTCAGAACGTTAAAAGTATACAGATCGGTAGAAAATTAAATCTTAATGCGTTTGGTAAAAGTTATTTCTGTGTATATATATTTTTGTCGATTTCTCGGCTGTTAACTACACTGTTGGATTACACTTTCTTCTTTTTCCTATCTCTCTTCTTTCTAACTTATACTGTAAAATCGTTAAAACAAAACAAATTTTTTATGTTTTTACATATTTGAGGACTGGTAAGCTACTAGCATTTGTTGAGTCTCTGGACATCGCTTGTCTTTTGGCTTGGCTGCAATGTGTTTGGTAGAATTAGCAGACGATAGTAGGTATTACTTGACAGGAATTGCAACGTGAACGCTTCTACCTTAAACGCCATCTCCTTCATGGACATGAACCAATGGCCTAACGACTGAATTCAAGGAGAAGCTTACTCAGCCGTGTCCAACCCATAACATCTCAGGAAGAAACCAGACAGACTGCAGCTGTAAACGAAAGGGTAGAGAATGGCCCCCTTTCTGAAGCACTCTAAGTACCGCGACAGATGCTCAACCAACTGAGAACAGGAATGGGGGGATCAAAAGATAGGGCTACAAAACCGATCCAGTTATCTGTGAATGTGGAGAGGCGGACCATAATATGCAGCACTACCTTGTCTGCTCTCTACTACCTAACCAGCCTCAAAGAAGTAGAAAACTATCGTATGACCACATGCTTCAAAAACTCGCAAAGAAGATATTCCCAAAGCGTCACAAGACTTAACTAATTTGTATAAAGAACATTTCCATTCAATGTTTTATCGTCATCGTCGGGGGTTTCGATCACTCCTTGAGGAGGAACCTCTCCCTGATTTTCTTCCACCTTATTGGTGTGTCATTCAGGGGTTATGCCATAGTTGCTACGCTAGACTGCAGGTTGGCGACACTATTTGCCTATAGCAAGGTGTAGAGCTCATTCACCCTTTAACATACAGCCTGATGTTCCCAAAATGGTCACCCATCTCATACTGGCCAGGCTCAATGTCGCATAACTTTGGTGATCTAACAGGAACCGGTATGTTGTGTAGTATCAAGAAGTTCTTTCTGTTCTTTATGGCAGGCACTGTCATGATGTTATTTGTATGGTTGTCAAAGAGAGGGCGGCTGTTTCATTGTGGTTGGAGGGGGGGGGGCAAGATGTACCGAATATTTGGTTTGTCTGTTTTATTGCACATCAACCCTTTTTAATGGTGTCGTATGCTGAACCACAATGTCATGGAAACGATTCATTGAGGACCATTCATCTAACCCAAGTTGTTATTTTTACCCACAGTCAATATTATTATTATTATAATAGTATGCAAAAACTTTGATATTTAGTTTTAGTTTATAGATATTCAAAAAAGTCGATAAAATATATATTTTTTTAATTATTTTTATATTTTAACAAATGAGGATTGATAATTTGTATTATTTGGGTTATTATTGGAAGGGCGGAGGTTATATCGGCCGAAACGTTAGCTTATTCACTATCCCCACATCTACGGCTCCTGAAACCTTCTTCGATTTCACATTCACTCGATGGATGGGTACATTCATGGACTTGTTTTTGATATTCCTGATTCTGATTGGTCTGCCGGTCGCTGAACACAAACCCTTCAGTAGGCTGCGTCATAACAATAGAGATTGTGACGCCACCGTAATATTTTGATGTGTGCCCTATCGTTTGTTCTGTTCGATAATTGCTCCATAAATATGAATGGTTGATATCCGATTGATAGCTTATCTGCAGATATCGCGCCTTGTGGTTTGTATTGGCTTAGTAATTTAATCCCGCCATTTCACCGACTCTGACAATTCATTGCTATCTGCCCCATCTTGCCACAATAACAGCAGGTTGGTTTTCTGTTGTGCACCTTCGCTTGGTGTGCACTCGTTTTTCTCTGTGATGTGCCTGTCCTCTGGTTACGCCCGAGTAGTTAGGCCTGCTTTTTTTCTTCCCATGACCGGGATATACATGCAGCTGAGGACTGCTTGTGAATTTGATATTCCCTGTTAACTTCCTCGTTCGGACGAAGCTGGCATAGCCCGACTAGGGCTAAATACCACACCAGTTATTACCGGTTCGTTTCTTTTCAAAAATGTCAATAAGATAAATATATTTTTTTCATTATTTTTTTTTTTAACAGATGAGGATTGATAATTTGGATTGGATTATTAGTGTAAGGTTACATCGGCCGAAACGTTGTAAATATAACAATCATGATGAGAATAATCCAAATTATAAATACTTTATTAACGGTGAATAATAAGATTATCTTGTTGGAAATCTTTTTTTCTTTTCTAGTAAATACGTCTGCATGATTTAAACTTGTTTAAATGAATATAATTCAAATTGGTCTTTTTTCTTCATTTTTCATCTTGTTTGGCCAGGAATAAGCGCCTCCAGAGTGTGTAAGCTAGTGTGGTTCTTAATAACGTCTTTTATTTCATACTCACTTTCAGATATATGGTTGTATATTGGTCCATGCCGGTGAGTGTAGCTGTTACAACAGCCGTCTGTTCAAAATTATCTCTCATTTCACTGACAATTGAATGGTGTTTTCATAATCCAGTTTGACCCTGAGAATATTCAATTTAATAAACGTTTGCCAGACCTTTACACTCACACGTTTCTTTTTCTTTTTTTTTTGAACCCTGCCCCCCACCTTTTTCAATATCCATCACTTTATTCGGATGCGTTCTTTCTGGCCCGTTCAGATTTAACCATAAGTCCTTTGATACGACAAAAGCGCATGAGAAAATTTATGTTTTCATTTGGTCTAGGATAAAACAATTTCTTTAAAAGTTTTCCAGTTTAAAAAAAAAAAAGATAGCAATCATGCAATATAGTTAACAACCGAGAAATCGAAAACAAAACAAAATATACAACAAATGACTTTTAGCTAACACAAGAAAATTAAACTTTTTACCGACCTGCATAGTTTTAAAGTTCGGAAACTGTTTTAGAGTCTGAAGAGAGAAGAACCGTCACAAAAAACATCAGAAGGATGGGTTACTTTCGCACGCATGAAAGAGAGAGAGAGACAGACAGACAGACAGATAGATAGATAGATAGATAGCCAGATAGTTCATTTTGCTACACCCAGACGTGTCTTTTCTGCTTGAAGTGTCGCCAGACAAAGAAACAGAAAATCTCTGACTGGAAGTCACATGATTTCATTGATTTCCGTCTGAGGTCACCTCTGACCTTTAAGGTGTCACTCAAACATTTCCATTCGAATCTTATGTAACAAATCTATAACAGGAAGAGAATGAAACAGCTGTTGCGAGAGGAAATATCTAGTCGTAATTTTAGTGCCTTTAACAATTATGCAGGAACTTTAATAAAAGTGCGGAATAATGAGAACACAATATCGAAATCATGGTTAATGGCCTCCGTTCAATCTAAAGAGACAATGGATACGCTCTGTAAGGGTGTCTGCACATGTAATTGTGAAGCAAGGGTTGCACAATCTCCAACCACACTTCTCCTGAGTTGGCATTGTCTGATTCCAGTGGCAAGGAGAAATCCAGGACAACTGGAAACAATGCTGAGATAAGTGGAGAGCACATACAGCACCTGGTATTCCGAAATGGTCACCCAGGCTCAGCATCGGTTAACTTCGGTGATTTAACGGGAACCGGTTTGTCAACGTGATTATGCTATACTATATATCGAAATCATGAGCTGGATTACCGCATGATTTGAGCATGGGTTTACGGTTTATGAATACGAAGAATTGCTATGAGTGAAAGATTAATATGTGATTCTAGAAGAGTCTTTTATTATTAAATTTTTATTTATTTATCATGTAATACAGTTAACAGCCGAGAAATTAAAAACAAGCAAAATATACAACAAATAACTTTTACCTAAAAGAAGAAAATTTTATTGTTTACCGATTTGCATAGTTTTAAAGTTTTGAAACTGTTTTAAAGTTTATTTTTTAATTTCAATACAAGATTTCGTTGATATCTGTTATTTTAACGAGTAACAATCCAAGATGGCCACCGTCAGTTCTTCGTTTTAGCTTCTATGTCTTATAGTTAACAACCGAGAAATTGAAAAATTAAAAGAAATTACAACTAATAACTGTCACAAAACGCATTAAAACATAATTTTCTATCGATCTGTATATTTTTAACTTACTGAAACTGTTTTAGAGTTTTTCTTTATGTCAAAATAAGTTGCAGTATCTCAAAGCTTATGGCTGCATGTGTCCAGCTATTTTTGTTTAATGCATAAAAGGCTTGAAAATTCTGGAATAAAAAAAACACTTACAAAAAGGTTTAGAATTGTAAAACCATGCAAGTCGGCAGAAGATTAAATTTTCATGCATTTGGTTAAAAGCTATTTGTTGTATATTTTTCTTGTTTTTTATTTCCCGGCTGTTAACTCTACTGCATGATTGTCCCCCCCCCCCGTCCCCCCCCGTCCCCCCCCCCCCCAAAAAAAAAACAACAACATGGGCATGTGAAAAAAATTAATATTTTCCTTTTGAACCACAAATGGACAACATTAGACTATTGACTTTAAACTTTAATTACAAGCCAGAAATTACTTTCTATTCAGCACTTTAAATGCTTCAAAATTACTTTCGAATTTCAAAGTGACACAATGATAGGCCCTGATTTATTTTAGGCTGGTATAGTAACGATATAACTCATATCGACTTATTTTTAGATTTTTTTTTTTTCAACAATTGATTTTGATTTACAAAAACAAAGATTTTTTTTGGGATTTGTTTTGAAATAGAAATGAAGAGAACTTTTTTATTGACTAGTTAAAGTGAAAAAAGGGCCCTGTTTTTCTTTGTTTCTTCCAATGGAAAAGTTGTTTTCCTTTAACTAGCCTATAATAAATGTTTTCTTCATTTCCGTTTGAAAACAATTTTTTTTTTAATCTGTTATTTTTGACAAAAAGATTTTTTTTTTAATTAAAAAAAAAAAAAAATCTTGAAAAATCTTTGTTAAAAACAATTTTTGAAAACAAAAACAAAAAAAAGGCCCAATGATAAATCAAGTCAATAATGGAAAGGGCTTATTTTCGGCAACTTTGTGCCCCCCCCCCCCCTCATTTTGTCCTTTAGTCTTCACATTCCATGAAAGATGTTTCTGACAAAGGGGGAAGAATTGCTGTTTTCTGGGCCAGCTGTGTTTTTGGTCTTGGTGGTATGTGGACATTTTAAATCCTCATAGTATTCATTATCATTCATCTGTCAATCTATCCATCTCGTAAACCCTTATCATGGAGTGGTTTTGGCCTTGATAAGTGGTGACTCATTAGTTAAATTTTTTTTTAAAAACGTCTGCCATTTTTAATCTATTAATAAAGATACAGGACAAATATCTGTCATACTTTGTATCGGAAGTCGTCAGGATTTCTGGATTATTATCTGGATACAGTCTAAATATACGTAAAATATAATATGACTAATTAAAACTAAAGAACTACATTGTATTTAACAGATATAAATTAATACACTTCTAAAACAGATTCCATTTGATCTTTATTAAACCTTTTTAAATTCTTAAAATATATAATGTACAATAATAATGTGCTATGTACAATAATATATGTACACAGTATATTGTACGTAGGATGAAAATGAAACAAATAAAAGTAAAGAACATCATTTTGTAATAGTTATAAGTTATTTACCTTTCTTAGAACTCTTCACTGACATTACTCCAGAAATAGAAATGAGATTTCTTCCTCTTATTTCCTGACTTCAGCCGTCTCTCAATATATTACAGTGTTATTTAACAGATACAGATACAAATTCGTACATGTCTAAATCAGATTAGTTTTAATCTTTATTAATAACATAAAAAATAAGTACTAAAACTATTTTAAAGCACCGTAGAACTATCGTGGTCCGAGGGGTGTATTTTGGTGTGGTTGTGCCGTGGATTTATCCCTAGGGTCGAATCTTATTATCCTGGGGTACAATAGCCACATTCCCGTTCAGAGCAGCACTTGTTCATTGTCTTGATTCCACACTCTGAATAAGATCCTCAAGACTTATCTTTTGGAAACGCTGCTCGGACAAGTGGGTAAGTTAAGTTGGTTTTCTGTTATCGTTAATTCTCTACAGGGTTAGAGAAAATTTAAAAACCAGGGATCTGAGAATTCTGCAACTGAAATGGAATGCTTTATAATGAATAGACAAGGCATTCTCATCTTAGAAAAATATATTTTATTTCTTCATTCCATTTCACAAATCAATTCATTTGCCACTGCTTGTGTGAGCTCATTACCTGCACAGGTAGTAGCCACTGGCAAAACATGTTTGCTTTCAGTGAAAACTGTGCAGAAAACTCTATACAAATTAACTAACTTTAAAAACAAATAAAATAGCTGGGTTTCTGGTATGTCCGGATTTCTGAGGTTTGAGACCTGTAATAAATTAAAATGGCCGACTTGTATTTACTACGGTGACACTATCTTATTCAAAATTAATTTTCAAGCCTTTGAACTACCAAAAAGAAAGTCATTTCTGGCTTGATTTAAAGTTTAAAGGTAAAAATCATTATTTTATCTGAGATCAAAGGAAAATATTTATTTTGTGATGCATCCCTATCATGTCAAAGAACTTACACTTCGTATCAACTGGTACCCCCCAACATTTTCTCTCGATGATCAATGGAGTTGGTGGTCGGATTCGGCTGATTGTCTTTGGTTCTAGTGTTTAATATAAAAATGTCGTTTTTGCCAGATTGTCAATTAGGTTTTACAAAAGCTTTCATTTTCATGTCACAGATGAGATAAATGGCAGCTTGGAAGAATAGTTTGATGAGGAGGGTGACTAGACACCCAACAGGATTTCAAAAATATTACCTGTCAAGTACCGTTTAGCATTGTAGCAGAATTCCAGATCAGATGGCATACTTTTCACTCTCGGGCAACTTCTGCAATCAAATTGATATCATGTCATGCTCAGCATTCTTTTTAATTATATCAGAAAGACCGAGAAGGGCATCATAACGATTGGATACCCAGAATTTCTATGCTTTAAAGCCAGGCTTCCACCACCCTTCAGAGAGGACACTCCAGTCTCGATGCATATATTTGGTAAGAGAAAAATAATAGAAGCTTGCAGTCTCCAGGTGAAGAGCACCATGGGTCAAGTATTATTTACTCCTCTCCAGGAGTTAGGCACAAGGCCAATTTTATCCTACTCCCACAAGTAAGATGTGACCCAAGGTCGAGTCGGAAAGTGGGGGTTGAAAAGCCAGCACCCGAGAGGTGAGCACTCTGACCATCAAAAATTGCCTGGGCAGCCCCGTCGGCATTCCCCGGTAGGGGTGCCTCAAGCAGTAAGCAATTAACTTACTCCTCCCCAAAGAGAGGAGGCAAAGCCTGGGAGGGTGGACCTCCTAGAACTGCACAGGACAATCCCATAGACCGGCGTAAATCAAGCCCCGAAGTCAAGTTCATAAAAGTTCAACTGATCATCAACCACCTGCTTCATGCTCTGCACAGCCTCTGGTCAATAAGGTCTATCTGCAAAGGTCTACTTTATCCTGTGGGTGCCTGGGACTTAGTATACTTCTACAAGTGCAAGAAGTAGATGAAAAACTTGCAGCGGACAATTTACTTAAAAAGCCTGGATAACTAGCGGGATGTGCATAGGGATATACGATGATAGGTAGATGACACCAGAAAGCTTACTTGCACAGTGTTTGTTTTGCCATTAAGAACATACTGATGGTAACAGTTGAGTACCCATCAGGTGGTACTAAGTTTATTTCATTTTACTTCAGTCGAAGTTCTCAGAAATCAAGGGGCCCCTTCCTGAGACTAACATTTGATCTCTATACAGGATACATAAGATATTCGAATAGTCGATTAAAGTTCTCCTTTTTTGTTTGTTTCATTTTACTTCAGCCGAAGTTCTTAGAAATCAAGGGGCCCCCTTCCTGAGGCTAACACTTGATCTCTATATGAAATACATAGATATTCGAATATTCCATTAAAGTTCTTTTTTACCTCTCAAACGTTGAGTTAGTAAAGAAGTTAAGAACATTAATTTCCTCTCCCCAATTGACCAGTTAAATATGTTATAGTATATCTTTCTTGTGGTCTCTTGGTCTTACCGGATTCCAGGACAAGAATTCATCTAGTCTGGTAGGGTAACATCACTAGGAAAAGATGCACCATTCCTCATATGAGTAAGTGTATAGCCGTGTTGAGGTGCTTAGTTATTAGTGCTTCGAATACTATGTTATTTTGAATGTTTGGTCAAGGTTTACTTGTAGCGTGAAGTATCCTCATGTCAGGTTGTCCTGACAAACTCCTGTACAGAGAGACCGAAGACACTTGAGGATGGCATCTAGTAGATAATTCAAACTCCCCTTCTCTCTTTCTATATGCATATTAGTGTGTGTCTTGTAAATATCCTCACTGTTTATGCATCCACCCTCAACCCAGGATTGGAAGCAGGGGATCAGTTCTATGGACAGTTCGATAAACTGATCAGGAGATAGATAAAAGATGAGCACCTGGTCCTAAATGCTAGAGTCAGCAAGGATTGCAGATCATGGTCTACCTGTCTTGGACTTTACGGCACAATTAGCTCATTTAGTCAGAGGTTGCTAGAGATGTGTAGCTTCTATGGCCTTTGCATGACAAACACTTTTTTTAGTGTAAACCCCAGCACATGGGTGACATGGAGGTATCCCAGATCCCATAGCTGACATCAGTTTGAGCAAATCATAACCAGTATCTTTCTCACCAAAGTCCTTTATATGTAATAAATGGGAAATTCCATGGCAAATCATCCGGGTCTAACCCCCCCCCCCCCCATAAGATTTTTTTTTGATTTTAACGCTATTTTATCTTTATCTAACAACTAAGAGTGCAATATCAGAACAAATGGACTAGTAGAACCCTATTTTCTAGGCCACTGGAAATTAGACCAAATCTCGTTTTTTGATGCCTGACGGTGCCCAAAATCCGACTATGGTAGTTTACAAAAACTGCAGTTTTGAAGCCAAAACTTAATGAATTGTTTCTAAAGCTTCACCATGTAAGTTTTTTAGGGCAAGGATTTCAAAAATGATACGTAGAAAGACTAAAAATGAAGGGGAAATCATTTTCGGCCCATGTTTGTTTTGTGCAGACATTTTGAAAAATGCTACACAAAAAAGATTTAAAAATTGAAAAAAACAACATAACTGTGATAGCGTGAAAGAATAATCCTTTTATTCAAAGGAGAACATATGATGTGAACTATTCAAAACATGTAAATAAGTTCTTAGGATATTTGCCATACTCAAGAAAATTATGCTGGAATTTGCCAATTTTTAATATTTTTTATCAAAAATCTGCACAAAGTTTCAAAGGAGTTAATACAGACAACAAACAAAACCTTCATTTATGATTATTTAAAGCGTCAAAATTAGACCAAAATCCCACATTAAGCATCTAATTAACTTAAAATAATGTGCAACACATACTTAATAGTATTATAGTTTACTACATTTGAAAATCAGAACTCGTATGCTTGTTACCGGATTCCTTTGTATGTAACAAACTACACTTGTAACCATGCAAGCTTAACCTCTCTAAACCTCACATCGACATCATACAAATGGCACTTCTTGCTAACTACTCTTGGCTAAGATCAAAGTGTAGTATCTGTTCCGATAGATACTACACCCCATAAACTGGTATTGTCTTGGCCTTCGGGGCTTGATTTACGCCTGTCTATGGGTCGGTCCTGTGCAGTTCTAGGAGGTCAACCTTCCCAGGCTTTGCCTCCCTTCTTTGGGGAGGAGTAAGTTTATTGCTTACTGCCTGAGGCGCCCCTATCGGGGAATGCTGACGGGGCTGCCCAGGCAATTTTTAATAGCCAGAGTGCTCACCTCTCGGGCGCTGGCTTTTCAAACCCCACTTTCCCGACCCGACCGTGGGTCACATCTTACTTGTGGGAGTAAGATAAAACTGGCCTTGTGCCTAACTCCTGGAGAGGAGTAAATCAATACTCTTGATCAGGCTCTCCAGAACCTTTCTAGGTTTAGGGTTAACCCTAACCCTAACCTTTCTAGGAAGGGTACCACTGTGAGGTAGAACGTAAGAGACGTCATCTACAGTACGGCAGTCTGCTATGAAAGGCATCAACTGAGTTACTGAGGATTGCTAGCTGTGAGAAACAGATGGATGGAACGTTCTTAGCAGCATTAGGGAGTTGGAATCAAAATGGGAATGACTCTGGCTAATGACAACATCATACCAGAAACCATTAAGTATGGAAAGCCTACTCTGTTTCCATCCCTTTCTGAGCTGCTTTGCCAAGGACAGGAGAAAAGAGGCGTCCCCTTAATACATGCAAAAACAAGGGCGATTGCAGAAAAACATCATCTTATCAAGTGTTACAAATGTGATACAGACTTGTGATATTTTCCATGGAGGTGAAAGCAACAAAGGTTTATAATTTATTTTTATTAATTAAGTTTTTCAATGATGAAATACAATATCTATTGCAAACAATTAATTGTATACGATTAGTTGAATACAAGTCATTATTTTATCAATAGACTGGGGAGAATTGGATGTTTATACTCCTTATGATATGTGTGAATAATTGAACATGATATAACTGATAGGATTAGAACTCGGCATTGTTGATCCGATAACAGGTAATTGAACATGGTATATTTGAACTCGACATCGCCACTTACATAACGAGTGATTGAAAATGATAGATTTGAACTCGGCATTGCTGATTTCATAAAGAGTCATTAAGCATGATAGACTTGAACTAGTCATTGCTGATTCCATAAAGAGTAATTTAACATGATAGATTTGAACTCGACATTGCTGATTGCATAATAAACAAATAACATGATAGATTTGAACTTGACATTGCTGATTGCATAATAAACAAATTTAACATGATAAATTTGAACTCGCCATTGCTGATTCAATAATAGTCATTAAACATGATAGCTTTGAACTTGGCATTGCTGATTCCATAATAAACAAATTTAACATGCTAGATTTGAACTTGCCATTGCTGATTCCATAATGATTAATTCAACATAATAGATTTGAACTCTCCATTGCTTATTCCATGATAAGTAATTGAACATGATAGATTTGAACTCAGCATTGCTGATTTTATAATAAATTTAACATGATAGATTTGAACTTGCCCTTGCTGATTCCATAATGATTAATTCAACATAATAGATTTGAACTCGCCATTGCTTATTCCATTATAAGTAATTGAACATGATAGATTTGAACTCAGCATTGCTGATTTTATAATAAATATATTTAACATGATTTGAACTTGCCATTGCTTATTCCATGATAAGTAATTGAACATGACAGATTTGAACTTAGCATTGCTGATTTTATAATAAATAAATTTTTACATGCTAGATTTGAACTTGCCATTGCTGATTCCATAATGAGTAATTCAAGATAATAGATTTGAACTCTCCATTGCTTATTCCATGATAAGTAATTGAACATGATAGATTTGAACTTAGCATTGCTGATTTTATAATAAATGAATTTAACATGATTTGAACTCGCCGTCGTTTATTCCATAATAAATAATTTAAAATGATACATTAGAACTCGCCATTGCTTATTCCATAATAAGTAATTGAACATGATAGATTTGAATTCGCCATTGCTAATTCCATAATTAGTAAGTGAACATGACAGATTTGAACTTAGCATGGCTGATTCCATAATAAATAAATTTAACATTATAGATTTGAACACGGCATTGTTGATGCTATAATTAATCATAACATGATAGAGTTGAACCCGGCATTGCGTATTACATAATGAGTAATTGAACATGATAGATTTGAACTTGGTAAAATATTTACTTGACAGCATCCATTAAGCTAATGATGCACTCTTTGGGGCTTTAGCCTATTTTGAAGGGAAATTAATTTCTAATTCTGAAATATTTTCCTGCCGAAATAATGAAGCAAATAGTTATTTGGGACGAATTCATAGCGAGTTCTTACCTTTCTGAAAAATAATCGGACCTCTTTGATTCCCTTACATTTTTTCAAATGTTGATTCTTCTGCAGATGGATAAAACCTTTTCAACCAAAAGTGACTTATATTTCTTTTCTTCTTTTAAGCAACAGTGCATGATATCTATTTGTTATTCTTTTTTTTTTCTTGTTATATTTTTTTAAGCATAGTATGATATTACAATTTTTTTTAGTAATCCATTCGTTTCAATATTTTACGATAAACACTGAGAAATCTTGCCTAATTTGTTTGATTTTGCTGAGCACATTTTGAATCAAATGAATCTGTTGATCTTAAATGCTATTTTTAGTTCTAAAATAAAATTGTAATAAACTTGTAAGTCTTAATTTTAAGTTTAAAATATTTGATTTCACTCACTTCAGAATAACTACAACTTCAATAAACTATAAAAAGAAAAAAGATGACTTTTAATTAAGTTTGAATACCTAGTTGCTATGTTTATTTGAGGAGGAGGAAGAGGATTATTATTATTATTATTATTATTATTATTTATTATTTAATCTTATTAATAATATTATTAATATTATTATTAATTATAATATTATTAATAATATTAATAACGATATTTTTGATAATAATTGTAAGTTTAATCTTTATCATTGCGTTAAATTCAAAACAGTCTTCTTTTTTTACAGACTTTGCAAAGTTATAATTTTGCAGTTTAAACTTTTCTTTTTCCTTAAAAAAAAAGTTTTCTTGTTACAGAATCCGCTCAACTAATTTCATAATAATGATCGTTCAAACATCGTTTAAAAAGATGATCACAATAAAAATATCAGGACTAAAAAGGCAATTTAAAATCAATAATAAAAATGTTTTTATCCAAAATATGCTTGAAAACTATGCAAGATATTTTACCAGTCCCTATTGTAAAATTGAACCATTTTTTTTCTTTTAATGTTATCTTTACAATATATATATATATATATATATATATATATATATATATATATATTTATGTAAATAAATGTTAAGTTCCAACTTGCATGTATAAAATTTACTAAATTAAAAAATATAAATATAATTGGTCAAAGTTATGCTAGATTTTTAAAATATTTTACCAGAATCCAATCATACACATATTTTCTGAATGTCTGACAATAACTACTATTACCAGATGTTTTAGAAATGTTGTCTGTCACACTCTACATTTGAAATAACAAATACATGAATTTCATTAAGATAATAACTCGACTAACGGGACCCGTGGACATTCTAGAGTTAATTAAAGAAAACAGATTTTGATTCTAATATTTTTGCATAACTTGTCTGAACTAACTGCATCCGCTACTGTGGCCCTTTTTTTTGGGGGGGGGGGGGCGGTCGTCCCATGGTTGCCATGGCTCCCAGGCCCACTCTGGCCCGGAGTGTTATTACCTATTGGGTTACCATTTATGGGTTGAATGGAAGTTATCATTTGCAAACTGTTTACTTAAAAAATATAGGCCTACAAAGCAAATTATTAATTTATAAATATTTGAACATATTGGAAACTTGAAGTACAGCGCCATTTACAGGGATGATTGAGTTCGGCACTGAACGAAACAAAAGGGGTTTTATGTGACATAAAATGAAACAACCAACAAATTTATTTGCTTAAAAATGAACCCACCTCGGATATAACCCCCCCCCCCCCCAAAAAAAAAATGTCAATTGCCGTATTACCAAACAGACAATATGAATGACCCAGTAATATTTTAAACATCCTAAAGAAAACGGAAATTGTTTACAAAAATCAAACAAAATCATTCACACATTGCGAATAATATAAAAAAATCCCACCCTTCAAAAACACCTTCACAAAAATAAAAGTATCGTAAATATAACCTTCTTGGCTCTAAATGACGCAACAATGGTTGATGAACCGTGAACCAAAGTCCAATCTGTACATAACACGTCTGACTGTTTTAGGGATAATGGGTTCAATCATTATTTGTATTCTTTCGACTCGGACTATTTTCTTCATAAATGTTGATATTATGTCTCGGCCGATGTGCGATGGAGCGCAAGATGGACGTCCTTATAGACTATTGCCTTTTGATTTTATTTATAAGAAGGCTCCTGTCACGTTTCACGTGATTGCTTACGTCACATTAAACGTGACTGTTCAGGAATTTAAAGTAACGGCACAATAACCAGTTCATCGGATTTAAGAAAGATCAGCTTATTTGGTTTACATCTGAGAGAGGTTAGACACAAGGTCAGGTGTTAAGTTGAAAAGCCAGTGCACTAGGATTAACGCACACTCTGGCCCTAAAAATGCCTGAGCAGCCCCGTCAGCATTTCCCGATAGGGGCTCCTCAGACGATTAGCGATAAACTGACCCCTTTTCAAAGAGAAGGTAAAGTCTGAGGGGGTTGACCTCCTGGGACTGAACAGGACCACATCTTAGCCCGACAGCAATAAAGTCAATGTCGGACTGAGTGTCGAGAACGTATGCCCGATGTGTCTGAAATGAGTTGGTCAACTTAGATTCGGTAATACCTGGTGCAATATTCACCCTGTGCAGACCGAGCCAGCTTCTACCGAAGCTTCTACGTCTGCATGTTAGTATAATCGGTGAAACAAGGAGCAGTGAAGGAATTCCAAAGGCAAGTGATTCGAGGAAATAAGCTATTAGAGTAGAAAGCCTTATGGCATCTGCCGACGTCTACAGTGTAGGGGTGTGATTTTGCTGCTTCTCGGGTTGGTCGAGAGTATTTACGTTGAAGGGGCACACATGCAGCAAGTTCGTTAGAGCACATCCCATCGAAGTACTTGTAAAGCAAGCACAGTGATGCAGCATTGCAGCGATGGGACAGGGGCTTGAGCTTAGTAGACAGTGTGAGACCTATTAGATTAGAGACTCTGTTTTGAACCCTGTCCAAGAGGGAGAGTCTAGTGATTGGTGCACCAGCCCAGATATGGCAACAATACTCCATGCATGAGAAAAATGGTGGCTTTGTAGAGATATAGGATATTGGCAGGTATGAAAAGTTTGCTAGCTTGGTAGAGGGAGCCCACCTTCTTTACAGCAGACAGTATCTTCTATGTATTTATTCCAATTCATGTTGCCTGTGAATGTTAGGCCAAGGAGTTTGGATGTTGGACTCTTGGGAAGGGTTCTATCAGCTATTGTGTTCAAATTCAGAACTGATACAGTTGAGAAAGGTATGAACTCCTATCTTCCAATTTGTGCAAATATCAAATTCACATGTGATCCCCAGCTGCATGTATATTCTGGTCAGAGGAGATGACATACAGCGCCTAGTATTTACTCATGATCACCCATCTGTTACTGACCAAGCTCAACGTTGTTTAACTTCAGTGAACTAACGAAAATCAGTTTGTCATTATGCCGTACGGATATAACACTGGAAACATTCAAAACACAAAAAGAAACACCAAGCACTTTCTGAAGACAAAGAGAATCCAACAGCAGGTGTCTCAAAAAGGCTAACTACTCTCTCTCTCTCTCTCTCTATATATATATATATATATATATATATATATATATCTTTCTCCTTCTAACTTTCTCTATCTCTCTATCTTTCTCCTTCTATCTTTCTCTCTCTCTATCTCCCCCCCCCCCCTCCCAAAGTGTAGGCTATTACCAATACACCACGGGGTTAGCTCTGCATTCTGGGTAAAATTGAAGTATAGTTAACAGTTGAGAAATTGTAAAATAAAAGAAAACAAATAATTTATAGCCAATTAAGTAGAATTAAATTCTCTATCAACCTGTATACTTTTAACATGTGGAAACTGTCAGTTTTTTTTTAATTTCAGAATTTTATTTCTATGAGATTTATCAAAACACGAAAAACAACATGACAAATGTAGTATTGACTTTATCTCGTTAATCTTAGGCGATTAAGTAATGTTTTCCGAGGGTTTTTGTTGGCGATGAGGGGGGGCCACTCGGACTTAGTGTTAGTTATATGAGGAGTAAATCTTTTTTTTACGATCTTTTCAGCATGAATTTAACCGAAGTAAAGACTTTCGTTTTAGTGTGATGATAAGCCACATGAACATTAAAAACAAATTCCGAAATAAAAGCATTTGTAAAAAGTTTCAGCACCTTAAAAGATCGGTAGATAATTAAATTCTACTGCGTTTGGTATAAGTTAGTTGTTGTTTTTTTTGTCTTTTTTGTTTACGATTTCTCGACTGTTAACTATACTGGAATTTTACTGCCTTCTGTAATTTTTCTCTACCGAAGTCACACTCAAAACTTTGGTGGTCATGCATTATTTATTGGCGAGCAGAAGGAACAGAAATTAGCTTGCGTGATAAGTTTGTCTTGCAAGATTTCCTTTGGCCAATTCTTTGAACGCGTGACTTCATGAGTGGCCATGTTTCTTTTACCAGATGGAAATGATTCATTGATTGGTTGTGTTTGTCAGCTTTATGGCATATCAACCCTGTTTGAGTTATTTAACACCAGATCACCTTACTTATTTTAAATAGTCCAAATTTTACATATAAACGGATTGACTACTAAATAAGAGGGCAAGTGAGATTTGTATAAAAAAAAATCATCATCATCATCATCATCATAGTAATAATAATAATAATGTTCGGTTGAATAGTTTGCATTCTCAGTCTACAGAAAACAGACCGTAAATACCAGGGAAAACATAAACATTTACAATAACGCACGTGTGCGTCGACAAATAAGGAAAACACGAAGAAGTGAGTTAAAACTCATGTGCGTTTATTTCATGTTTGTTTTGACAAGCGTTGGCACGATGAAAGATAAAGAAATAAACATTTACTATAAGTCCCAAAACAAATGAATGAACATAGTCGTTACTCAAATAAAGGAGCTGTGTGAAATAGTCAAAAGGGTCTACTTAGATTTGAGGCATTTTGATTCCTAGAGGAGCCGACTGGGTGGGTGACTTCCCTCTAGGAAGGACAGCCGAACAAGAGACAGAACATCACCAGGGTTTCTGAAATCTCGCGAGAACTGGGTCCAAGTCACATGTCTTCCGAGATCACGAGACTTGATCCCTTTCTAAAGAGGGCACATCTCTCTGAATCTCGAGAAGCGAAATCTTATTCAAGGGAGGCAACTCTGTCGCCCCTACAATAATAATAAAAGGGGGGGAAAAGTCTGAAAAACTCATTTCACTTTTGTATCTTATGTTGCCTTCAATCCACTTATATCCAATACATCTATAAATTCTCTCTCTCTCTTTCTCTTATATAATATATATATATATATATATATATATATACTACACACAATGCTTCAAGCAAACTACATCGATCTCTTTTTAATTTTTACATATTTTGGTAATTATCACTCTATTTATTGCATTACATTCTAAGTAAATGTTTTTTGAATTGAAACTAGATTGGCTTAATTTCATAAAATAGAAAATTCAGAAAATTAAACTTAACCTGCATTCAAATGTATAAATACCATAAGGATTTTATTAATGCACTTCTGGTGATGGGATGTCTTATGAAACTGCAGTAAAGCGTTAATATAAGCGAAATGTATTGCTTATTATTGTTATAAAGCTCTGTCTGAAAGGATATTGAGCGCTTCATATATGCAAGGTTTGCTGTCTTGTTGGATCTGTTACGGATTTTTTAAGAAGTTGATTTTCATATTATTATTATCATCATCATCATCATCTACTAGAAAAATATGCTCCCTCTCTGGTCACATATTGTTGCTAGTATATATGACAAACGAATATATTATACACGGCTTCCCTCAAAGAAGGAGGTCATGCTTGGGAGGATGGTCTCTTGACAGCAGACCAGATGCTACACGAGCCCGCCCTCTCTTCGTTCAAAAAAAATAAGGAGAAGGTAATACCTGGAAGGATGGTATCATGACAGCAGAATATATACTGCATTACCCCCCCCCCCCCAAAAGAAGAGGTAATACCTTGGAGGAGGATGTCATGAAAACAGAACAGATACTACACTACCCCCCACACACTGAATTGAGCATTGAAAGATAGTATATTAGTAGAAGTAATAGTTTAGTTTCGACTTCAGACAGACAGATACCAAATCTCCATTATTCTTAGAGATATATAATGACAGAATCAGGGTCTAAGAGAAGAGCAGGAAGAGATGACTTTTTTGGATCTCCAAAAATGAGGATACGAAGGCAATGACCCGCTACGAAGGGCAATTTTAATTTTTATTTGCAAAATATGTTTTTTATTTGTAAAATTAACATTGATAAAATTGATAAAGCATAAACAAAAAGCTTTAAAACTAATTTTTATTGACTAAGAAACAATTAGAATTTTATAGATTTTACCATTTTTAAATTATTGAAAGCATCAGAAAGTATTGTCTGACGTTGCAGCATTTTTTGAAAGGTGTGTCGTTGGTAGTTGGAGGGGTGCAATTGAAATTTCTCATTTTTAAAAACAAACCAAACACGTGGATCAAATAGATTTTCAGCTATTGTTGGTTTTGAATTCATATGGGTCTCAAAAGTCAACAAAACAATATTTTCAAAATTAACATTTGTTTCTGTGTTAATTTTAAAAATATCTTTTTGTTGGCTTTTGAGACCCATTATTTTAAAATCTTGTCTTAATTTTAAAATTTAAATTTTAAACCTTTGTTTTTTTAATTTATTTCTCCGGGATCTGAGGTAAACATGATATTAGTATAGTATCGACATAGTTTTTCAAATACCAAAAGAAAAAAATACCAAATTGGTAAAAATGATGAAAAGTAAATTTAAGCAGAGAACCGAAATATCGTAAGACAATTAACATAATGCATGAGCAGTCATCTTGTGGGGAGACAGACATAAACAGAGGCTGAAGATAGTCCGATAAAGACGCCTTTATAGGTCCCCTTTGTTAGGATTTGAAACCGACCGTACCGATGTTGTTCTGATCTTCTGTAATACAAACAATTATAACTATATATACATATATATGTATTATAATTATATTTGCTGTTTCAGAAAAAATCATATTTAACCAAAAACAAGTTCCAAAAGATAGTACGTTATTATTTTAATTATATTGGCTACGAACCTTTCGGAAATATAAGACAGGATAACAATTCTAAAAAGTTCAATACTTAAGTCGGCTCTTTTCCTCAGGGTCATGGGTATGACCTTAAAAGACATCCAGTGGTGAGCTGTGGGGAATGTGGAGTGGCCCCTTAGTTGCCATTTCTCCCTGGTCCACTTTGACCCGGAGTGGTAGTACCTGTAAGGGCCCCATCTTTGGGTCAAATAGAACCTACTGATGCTACGAAATCAGGCTGTCTGAAGTTATTGACTTCCTGACTCAAAATGCACCAAACATTGATGTTTTATTGTTTTTTTCCTTTGCAAAACTCAATCATGTTCTGCAAAATCCAAAACAAAAAACAACAATTTCCCTCCCTCCCCTCTCTCTCCCCCCTTGACTGGATTCAGCATTAAATGACCCGAAAAGGGTTGATATGCCGTGAAACAAAAACAACCAAACCAAAAACCATGATTAAACATTTGAAGATATAAAGAACTTGAAGCATAAAAACCTTCACCAAAATGACAACAATTCAAAATACCAAAGCTCTTAACTAATGACTATAAATGACCCACTGACTTAAGACTTAAATGAAGGATATTTCCTTCTACATTCATGGCATGAAATGACCCTTAGGGTTGATGTGCCATTAAGCAATATCTTACCTTACCTTTTCCTCAGCAAAAATAGAGTTGACTACAATAAAATTTTGAATAAAAATTCCCTTCACTGTCAAAATAATTTTAACTGGAATATATATATATTGTTTCTTTTTGTCAATTAAAATTATTATATCAGCAAAGGATCATGGTTATTCTGTCTTCAAAATACTCAGATTGCTTGCTCTTCCTGAAAATGCTTTTCGTGTTATGCTTTAATTTCTTTTCGCTTCACTATATCATGCAAACATTTAAGATATAATTAAAAACAAAATAAGTGGAGGTCTGGATAGTGCTTTCCCTTTTCGGTCTTTCTATACTCTTAGACTTTTCATGACTATTTTCTGTGGTACCAACTGCTGTTGCTGCTACTGCATTTTTTTGTGTGCGGAATGAGGGAAGAGTGTTTAATTATATGATTATTATTTACTTACCTGGATTTTTCACACGAATCATTATCAATGAATTGTTCACTGGTGTTCCCTAGAGTCTGAGTGACAATAAGTCTCCTCAGACTTTCAGCAATCTCTGCCTCTTTTAGTAACCGTTGCAAATCATTTTGTGTTGTTGCAAGAGCCGTTTACCATTTATTTCTGGCCGATAACGAGTTAACTTTTTCTGGAATTTGAGTAGCAATAAGCCTCTCCAAGATTCAAGTACTCTCCAGTGGAGGTCTGTATGGTGCTCTTCCTCAGTCTTTGATCCTTTACAATTATTTTGTGTGATAACAACCAAAGCTGGTGAGACATTTTTGGGGGGAAGGAGGGAGGGCAGGTTAATGGGATTTTTGTCATTTTCAGTTCTTTTTAGACTTCTGTATTGTTGTTTCTATATTTTTTGTCAGTTTTGAGATTCCTGGTAGTTTCAGTTCCTTTGGGCTTGTATGATGTGTCGTTCTATATTTATTGTTGTATTTCTATTTCAACTTAGCTGTGGTTGGTTGGTTGGTGTTTGCTGCATCATGTACCCTCCATCAAGTCTTTATAAACCTCAGACAGAGAGCACTTTTCACAGAATATTAGCTGTTCTGACTAATGTTGTATTCTAACTACAGTCAAGTAACTTTCACTCTTTTTGAGTATTGATCCAAGTGCTCCGTTTATAACCGGCATCACCTTAGTGTTCTTATTCCAGAGTGTATTATTACTAGTTACTAGCGAGATCTGTATCCTAGCATTGTCTGGGAATATTGATGAACCTAAGAAACTCCTGCTTTCAACCCCTAAACCCCATATTACACCTAATTTTCATTAATGATAAACAACTGAAAACCAGAAAGGAGTTGCAGTGCCGTATTGTGAACACAGTCAAGTCCGTGTTAACATTACACTCCTGTTGAATACACAGTGTGTATAAACGTAACACATGCCTTCCTTTAAAATTTTGAAGGGTTACAAAGTAATTCTTTTTTTTTTCAACTATTAATAGTTAAAAAAGAAAATAGTTAAAATATCTTAAAAAGGCTGACGTGTTTACAAAGAAACCGAAATGCGTTTTGGTGGTTTTAATTTTGTAATTTAATTATTTTTTGAAATATGTTTTTTTTTAAGTGTTATTTAATTTAATTTTCCGCTATTGAATTTGTGTTTTCAACCAATAATCGCTTACTTTGTTTTTGTTTAGAAGAGCATAAATAAACCATGATGCAATATTTTTACTTTTTAAGTAAATTTTAAGGCAAGACAGGAATAACTTTCGAATCGACAGTTAAAGGCTTCAAAACCAGTTTGAAATCAATATGATAGTAAAAAAAAAAAGAGGTTATTGTATTTTTCTATCATATTGCATTTGTGATTTCAATAAATAATCAAGTAAAAATAATTAACAAAAAAATGTTCAGGCGAGCCATGTTCACACACACCTGGAAATTGACTAAACAAATTTATTAATATAGAAATGATCGTATGTTTCTGAATTTTTGAGATGAGGATTGATAATTTGTATAATTTGGATTATTCGGACTACTGTTCTCATCTTGAGTGTTATTCTCACAACCTTTCGACCGGTGTAACCTCCGGCCTTCTTCAGGATCACGAGAAACAATAATTCTCTCCCCCGTCCCATGTTGTCCATCATGCAGGATACGTTTATCGACAGAGACCTCATTTTGATCTTAGCCTGAAAGCCAAGAAGTTTTAGATTCACAGGAATTTGCTGAAGAGCTCAGAACAAAATTGTCAGTTAGGTTTTTTTGTGGGAGCCTACACAACGAAGGGCTAACAAAAGACGACAAGCCAAGATCTAGATGAAGCGTATCTATGACAAAATAAACTGCTATCTATTTGAAAACCTGTTAAATATGATAAACAATAGAACTGAATGGCAACAGAGAGTCACAGGAATCTGTGCAGGCAGCACGATCAGATTAACCTTTTTTGGTTATTGAGGCTTGATTTACGCCGGTCTATGGGTCTGTCCTGTGCTGTTCTAGGAGGTCCACCCTCCCAGGTTTCGCCTCCTCTCTTTGGGGAGGAGTAAGTTTATTGCTTACTATCTGAGGCGCTGCTACCGGGGAATGCTGACGGGGCTGCCCAGGCAATTTTTAAATCCCACTTTCCCGACCCGACCTTGGGTCACATCTTACTTGTGGGAGTAAGATAAAAACTGGCTTTGTGCCTAACTCCTGAAGAGGAGTAAATCAATACTCATGTATCAAGCAAAAATAGGTTTGTACACCAAAAATGAGCAAATCTATCGAGTAGAATTGTAATAAAAAATCAAAATCTGTTATATTGTTTAATAAGGTTCGGCCATTGATTCGAGCGAAAAACTCGAAATTCAGGGGGAGATAACCCAGTCTGTCATATTAACAAGTAATACATTAATGGCAATCATCAAAATACAATGAAACTGATTTTGATTTTTTATGAAAATTCTACTCGATCATTTTTCCTACTTTTTGGTGAGGATACTTATTTAAATCTGCTGTGTTAGTATATAATACTGTTTTTTTGTGTGGTATTGATAATTTAATACGGACGCTTCTCTGTACATACACCTAAAATTCAATTAATTCGAAAATCTAAACACCTAAAAGTGATCGTTTAATTTTGAAGGTTCAAAAAATACATTTTTTTTTATGGAGAAGTTAATAATAAAATGCAAACTTGCTTTGAAATAAAGCTGAAACATTACACAGCGACCGCGTGTAGGATTCCATTTACATTTTTTTATAATAATACATTATGCTCAAATATCAGACAATCTTTTTACACAACGTGACGTCATATGTTGTGATAATGAATTTGGAAAGATTCCAGAGAGTTACAAAATCTTTTTAGCAAAAAATATATTATTTCACTATTATTTACTTCTCTCTATATAAAGTTTAGCATGTATATTTTTTTGTTTCATTTTACTTCAGTCGAAGTTCTCAGAAATCAAGAGACCCTTTCCTAAGACTAACACTTGATCTCTATATGAGATACATAGATATTCGAATATTCTATTAAAGTTCTCATTTATCTCTCAAACGTTGAGTTAGTAAAGAAGTTAAGAACATTAATTTACTTCTCCCCAGTTGACCAGTTAACTATGTTATAGTGTATTTTTCTTTTGGTCTTACCGGATTCCAAGACAAGAATTCATCTGGTCTGGTGGAGTATCCAGCTAAGTGTTGTTACTTGAGGTAACATTACTTGGAGAAGGTGCACTATTCCTAGTATGAGCCAGTGTGAGTTAGCCATACCGAGGGGATCTTATTTGGGCTTCGAATACTATGTTATTTTGAATATTTAGTCAGCATTTACTTGTAGGAGAAAGTGTCCTCATGTCAGGTTGGGCTGACAAACCCCTGTACAGAGAGACCTTATACACTCAAAGACTGTGCCTAGTAGGCATTCAAATGTGTGTGTGTGTACAAGATAATCTCCTAAATAAATGAACTAATCAGTAATTTTGGAATATATATTCTAGGTAACACGGTGAGTAACATGGGCACATTATTTTTTGTAAATGTTATCATTTAGGAAGGTGCATATATATATATATATATATATATATATATATATATATGTCAAGCTTTTAGTTTTATTTATTTTTATGAACCGATCATTATGAATTTTGGAATATATATACTTAGCAACCTGGTGAGTAACATGGGCACATTATTATTTTTTGTAAACGTTATTATTTAAGGGGTTCACCCACCCAAACTTGCACCCACCCTCAAAAACTTCTAAAACAAGTTGGATACAAAAAATTTAATAGAGAAAAAAATTGCTCTACATCAAATTTTGACTTATATTAAGTAATACATTTTTGAATGGTTTGGTGTGAACGCTTGCATGAGCATCAATAATATGTATGTGCTTGGTAAAATCCTAAACTATTCAATCTATCATTATGGATTATGGAATATGTATTCTAGGCAACAGGGTGAGTAACATGGGCACATTATTATTTTTTTTTTTAAACTTTACCATTTGCGGGGTGCCATCGAAACTGTATCATACCCCTCAAAGAAAGAAAAAACATTACAGTTTAAAACTAATGCTATATTTATTACTTATACCCATCCTGGAACGGGTATTTTACTAGTTAGTAATAAATTAGTATTTACTATTAGTAGTTAGTAATAAATTAGTATTTACTATTAGTAGTTAGTAATAAATTAGTATTTACTATTAGTAGTTAGTAATAAATTAGTATTTACTATTAGTAGTTAGTAATAAATTAGTATTTACTATTAGTAGTTAGTAATAAATTAGTATTTACTATTAGTAGTTAGTAATAAATTAGTAGTTAGTAATAAATTAGTATTTACTATTAGTAGTTAGTAATAAATTAGTATTTACTATTAGTAGTTAGTAATAAATTAGTATTTACTATTAGTAGTTAGTAATAAATTAGTATTTACTATTAGTAGTTAGTAATAAATTAGTATTTACTATTAGTAGTTAGTAATAAATTAGTATTTACTATTAGTAGTTAGTAATAAATTAGTATTTACTATTTGTAGTTAGTAATAAATTAGTATTTACTATTAGTAGTTAGTAATAAATTAGTATTTACTATTAGTAGTTAGTAATAAATTAGTATTTACTATTAGTAGTTAGTAATAAATTAGTATTTACTATTAGTAGTTAGTAATAAATTAGTATTTACTATTAGTAGTTAGTAATAAATTAGTATTTACTATTTGTAGTTAGTAATAAATTAGTATTTACTATTAGTAGTTAGTAATAAATTAGTATTTACTATTAGTAGTTAGTAATAAATTAGTATTTACTATTAGTAGTTAGTAATAAATTAGTATTTACTATTAGTAGTTAGTAATAAATTAGTATTTACTATTAGTAGTTACATTTGCTGCTGATAACAAATGCAACTATGAAGTCTGTAAGCAAACCAATTTATTAATTTTCTTTAATCGATCAAAATCCGATTTCAATTAGACTAGCAAATATATGGTCCCTCCGGTCGCATATTTTCGCTAGGCTTTGGGATTATATAATTGTGAAAGAACTACATACAATTTTTTTTTCAAACAGTTGAATTGAGAAGATAGTTAAAGGGAAGATGCCCAAGGAGGCATAACAAACAAATAATAATAATAATAATAATATGTAGTTAAAGCAAAATAGATTGTTTGGGACTATTTAAATAATTTCCAATGATAATATTTACCCATTCCTTTATTTATTTTTATTACCGCTTATGTTTGAATTCATGTTTTGAAACATGACATCAATCATCAATCTATAACGTGACACTAAAAGCTATAATTATTTTGTTACGATAATGTTTTAAGCTCTATTTATAAGAAAGTCCAAATAGTTCTGTTGGTAGAACCTCAGACTTAAGATCTCAAGGTTTCGGTTTCGATTTCTGATCATGGCATTCGTTTTATTTTTTGGAATTTATTATTTACTATTAATGCAATATTCTCCTTTTCTAAAAGTAGTTAAGATCTCTGATATTTCGAAATGAGACCAATTCCACAATGTACTTATTACGTTTAAAAAAATTGTGACTGACTGACGGACGGACAGACGGACAAAATCTCTATTTATATAAGATTATCAACATTTATTCAATAATATCTAATATATAAAGTTAAGTCAGTCGGATTTTCGCTTTTAGACCTAAATAGCATTGCAATTGACAGATCGATATTCGATTCTGAATAAGGATTTCATTCCTTTTTATCCTTGCACCATTTTCTTTGTGCAAAGATTTATGTATTTTTCTTCAGTTTCTTTCAAAAAGTACATTTTCCGGCACAGAAATTGCTAAAATATTGATCATTTCGTAACAAATAATGTTTACGTCATTAATACAAAAATAACATTTTTTCATTGTTATATCTATTGCTATCACATAATCAATTATATTTGTTTTTCATAAGTATTGGTCTACTCAGTTCTTAGAATTATTTCATATTACAATACTATATAACATCTAATTACAATGTCGTCTTCATGCAATGTTAGAAGTGGCCTTTCATGTCCATCTTGTAGACAATGCAAAACAAACCTCTCACTGAAAATAAAATCTAAATTCGTTCACATACAAATATTTAAAAACAAAATATCAACACTTTCTATTGAGTAAACAGAATATTGTTACAAACTAAACAAAAATATAACGTACACTACCATAAAACATTTAATTCTTTCGCCAGCTGAGATGAGTTTCTATTATAGTAAATTACAAATGGCCAAACGAAATGTTTACCACACCGTTACTCAATACAAGGGAGATAATTTAAAAAAAAAGAAGATTTATCTCCCTTTTACTTAGTAGTTTTGTAAGTAAGAGAATAGTTTGTTTTAATTTCTTGGGTTACTTACTTTTTTCCGGGAAACGTGGGAAGGGTACTGCTAGTATTTTATGAAGAAATGGATGTTTGATAGACTTAATGCGCAGTAACGCTATTTTTTAAGTTTTTTTTTCACAATAAGTAAATAAATGTCAACCCTTTCTATTAAGTAAAAAGGATATTTTTACAAAGTCGGTTGAGTTTGTACTACGATAAATCACAAATTTATCACAACGTTACTCATGACAAGGGAGATAATTCTTTTTTTTAAACATATTTATCTCCCTTGTACTTAGTGTTTTTTTATGTAACACACAGAAAAATTTTTTTTACTAGACCTAGTTACCAACATGGTTGGGTTCTCTTTTCAACATAGTTTTATCCCGTATTTTTCAATACTGTTTACATAACTCTATAGAATTAGACAAAGAAACATAACTAATAAAAATCACATTACTCCTCCTACTTCTCCCCCTCCTCCTCCTCACCATCATCATCATCACACTTTTGTATTTAAGGTGCTGCAAGTTTCCCGAACTCCATAGTGGGCAACACCAGGCAACGTCTCATGCCTGCATGCAGTCCGATTCAAAAGGTTGATATGAGTGATACTACATGCAGTCAAATCACTCAAGTCAGGTTTTTCTTGGTCTATTGCGCCCCCTAGTGCCTGGGATATTCAAGCATGTTATGGAGTTGATACAAGAGGTGGCACACTGTACATGGCCAGACCACTTGAGACACCAAGGGCATAAGGCATCCATAATCCCACCAATACCAAGTTTCAGGTGAAGCATGCTTGAAGGGATCCTTTCCTCCAGCTGCACATCCATTTGATCATAGCAATTGCAGGTCAGAAGCGTTTGGGGTTCATGTCTCACTGCCATGCAAGATGGCAGAGCAAACACAGACTGAAAAAACTTTGCTCCGAATCTTGAAGGCAAATGTGCCTATGTGTAAGGATTGGCAGCAGCAAACTCGATAAAAGAGGACAATCTAAATGACAAGATATGCAAAATGAACAGACATAGCATTTATTTATTTTTTATTTTTTTACAATTTACTAAATCAGATCTTGATTTCATGTGCTGAGTTCTATCAATACATGTACCTCATTGAATTTTGAATTATTTCGATGATTCAGACTACCACTATTATCAATGTTTCGGCCGATATAACCTCCGACCTTCTTCGGGTGCGTCTTGTCGGACTCAAGAATCTTTCTGCATGGAATTTCGAATGAACCCATTATTAAATCCACAGGGGTAGCCTTCTCTCGCATGACCAGGTAGAAGTCTTGTGTAATTCGTAATTGTATTCTTTGTGCAACGGGTCTTTACAGACAATTCTAGTATGAATTTTAGGAGCCTTAAACCCATTTTTTATGTGTAGTCTTACTACTTATTACTAATATATATATATATATTATTATTATTTCATGTGTGTGTGTATATATATATATATATATATATATATATATATAATTATTATTTCATGTGTGTGTGTGTATATATATATATATATATAATTATTATTTCGTGTGTGTGTATATATATATATATATAATTATTATTTCGTGTCTGTGTATATATATATATATATAATTATTATTTCGTGTGTGTGTGTATATATATATATATATACATAATTATTATTTCGTGTGTGTGTATATATATATATATATACACATAATTATTATTTCGTGTGTGTGTATATATATATATATATACATAATTATTATTTTGTGTGTGTGTATATATATATATATATATATAATTATTATTTCATGTGTGTGTATATATATATATATATAATTATTATTTCATGTGTGTGTATGTATATATAATTATTATTTCATGTATATATATATATATATTATTTCATGTATGTACACATAATATTATAGGGTGATATAATATATTAATATATTGTGTATAGATTTTTTCAGCATTTACTTTAACAGTGCTTAGTACGTGAGTAGAGCTTAGTAGTATGAAAATATATCTATGGTAATTAAGTTACACATGGTCTATGCTTCATCCCCACAGGGAATCATCAGGCTAAGACTTATCCTGATGATTCCCTGTGGAGATTAAATATACACACCTCTGCGTAGCTTAATTGGCATAGATATATTTTCATACTACTAATATATATATATATATATATGCATGTATATATATATAAATATATATATATAATGCAATACTGTAGCCCCCCCCCCCCTTATTGAATTATCTTGACGACTTGCTGATATGGCCACTGAATTTACCATTTAGACATTAATTTTCTAGGCAAGGTATGGTGGACACATCGGTACATGCTCCGACTATTGAGTCAAATATGACTTTCGTATTGGGGGTCGAACCAAGTCACCGGCAGGGATTGTTTCCTCCCATAGTTATAATTGCAGGTTTAGTATGAAACACATGTGTATATGGGTTAATTTGAAAATATTATTTATAAATAATTATTTATATATATATATATATATATATATATATATATATATGAGAGAGAGAGATGTATATAATTTTTATAATGGTGTTCTAATCTATTATTTATATTTAATGGTTTCCATATTGTATTACATTTTTAATTATGGGTTTTCATATTATGCAGAAGAGAAATTGTTGGTTTAATGGAAGATAACTTTGTACCTCACAGTTGCTGCTACATTATTCCCCTGTTTATTTATTTTAACAATTTTAATATTTTTCTAATCCTCTAACAAAGTGTGAATCATTTACTTTTTAACACCCAGCAAATTTTATATTCTTTCGTTTCTGCTTCTTTTTTTATTGCATGAAAAAATCTTCTTTTTTTTCCTTTTGATAAAAAAATATCAACCATTTTTTTATCACCATTTTTGGTTTGTTTTCGTTAACTAGTATTTATTACATTTTAAAACTAATGTTATTTTGCATAAAAATTATTTATAAATAATTTTCAAATTTTATTTTACTTATTAAAGTGCATTTTATCGTTCTGAACAGGTCAAAATTGATCAGCTTTTGGTCGAAATATCTGTGACAAAAAAAAAATGTCCAAATTGTTTCATTTGTTGAAATCCCTTTATATAATGACTGATTTTTCTCGTTCTAACTGTTAACCTGCTTTTAGGGTTAGTTTAACTGATGTTAATGAGTACAAACAGGACCAAGTGTATTTTCAGCATCACAATTATACTAGAATCTGAAAGGAACGGTTTTAGCACAACACTATATATGGGGTCACTCAATAGCCATACTATCAAACATAAACAAAACATGTCATAATAGATGGCATAAGTAAATTTTCACAATATCTTTATAATAAAAATGTATCTAAACATCACTCAAATATCACACCTTGCCAGATTTAAACAAAATCATTATCAAATTGATGTATCAGAATAATAGTTTTCTATTAAAAAGTTCCAAAACAATCTATACTCATTTCTTACAAAAAATATTTATTTATATTTATCTATTATGTAAAGGAATGTTGTATTTTCTATCTGTCTGTTTTAAAAGTCAGGATCTTACAAAGATACAGTTACAACTCTTACATATTCTGATTTAGTATAACCTCGAACAGGTTATGGCAAAAAAATAATTGTAATATTCGTTCATTTAGGGTCACCAGAGACCAAATTAGTGACTATGGGGTCAGGGGGAAAAAAAGCGCGCTCATTAAAGGGAAATAACTCTCTAGATAGTTTTAAAATTGTTTTCCCTGAAAATGCAGGCCAACATGTAAAACGGACATTAAACGGATGCTCATGATCCAAGTGTAAGAAATGAATATTTCTTAATGGAAAAATCTTATTCTAAGAGCAATTTAATTCTAAAATAGTCGAGATGATGTCAGATAGAGTGTCGTGCTAAAACTGTTCCTTTCAAATACCAGCATAAGTGGGAGGGGCTGAAAATACACTTGGTCCTGCAGAAGTTTAAAATTACAGGGAGAACAAAAAATAAAGCATGTTCAAGTAAATAAAATTCTTCAGAGAATAAGTATTGCTGTTGGATATTCTTTCTTAGTGAGTTATGAAATGCAGGCACTCGAGGCTGGCTGCCTTGTGCCAGACTAGTGTTAGTGAAAAAGTAGAAATAAAACAATATAAGATTGACCGTTAAAAAAAAATACAGACATACAAGTATCAGAATACATGAACAGGTACTAAAAAACATTTACACCTAACTAAACTGATGGCCTGAACCATGCCTGTGACAGGACACTAGTCTTTCGCCAGTTCTACCCCAAGCAATTTATGCATACAGCTGAATGGCGTGTTTACTTACAGCACCTGGTTTGGCCAAATGGTCACCCATCTAAGCACTGACCAGGCTTAATGTAGCTTAACTTTTGTGATCTAACGGGAACTGGTGTGTCAACGTCGGACGCATGTACAAGAAAAAAAGAGCAACACAATTAAAGCAGCTTCTTTTTTTACTGATGCCAGGCAGAACAGACATCAAAGATAAACGCTCCACGGTTTTGCCGTAACTTGAACCCAGACAAACGAAGATGAAATTATTTTCTGAGTACAAGTGATTATTTCACCCTATGCCGAGTGCATCTTTATCGTTCTTCTTCTATTCATTTAATGTCACTTTTCCCTTGTTCAGGGGTCAGACAGTTCAGCGGGTCAGCAGTCTTCAAGTTCCACTCTGTGCAGTCTTGTCCAATCACTTGCTTCCAAGTTTTGCGTGGCCGGCCAAATTTCCTGCGATTATGACATCGATGCTTCTGCAATGGTTTATCCAGGAGGAAGGAGGATAAACGTTCAAAATGACCATACCAACGCAACTGATTTATCCTTAGGATAACCTCCATACTGGGCAAGTGTATTGCTCTCAGCAAATACTCTGACCTGATGTGTTAGGTTTGGTCAGATTTGACATTGCAGATCCATCTGATCATGGATCTGTCATTGGGCTGCAGAAGGGCGAGAGAAGACTGGGTGATGACCAACATTCACTGCCATATATCATGATGCTCTTGAGACAACTGCTATACAATATAGTATATAGAGAGGGACAGCGCGTGATGTTATCAGGGGCAACAACTTGCAAAATATCGCTCAAGCTGCCTTCACTCTTGTGGCCTTACTGAGTTCACATCCACCACCTTCACTCAACCTATCTCCTTGATAGCAGAAAGAGTCTACTACTTCCAGGATATTGTCATCTAGTGCCATCTCTTTGTGGGAACGATCGTCCATAGGATGCGCCTGTCCCATGCATTTCCTACGCTTGAAGATGGGGTTCGGGACTAGCTTAAACTATATTCAACAATTGATCATCATTCATCTGAGCCTCCCAATGTAGTGATCATAGCTGAAAGCTGGCTTAGCATCAATGGATGAAAATAAATAACATAGAATATAATATTTATTTTAGTTGTTCAACCAATCATATCTTTGGCATCTCTCAGACTCCACTAATGACAAGCTCCTAGTACTGACTTTCACTCCAGATCTAAAATAGAAGACTTATATCCAATCTGTTGCTAAAGTTGCTGGAATAATGGTTGGATCATTCTACTGTTCTAGAAAGTACTTGACTCCTGATGCAATCCTCTACCTGTATAAGAGTCATAAACGTCCTAATGGAGTACTGCTGCCGCATCTGGGGAGGTGCCGCTCAGAGCACCCTTTCTTACCTTGACAATCTAGTGGGAGTGATTTCTTCTGTTCCCTACAGCTCCTTTTCTCACAGAAGAGACGTTGCTAGTCTTTCTCTACTCTATCGTTATTTCCATACAAGGTGTTCGACTGGTTCCTCCTTGTAAGACATTCGTCGCAAGAACCCGTCTAATAGTGTTGGGACGATTAATCGGAATCGGGAATCGGAAAAATCGGAACTTTTTGGTGTATCGGAATCGGAAAAAATTTGTGCCTTTTTTTCCAATGCTAAAAACGATTCTTTCAATTTAAAAAAAATAATTTTTTTGTTTAAAACCTGATTTTCCGTTGCTGGTACTAATGATAAAATGATAAGTATTAAAACAAAAAATCCATAGATCCCCCCCCCCCTCACCCCTACAAGTGTATTTTTACGTTTGCAAAAATATATGCACATATTATTACATGGGTTTTTACGGTAATCCGAAAATTAAAAACAAATACATCACTAGATATTTCGAAATTTAAAAAGAATCGGAATCAGTAATTGTATCGGAATCGGCAGAAATATTAAAATCGTCTAACTACCACCACTGCAAAAAACATTCTTTTCTTCTTCTATATGCAAACATGGCTCATCTGGAGAACACGTTACCTTAGGACTGCTTCCCTGAGGACTACAACATGTGTATCTTGGAATCCAATGTCAATAAGTACTTGTCATAAACTGCCCTCATAAGCAATCGAATTTTCATTATTTTTAATCCTCTCATAATATTCATGATTGACAATCTATTCATCTCATTAACCCTTATCCTCGAGTGGCTTTTAGCCTTGATAAGTGGTGACTCATTAGTGAAAAAAGACAAAAGATGGATGTTAATTGAGAGAAGATTTTCTTAGGAGTCAATTTACTAAAAATGAACTCCCAGCTTTTATGATATACTAGCAGGAAGACCCGACGTTGCCCGGGATTGAATGACGATCACTGCTATGTACTTTTTCACTATGTTCATAACACCATATTACTTTCTTTGTTTTTACCTGCACCCCTCCTCCCATTTCGCCGCCCCTCAATAGAGTCGGAAGAAGCTGAAATGTTAGAAAACTTTCTGAATTACTGTCTTATGATTTAAATTTCATTAAAATCGAATATACATATCCGGTGGGGGCACATAGAAATTCGGCACATAAGGGGTAATGTAGAGATTCAGAACCACTTCCATTCTTTTCCCCAGAGAATTTTATACATATGATATAAATTTTATCAAAATAGGATATATTTGATGTTTTAAAGGAGGTTCGGCCGGCATAGCTCCATTGGGTTAGGCGGGCACTTAGAGGTTCAGAACTACTTCCATTGTTTTCCCCGGAGAATTTTATACATATGATATAAATTTTATCAAAATAGGATATATTTGATGTTTTAAAGGAGGTTCGGCCGGCATAGCTCCATTGGGTTAGGCGAGCACTTAGAGGTTCAGGACCACTTCCATTATGATTTAAATTTCATCAAAATAGGATATATTTGATGTCTTAAGGGGGTTATGCCCTCATAGCCCCTTTAGGGGTGCACTTAGAGATTCGGGAATACTTCCATTGTTTTTCCTGGTAAACTTTACACAAGACTACACTTTTAGATTCTATGTAGATTCTCTAACCTATCTTTCTATAGGGAACACACAAACCTCACACACACGTACACACAGAGATTGAGTTTTATATATTGAGATTTTTAAAATGTTGTACCCATTAACATTTATTACAATATATTTTAATTGAATATTTCTCTTCATAAACCTGTTCAGAATGAAGCCTTTATCCCAAATGTTCTTTCCAAGGAGCCAATATATAAAATTGTTAACGTGTCCTAAGTTTAATTATTTTTTTATAACAAAGTTTAATAATATAATAATAATAATAATTAATAATAATATAATAATAATTAATAATATAATAATAATAATAGTAAATTATTTTTTTTTAAATTTTTACTTTATTAATTTTTTTAACAATGTAGCATTGTCTACTTTTGTTTTGGTTCATCTTTTTTACGGCATATCAACCTTTTGTGTTTTTTTTACTACTGAAACACAATAGATATTGTCAATGATCAATTGTATATGAATGCTACGTTGTCATTCATTTCTTCGTCGGGATCCGTGTGGTCATTTCGCTGCCGCTTCAAATCGCCTTGTTAATTTTTTACCGACCTGCATAGTTTTAAAGTTCTGAAATTGTTTTAAAAATTTTTTAATTTCAATATAAGATTTAGTTGATATCTGCTATTTAACAAGTAACATTCCAAGATGGCCGCTGTCAGTTCTTCCTTCTATTTTCTATGTCTTATACTTAACAACTGATAAATTAAAAATAAAAAAAATGACAACATATAACTGTCACCAAACGCATAAAAATTTACTTTTCGACCAATCTGTATATTTTGAACTTGCTGAAACTGTTTTAAAGTTTTTGTTTATTTCAGAATAAGTTGCAGTATCTTAGAGCTTATGTTCATGTATGTTCAGCCATTGTTTCTTAAAAGGCTATACGAGGGTCTAAAACAAATTCTGAAATTAAAAAAACACTTACAAAAAGTTTTAGAAATGTAAAACTGTAGGTTGGTAGAAAATTAAATTTTGTTGCGTTTAGTGGAAGTTACTTGTTGTATATTTTGTTTCTTTTCGATTTATCGGTTGTTAACTATACTACATGATTGCCAAAAAATCTTATAGAAACAAGGGGGTGGGACACGATTGGCTCAATAGTTATGGTCACGAGCTATACCACGTTCAAATCATCTCAAATCTATTTTCTTTGGATGTACACTGATACAGTTGAAAAAGGTATGAACCCAAGTCTTCCCTTCCCCTCAACTATGGTTAAAATAGCAACTTGTATCCAATAAATTGTATACAATTAATTATTCATATGGGATACCACTTGCTCTGACTTTTTCACACCATCGAGAATTGCGGAATCTGCTGTCAATCTCGGCATTGCAGCTCAATATGTTGAAACCAGAAAACACGACAAATTCAACTCAATAACCGACCGTTTCATTTTCCAGCCTATCTCAGTCGAAACGTCAGGAGTCCTCGGCCCCCGATACTTCACGTTTCATACAAGACATTGGACGGATGATAACCACTTGTAGAAACGAGCCCCGAGAGACCGCTTGGATGTTCAAACGCATCTCCCTAGATATCATCAGAGGCAATGCCATTTCTATTATAATGCCATCTCGCAACGTCTAAGACTTGTTGTGTGTATTTCTCGTTTCTACATGACGTATAAATTATTATTTGTTTTTATTTTTATTTTTTACTATTAATCGATTGTTGATTGAAATAAATTTTTTAATATAAGAAAAAATAATATTAACTATTTTATTTATCTACCTCCCACAGCGGTAAGATGTGACACAAGGTCGGGAAAGTGGGATTTGATAAACCAGCGCCCGAGAAGGTGAGCACTCTGGCTATTAAAAATTGCCTGGGCAGTTCCGTCGGCATTTCCCGGTAGGCGTGCCTCAGGCAGTAAGCAATAAACTTACTCCACCCCAAAGAGGGGAGGCAAAGCCTGGGAGGGTGGACCTCCTAGAACTGCACAGGACCATCCCATAGACCAGCGTAAATCAAGCCTCAATAACCAAAAAAGGTTAATCTGATCGTGCTGCCTGCACAGATTCCTGTGACTCTCTGTTGCCATTCAGTTCTATTGTTTATCATATTTAACAGGTTTTCAAATAGATAGCAGTTTATTTTGTCATAGATACGCTTCATCTAGATCTTGGCTTGTCGTCTTTTGTTAGCCCTTCGTTGTGTAGGCTCCCACAAAAGAACCTAGCTGACAATTTTGTTCTGAGCTCTTCAGCAAATTCCTGTGAATCTAAAACTTCTTGGCTTTCAGGCTAAGATCAAAATGAGGTCTCTGTCGCTAAACGTATCCTGCATGATCGACAACATGGGACGGGGGGAGAGAAATATTGTTTCTCGTGATCCTGGCCATAATGCAAAGGGTTGTGTGGGCGTCGCATCTGAGAGATGACCAAGGGATTGAATCTTTTGCTGATCAGGATCTGATCGCTTTCTTCAAGCACCAGCTGAAGGTCAAGATAAGATGTGATAGAAAAAGATTACATTTCTCAGTTTTTGAAAAAAAGGTGGATACAAGTAGCAAGCTTGTGTGTATTAAAAGGAGTCAAGTGTGAATATGTGTTCCCTGCCTGAGCATGGTGCATGCAATTCCTGGTCCTGTCGGGCCCCAGCCCTTCAGGTAAGTTTAGCCTCTTAGCTAGTCGAGTGGATAAGTTATCTCCCCCCTCCCCGTAATAAAAATCCTTCAAGATGCCCACTCCCCACTTTCAATTTTTTGTTCTTGGCCTCTCCCAAATTGCATTTATCTTTGAAGGACACCACTCATTCTCCAAACTCCATCCCCCGTTTTGTTTTTTCTTACACTTAGATCCCACTCCCATATAGAGATTGATCTGCTTGTTTTTGGTTCTGAGCAAAGAGAGTAGAAAGTGTACTTTGGGTTTACTTTTTGCAGCCTCGTAACTCTCACTTCTCTTATTTTGTTCTTTAGTCCTCACATTCCATGAGCGATGTTTCTGACAAAGGAGGAAAATTGCTGTTCTCTGTGTCAGAATCTATCCATATAACACTTATCATTGGCTAGTTTTTGACCTTGAACTAGGATTTTTTAATTTTTTAGCTCCTTACATCAAGTGGCTTCATGCCTTGTCTAGAGCGATTTCCATTTTTTAAAAAAACAAGAAAAACAGTGGGTGGTCTTATTAACCAAACCTTTTGTCTTTTATCTGCCCCCACTCCCCGTTTCATTCCAATGAATATTTTGTATATTAATATATTTATGGAAAAATAATTCAAATCAATTTGGGGATATCTTAAGTAGGACGGCCCCTAGAGTAAATGTGGTATTATGGTGACTGAGATGATTCTAGTTAAGAGTAGGATAGTCATTTTTATCACTTTAGACCAAGAATGACCAATGACACTCATTTTCCCCAAACTTCTGATGGCCTTGTGCCTAATTTGTTTTAAATGTAAATATTTAATATTTTCTACAAATAAATAATTCAAAGTGTAGTATCTGCTCTGTTCTCTGTCAGAGAAGGAGGAAGAAATCCTTCTTGATTGGAGCAATTTTTTTTATTTCTGTTTTATCTAGAGTGCCCTTTTTGGGGAACTTTGCCCTAGTGGGGAGGCAAATAAATAGGGACTCTATGCTCTGATGTCTAATACTTGACGCAGGTTCCTATACACTCGTTCATTGGTCAGACGATCTCTCCAGTTGACATGCAGAGTCACACTTAGCATGAGGGTGTAGACTCCATTTCATATTCAGGCAGTATCAACGTGTGTGCTCCCATCATTTTCACAGCGAGAGACTTAACTACTCATATAAGTAAATTGTATGAATCCGGTATCAGGGTCCTTATTTACTTGCCTCCCCATGAGGGCAGCGTTAGACACAATGTCAGTTTTTAATGTGGGGGAAAATCAACCGCCACAAAAAGAGGCAATCTGGATTTGGACAAAAATTTAAATCGCCTCAGTCTAGAAGGATTTCTCCATAACAGACCGAGGACAGAAAAGGTGAAGTGCAGAATGAAGACTGCCTTGTAAAGTTTCTGCTAGACTTATTGGATCGTAATCTGCTAGACTTATTGCATCGTAATTTAGATTTATTGCATCGTAATTTAGATTTATTGCATCGTAATCTGCATCTGTGAAAAGGGTTGATATGCCACAAAACATAAACCAAACCTTTAGAAATGGTAATATAAGAATAATAATGATAGATAAATAATTGACGCGGATAGAAATGTGATAATCTTTATCTTTTTTTATTCTGTATATTTCAGGTTAGCTTTAGTCCAGGAACGCAATCCATCCTTGACTCCAGCCAAAACAACTCCAAGGGTCCTAACAACAGCTTTGCATCAGTCGCCGTCACCACTGTGGCCAAGCCATCGCCAGGAGGCAGTAGCCAACAGTGACCAGTGCAAACAGGAGCAAGCAAGCACCGGTCAGCTTGCTCCCAGCCCAGGACAGCACATTCAAGCCACCCACAAGTTGCTGCGAACCAACAGGATGCCCCCTAATGGTGACAGCGGCAATGCTGGTGGTGGCGGCGATGAGACATCCCTCTCCAACTCTACCAGTGATAGGGTAAGAACATTGTGTTTCTCTCTTAATCTCATTGTTTTCTGATTTTTTTTTTTTTTTTTTTTGTCCATATCTGTCATTGCTCAAGAGCAATAATTTGAAACTTAAAAATTTGGAGGAAATTTTTTAATCCTTTATTTTCATAAGCACCGTTTTTGTTTTTTGTTTCTTTTTTTCTCAGGATCCTATTATGAAGTTATGCAAACATTTCTAAATGAAAGGGTCTGTTTGTCTGAATAAAATATAGAACCTACCAAAGATTTAATTACAAACTTTAGATATTTTGATTTAATATCACCTCGAGCAGGTTATGGTAGAAGGATTACTCTAATATTTATTTATTACAGGTCACCAAGGACCAAATTAGTGACCGTGGAGTCAAAAAAAGAAAAAAAAAGCAACTTCTTTCATTCCTGAATTTTTTTTTTACTTTACTTTTATTCACTGAGACGTAAATGGCCTACTGTGAATTAGGAGCCAGATTTATAGGGCATTCTAAGTGGGGAGTTGTGCAGCAAGATGTTTGTTCACATTACAATTAAATTTCTGCATGTTGTTACAGTCGGAGAAACAGGAAGCAGGGAGAGAATTCCAAAGACACGCAGTTCGAGGAAAGAAGCTATTGGAGTAGAAAGGTTTCCTACAGTATAGGACCCAAGGGCTTCTGCAGTATAGGAACTAGGGGTGCTTCTACAGTATAGGACCCAGCACCGGGGGTGCTTCTACAATATAAGACCCGGAGGCTTCTGAAGAATAGGGACCATGGGTGCTTATGCAGTATAGGGACCAGGGGGCTTCTTCAATATAGGACCCAGACGCTTCGGCGTTGTCTGGGAGAAAAGTGCTAAATGTCCTAGATAGAGCTACTGTAGTGTTTCTATTCGAACTATTGTGCAGATGAAAAGGAGGGGGATCGGTAAGAGTGATTTTAGTAGTGCTCTGGAGGCCGTCTTGATTTTCTAAATACTCGGTGTTGTCCGGGAGAAAAGTGCTCAATATCCTATTTTGCTTGCGGAGAGGAGGAGGGAGAACCCCTGCTAGTTTTATATAAAAAGCAGTTGTATGTGTGTATGTCCAGCTAAAACTGTAAAACTACAAAACAAACTCTCACAAAGTTGGTATTTTCTTGATCGGTGTTGCCCCAGATGAATAATACCTAAAATTTTAAAAAAATATTCATTCTGTAACCCTAAATTAGCGCAGGTTTCGTCAGAGGGGGGGGGGGGTCTGTTTTCCAGACATTTTAAGTACTAACTAAAAGGAAGTAACTCTGATTTATTTTAATGAATTATTACCCTTACGCTGTCTCATTCATTGAGTAATCTATAAAAGTCTGTGTGTATGTCCAGAGAAAGGAATGGGCTGATCAGAGAAGAAAGAGGGGGCTGGGTAGAGGAAGAGGGAAAACGGGGGAGGGGAGAAGAGAGAGAAGTTTTAATAGAAATATGTTACACTTTTACTCCGGGCAACGCCGGGTAGCCCTGCTAGCTCTATATAAAAGAAAATATTAAAAATGAATTTTTTATTAAAATTATATATGTATGTCTATGACAAAGCCAGCTAGTTACAAATAAAGTAAAATTTGATAATTCTGTTTATATATTAATTAGATTTTGTTTCTTCTTCTTTTTCAGACTGCAAAGGAACCGGGAGAAAGAATGACTCCATTGCCGAGTAGTGCAGAGGTGCAGTCAGTAGAAACAGGAGAATTAAAAAAGAAAGCCTTTCCTCAAAAAAATACCAACATACTATCCTTCACTTCTAACCCTAATGTAACTGGGCATGCCCAAAACATTATTACTAAACCGATAGCCAAGAAAGCTGATATCACGAAATCCTTACCGTCGAATCACAACTTTGTCATGTCGGCCAAAAAGGTGACCGGCTCGACTGAGAAATCACATGCTTCTTCGGTTTTGTCTCCCGTTTGCATCACTAAAAATAACACCGCAGCAAACGTTGATAATAAACCTGACAATACAAAAGCCTCCTTGATTGCCTTGGCAAGCAACAAGAACTTAGCACGAGCCGATTTCTTCAGCAATATGGCACCTTCTCAGGATTACCAGGTGATTAACAGTACCCAGTGTTCTACCCCAACCACCACGCTGGACTACACGGTTCGCATTTCTCCAATAAGGACCACCTTATTCACAAATACTACTTCTACTTCTACCACTTCTTCGGGAAGCATTCGGAAGCCTATGATGTCAACTGCAGTTGCAGTGGCGGAGATACGGCCCAAGCAACCTCCTCCTACACCAAAAAAGCCTTCCCATCTATGGAAGGGAAGCGATAACAGTAACAAGCCATCCGCCGTCGTGAATTACACCGTGAGCGAACCCACTATACCCCAAACACCAACTGCGTTCTCGCCCATCCATTCACAGTCCAACAGCTCAAACCAAACCCAATCAAGTCTTTCAAAATTCCCGCTCTCTTCATTGGTATTAGAGGAGACGGGACCCAACAAAACCCTGAACAGTGAAACTAGCATCCCCACCAAGAAGGTGCCCCCTCCCCCGCCGCCTCGAAAAAGCAGTAAACATCCAGGATTTACTGCTGTGTCCCCCGCCGGTAGCCCCGTAACGAGTAAAGGGCAGAAATCTCCGGGAGGAAAAGGGGACGCCACGGTTAATGCGCTAAAAAATGGCTCACCCCAGTTCGTTCAATATACGATGACTACACACCAAAGTAAACCCTCCATGCTCCATCTCCAGAGAAACCCAGGTCCCACCTCCCTGGCGCCTGTGACTCCCCTGTTAATTGCCACTAGCATACAGCTAGACAACTCGCCGTCAAAAGAGAGTGCAGATAGCACTGAGAGTTTTAGTTCTGGTGGCTCGCAACAGAGTGTCATTCACAGAGACATGTCCGTCAAACAGAACGGAGTCAATAATAGCAAAAAGGGTCGACCTAATCCCCCACAGCGGACAACTAGCCAACTGACAGATTATGCAACAGTGGCCTCGGTGACACCACTTGCTAAAAACTCTGCTAAAATAGTTAATGGAATCAAAAATACATCTTCACATAAAGCAAAAGGAGACCATGTGCAAGAAACAGATATTGACTAAAAATATTTTCGAATAACTGAAGTAATTCATACAAGACAAACATAAATGCACACAGGAATAGACATACATATGAACATACGGTGCTTCTGTATTATTCGGGAAGATGACATTACATCTGTAATTTAGAAGAGTCCGTTGAAAGGGGAGATAATTCAAACTTTTTTTTTTTTTTTTTTTTTTTTTTTTTTTTGTAACCATAACCCTTGAGGAAAATTCAGAGAATTAGTAAGAAAATAAATAATAAAAAAGGGTACTTATGCAGTTTACAGAACATGCTAAAATAATAATGTTATAATTTGGAAAGCTATTCTTAACATGGGAAGGTAGAAGTGGGGGGGATGATTAATCCTTCTGTTTATTAAATTGTTGGATGAAAGTACAGTATAGTTAATCAACCACCCCACCTCCCCATGTTAAAAATGGCTTTCTAAATTATAACGTTATTATTTCAGCCTGGTCTGTAAACTGCATACGTACCCATTTTTTAAATTTATTTTCTTACTAATTCTCTGGATTTTCCTTATGCGTTATAGTTACATAAAAAAAACAGTTTGAATTATCTCCCCTTTTAACAGACTCATCTACATTAGAGGTGAAAAATTCATCTGCCCCGATAATACAGAAACACCAAACATACACGCAGGCATATATATATATATATATATATATATATATATATATACTGATAGTTGTGAGTTTCGGCTTTTTGGCCAGCTCAGAGGTTTTAATTTGCACTTCTTTACAGTGCTCAATCTCTCTCAGACAGAGCTTTATAGTACTTAAAAGAATTACGTGTTTTTAATATACCATAATTATGGTTTCATGCTCTTTGCGATCTTCAGATAACACAAGACAGGGTTTTTTTTTCTTCTATTATCACTTCCGGTTGTCTTTCAACTTTTTTTTATTTTATTTTATTTTTTAAAATTATTATATTGCGATCATTGTAGTGATTGCAGTTAACTATAACAAAACCAACAACAGCAGTGCAAACACCGCAGGCAATAAAACTTTTGCCACTGCAGATACAGAACCAACTGCCGTCCCCTGGGGAATAAGTGTCTGACAAACAATATAGTATACAAAGCCACTGTGTAACAACACCAACAACAAAGGAAAAGTGTACATAGAGGCCACAGAAAACACATTCAAACCAGGCACACCTACCACATGGTGACCATAAGAAATCCAACATGCAAAAACAGCACAAGTCTGTCTAAGTATGTACGGGTACAAAAACGCAAAAGCATACACACTAACATAAAATTGGAAATCATAAAAAAGCACCAACTTGCCGCACAAACAATAGGAATTGCAGGTTGTTGTACGTAGAGGAAAAAATATAAGATAGCAAGCTTCAAACTAAGACACAAACTCCTCAACAACAACGAAAAAATGAATTTATTACAAAATGCAGACATTTAAACAAATACCTCCTCTTCCTAATGAGTCCAGACTAAATTATGAAAAAAGCCTTTAAAAAATAAATAAATAAAAATAAATATGAATAAAAAATAATAATATAAATAAAAATAATAATATAAATAAAAAATGGAAAGATAAATAAGTAAATAATTAGATATAATAATAAATAATAAACAATAAAAGAAAATAATAATAAACAAAATAATTATAATAATAATAACAATAATAATAATGATGATAATAAATAGATAAACAAAGACACAAAAATGTACAAATCAAAATAAATAAAATTAACACAAGAGAGAGGGAGAGAGAGAGAGAAACAAAATATTGGTTCAACCCAGAATTAAAAATAAAAAAATGAGTCGTCAAAGGACCACAAAAAGGAAAGCCTCACCAAACAAGGGGTGATAACTCTAGTAAAACATAAAAAATATTAATTCACAGAGATTAATTAGAATCACATAAGAAAGAAAGAAATACTAAATACCTACAATGATCACAATAAAATAATAATAAAAAACAAAAAAGAAGTTTTTTTTAGATGACACACGACAATATTGGCTGGAAAAAAAAATTGGCAGAAAAATTAACTGCTGAGCAGTTGAATGAAAGAAAAAGACAAACACTAATTTACATCTAAATTTGTGTCTTGGTTCATCTGAAGATCACAAAATGCGTGAAACTGTGGTTATAGTCTACTAAAAGCATGTAATTCTTTTAAATACTATAACGGCACTGGATCAGAAATCTGCAAAACTAGTGATCCTTCCTTTCCCCAGGAGAAAAGCTTTACCATAAAGGGAGGAAAAGGGAAAAAGATCACTTATCGCACATAGATTATTGTAAAAAAAAACAAAAAACTAAATGTTATTTTTTTGTTGTTTTTTTTTCTTGTTGATAAACTTAACATTTAATGAATTTAACATATTTTACACGAACTGGCTGTTTTTTTTAAAGTAATAACACAAAAACACACAAAAAGTTTGAAAAAATTTTAGGGTTATAATTTTTTTTTTTTCTCAATTTTTTTCTTCTTCCTAAAATCCAATGTAAGTATGTGTTTCAAGTCCTATTGGAAAAAGTCAAGGTCATTTTTTTTTTTAACCTTTGTATTCTTCCACTGAAATATGTAAAATTCATGTTCTGTAGATACTGTACAAAAGCTTTTACTAACTAACAACAGTCCTTCCAAATGTTGCAGGGTTTCAATTTTGCAAGTATAAATATTGACATTTTTTCTGTTTCCTTCAGTTTCCCAACCAGGTGTCCATAGGCTCCTGGAAGGAGTATTTTCTCCAACCTGGTGTCTTTGGGTATCTGGAAGGAGTATTTCCCCCCCAACCTTGTGTCTTTGGACCTTGGGGCGGAGTCGTTTCCCCAACCTGGTGTTTTTGAACCTTTAGAAGGAGTCACTTCCCTAACCTGGTGCTGTCGGGTAATTGTGATTCCTAAACCTGATGTCCTTGGATCTCTAGAAGTAGTCGATTCCCACACCTGGTGTTTTTGGACCTTTAGAAGGAGTCGTTTTCCTAACCAAGTGTCTTTGGGCATTTGTATGGAGTTGACTCCCGAACCTGATATCCTTGGATCTCTAGAAGGTGTCGATTTCCAAACCTGGTGTCATTGGACCTCTGGAAGGAGCCGTTTCCTCCAACTTGGTGTCTATGGACCTCTGGAAAGAGTCGTTTCCTCCAACTTGGTGTCTATGGACCTCTGGAAGGAGTCTTTTTCTCCAACCTGGTGTCTTTGGACCTCTTGAAGGAGTTTTTTCTCCAACCTGGTGTCTTTGGAGCTCTGTAATCCATAACCTGATATCTTTAGAACTCCGTGATGTGTCGTTTCCCCCAACCTGGTGTTTTTGGTACTCTAGAAAGAGTCTTTTTTCAACCTGGTATCTTTGGATGCCTCGAAGAACTTTTCACAAGAGCCATCCAGTTGATCCTCGAGTTTTGTGAGTGGGCAGATCATTTAGAAGACTGTGGAAATACTGCCTGTTAATATTTTTTGCATTTCTTTTTAAATATTAAATTTAAAAGCATTTTTCTAGATTTAAAAAAAATATCTCTTACTATATTTTCATTTCCAATAAATTATTTTTAACTTTTAATTTTAGCAAAAGATTTAACTATTTCTGCCGAAGAGATGCTGGATTTACGGCAATGTAGGTATTGATTCAGATGATATGATACCAGTATAGGATATTTTTGTCTTGGGTTGGGGTTAAACGAAATGTTATTTGCAAAATTGAGATTTAGCAGATGGTTTGCACACCTATCCCTGTTTGCACACCTATCCCTCCAACAGAATTGGATGGACGAATGTATTTTACTAGGGTGAGTGAAAAGTTTTGTAATGTTTTGCACAATTTAGCAACTCCAGATGCTTTAATGAGGCCGTGAAGGTGACGAAAACCACTCGACTGTGAGATGCCGAACTCGCCTGATCCTCTTCATGTGCTACCTTGTCTGGTCGTCGAGGTCCTTGCAACCCAAGCAAAATGTTTTTTTAACCTTCTGGTTCTTGTATCATGATCAACTGAACCCTCACCTTTCGCACAGCAAATGTGTTTGGTTGCTTTCGCTGCGTTGTGGCCCAGTTCAAACTCTTAAAGCATATAGTTCCCTAATTAGACTATGTTGAACGTTTATCTGTGTGTCTTTCAGATCGCACACATCGAGTGAAGCGATGTGCAATGTTTCATCGCACCAACTACTACGATACTACCAACCCCAGTGGGTGCACCTTGCACACATTTAAACCGCTTCGAGCGCGTGATATATATGTGCCAACAACATGTATGCAAATGTTTCAAAACTCTTCGCTCACCCTAATAATATTTTTTTAAAAGCTAAAACTGGACTTGTACGCTGTAACTTACTAAATGTACATTCTTTCTGTTTATAAACTATATATATATATATATATATATATATATATATATATAATTAAGGTATATTTGGTAACAAGCCTTCTTTTATACAAATTTTGTTATAAGCAACGGTCAAAGGTCGCCTCCAGTGTGTCTCAGAAGTTTTGAATATGCTTGCACGAGTGTCATGTAATAACTGGCTGATAGGTGTCACCCTCCCCTAGTGTGTTTTTCGGATAGCGCACTATCTATGATCAAGATACTCAACAGTTATTAACTATATTTGTCTATGTTTCATTTTCAAACACAGCCAGAATGCCGTGGTTGTATTGAAAAGAGGAGATGCTGTTATATCTAGCCGAAATCGCTAGTGGCCGAAGAATCACATCTACCAGCCAACGTAAGATATTGAATGACTCTGTGCCTGATGTGAATATCGGATGTTTTAGAGGAAGTCGATTGAGTCGAGTAATGAACAGCTGAGTCTAGGAATGAGTAACACGCCAGGAGCCGACATCCTACTGAACCAGTTCGAGAATGAGATCAGAAAACGTATAAAACCATGCTAGGTGCGAGTGTATCTTCTTTATAATAAATAAGAAATGAAGGCACACAAGCAGCAAACAGCATCAGGATGCGAAAAGCGAGAGAATGGATCCAGTCTCTTCAGCCTCTGACATCAACTACCTCCTCACTTCCCTTTACATGGCTTCAAACAGAAGACGACGTCTGGTTACAAATCATTACATATACGAAAGAACATTACTTTATAAACCTGCAAGAACAGATAATAAAGAAAGACTATTTTTTATGTTGTATCTGTTTCTTCATTACCGACACCGGTGCTTACATGGCATTCTTTCTGACAAGGCTGCGCTCATGTGAGCATATAAAAAATTTGTAAAGAGATAACACTCATTCTCCATTGTTTATAATGAAATGTATATATATATATATATATATATATATATATATATTATAATCGAGCACTCTGCTGGGGTTTTCTTCCACTAACCTTACATATATATATATATATATATATATATACATACATACAGGGTGTCCCAAAAAGATGTATACACCATTTGAATCGATATAACTCGTTCAATTTAGTGATTTTAACTTGCAAACAAGATTGATAGAAGAGTAAGTTAAAAATGCTGAATAGAAAATTAACCTTTAATAAATGTAAAGGCTCATCACCATCACCATCAGGGTTTTCATCACTCCTGGAGGAGGAACCCCTCCCTGTTTTCCGACCACCTTATTGGTGATTGGCATTCAGGGGTTTTTGCTATAGTTGCCAAATGGTTACCCATCTGGTACTGGCCAGGCTCAATGTCGCTTAACTTTGGTGATCTAACGGGAACATATGTGTCAATGTGGTTATGCCGTATATATAAATGTAATGTAAAGGCTATTTGTGTTAATTTCAAAATGTTCATAAAATAGATCCTAACTTTAGCCCGTTCTGCTCAATACACCTTTCATATCACAAGGAAGTGGACCTACAAACGTCTTGCAACATTTCCCCTACCATGTGACTAAATTAATCCAAACCTGAACTTATACCTGGATTCGGATTCGGGTTAAGGTTAGAGTTAATTTATGAACATTCTGAAATTACCCCAGGTAGCTTTTACCTTTATTAAAAGTTAATTTTGTTAATTTTACGATCAGTATTTTTTTTAATGTGTATTCTTAATCTTTTACTTTTCTACTTATCTTGTTTGTAAGTCAAAATCAATAAATTGAACAAGTTATAACGATTCAAAGGGTGTATACATCTTTTTGGGATACCCTATATATGTATAATATATATATATATATATATGAAAAAGTATAAGATATATAAATGAAATACATATGGCAAAAAGACAAAAAAAACAACAATTTTCAGAGACTAACACATTTTATACTATCCAGTACATTATCAGAGGGTATAAGAATTTTTTTATTCAGCTAGTACAAAGATTAATATTTTACAACCAAAGGTTATAAAATATGGATCAATTAGGTTTTAAGGACCTCAGAAAAATGTAAAGACGAAAGGAACGCATTCGGGTCTACACCGGTTTCTTCCAGTTGACCATCACACACTGTAACCAATAGTTTTTCGTCACAATGTCGATCTTTAATAAAGGGAAACATATATTTTTAAGAAAAAGGAGAGTATGTCCCTATTTAATATTTTATATATAAGTAAATAGAAACAAGCTCTTGTTTTTCTTAAAAAATATGTTTTCCTTTATTAAAGATCGACATTGTGACGAAAAACTATTGTTTATAGTGTGCGACGGTCAACCGGAAGAAGCCAATGTAGACTCGAATGTGTTCATTTCGTCTTTACATTTTTTCTGGGGTCCTTAAAACCTAATTGATCCTAAAATATGAAACAAAAACCATAAATTCTGCCCAGAGTCATCTGTCTACGAAACGTAGACTTTTGGTAGACTTAATGCTTTTTGTACACACTTGACTGCTCAACCTTTGGGTTGCAATAGAGCACTCTTTGTGTGTTAGCTTAGTGAAAACAATCTTATTTTGTCCCTGATGATGTCTAGTAGAAAACATATTCGACTCCGAAAATTGCTGTACCATTTTGACTTTTTACCATATATGTGTATATATATATAATATATATATATATATATATGTATATATATGTGTGTGTCGTTCACTGTGGCACTCCCTGGAAATTGCTGTCACCACCACCACCACCACTGTTTATGTTATTCTACAGGCTGAAGTTAGAAGGCACGATGGTTTTAACGTCGTATTGGCTAAACACATTCGCCCTAAATCTACTCGGGCAATACCAGCCAAATACGGCAACCCAGCTCGTGAATTTTATCTCGGTCAAATAAGAGCAGTTCTTTTAAATAAATTAAAATCCATCCCAAAAATTTCATACGTGTTTTCTTTAATTTTCCTTTGAACCTCAGAATATCACGACTGACAAATGAACTGTTGGAATTTTTAAGGATATAGTCATACAGAATTGTAATGTCTACATATAAAATCCATATAAAACCAAAAAATCTGAAAATTTTAATTTTATGTGTGGGGTTCAATTTATTATGTAAGTTTCTGGTAAATCAAGTAGCCAAAATAAGACCGGTGTTGTCATTTGACTTAATATGGAGGTGCGTGAATAACATAATAGATAACCTCACAGACTATGAACTGGGCTATGCTGAGTTCAAATCTGATAAGATCTAGTGTATTCAATTAAGAACCAATACCAATGATCAAGATATTAACCTCTAATTTCCCCCCAACTATTGGTAAAATAGCAACTTATGTTCAAGAAATTGTATACAATGAATAATTTATAATAAATATGAAGTTTTGGCATTAAATCACAAAAAAGGGTTAATCTATATGATAAACTGAAGCCGATCTAGTTTTCAATTTTTGTCATCGATAACTTTCGTCATACAAAATCAATATTTCATTCTGAATAGTTAGTTATGCCAATTATTCATTTGTTTTGAAAAGACAACATTATATAATTCCAATCGATTTTATTGATTACATACTATATCCGGCCCGATATTTCTCTCAATAAAAGACAACTATATTCACCAGTAATTTTTGATTGGATAATCATCTACATTCATTTGCCAATGAAAGCTATATGTCTGTTACAAATAGGGAATGTACAAAAAGCATCGAAATTCCTATTGTTTGGTAAGTAGTTTTTTTAAACATTTCATTTTATTTACATTTAAATTTCTTTTTAAGGGAATTTCGTTATTCAAGTAAAAATAAAAACATATTCCTCCTAAGTTATTGTTTACAATTATGCATAACTTGCCGTACAGGCAGTAACAATTTATTTATTTTTACTGTTTCGTACATGCGGCGATTGCTTCTTCAGAGTTTAAAACAAAATAATTAAAACAGATAGTCAGGAAGCTTTTAAGGTGTTTCTGTTATTCAAATAAAATAAATACTGTGGTTACTGTATTTAAGAGCTGGTGAACTATTCTTCATATTTAAAAAAAATAGTCATACAACTTTTTAAGTAATTTCGTTATTCTAATTTTTCTTCAAATTTAAATAAAATAAAAATTGGGCGCAGCTAAGTAAATAACAAAAGAATAGGAGAGTAGAAAGTGAACCTTAGGTTTACTTTCGGCAACCTCATAACTTTTGCTTCACTTATTTTGTACTTTAGTCCTCACATTCCATGAGCGATGTTTCTTACAAAGGGGGAAGAATTGCTGTTACTGGATCAGAATCTATCCATATAACACTTATTGTTGATTAGTTTTTGACTTTGAAGTAGTATTTTTTTTTAGCTCCTGACATCAAGTGGCTTCATGCCTTGTCTGGAGCAATTTCCATTAAAAAAAATAGGATGTGTATGTTTCTTGCTTCTACTTGACTTATACACTTTTTTTCTTTATCGCTTATTTATTGAAATCGAAATTGCAATAGCATAAAATAAAACATTTTTTTTATCATACTTACAAAATTAATTTAATGGTAAGATTTATTACAGCAGAATGCATTTCTATTAATTCATAAACAAGTCAGCCATTTCACTTTTGTGTTAACAATTGAGAAAAGATTGAATTACTTAGTGACCCTTTGTGGTTTGAGAGAAATTTGGAAGCGTTTAAACTGTCCAATTCATTTCTGGCTTTAAAATTCCCAGCAAATCCCGTTCTATTAGAAGATTTAAGATTTTTTAAGCCTTTATACAAAAAGATTACTAATGCCGGGAAACGCCGGGTATGGATAGCTAGTACATACTAAAAAAAAAAAAAAAAAAAAAAAAGTACAAAGCCAGTGTTTACAATAGGAGTTGTTTTTCAGCATTAAATAAACCCCCAAAGGATCGATTATGCCATAAAACAGACAAACCAATCTAGTATTTATAATTGTAACATTAAGACAAATGTTATTAAATAACAAAAATCCGGCATAATCACGTTGACACACCGGTTCCCGTTAGATCACCGAAGTTAAGTGACGTTCAGCCTGGAAAATATCTGAAATACTAATTTGTATCAAACCATCTGATTGTAAAACGGTTCCTGTAAAGATCAGATCCCCAAAAGAGTAGAATGTTAAGAAGTTATATCGTTAGTTCTTGTGTTCGTCTACGTTTCTCACCTCTACGTGACTTACACATTATTATGTTATTTACTTACTCTTAATTGAGTATTTATTAAAATATACGGCATAATCAAGTTGACACACCGGTTCCTGTTAGATCACAAAAGTTAAGCGATGTTGAGCCTGGTCAGTACTAAAATGGGTGACCATTTGGGAATACCAGGTGCTGTATATGCTCTCTGCTTATTTCGGCATTGTTTCCAGTCGTCCTGGATTTCTCCTTGTTACTGGAATCAGGCAGTGTCGAGTAAGGAGAGATTGTGGATTGCTCAAATCTTGCTTCATAATTACACGTGCAGCTACCCTTACAGGGTTAGCCATTGTCTCTTAAGACTGAATGGAAGCCATGATATTAAATAACACATTTTTTTTTGTTTTATAAGGATTTTTTACTTTTTCGATTTTCATAAAACTTTTAAAAAAACTTTCTTATTTAATAACATTTGCCTTAATGAAAACATGCTGCCTAAATACATATAATTGTAACATTGCGGAAGGGAGGAATTCTTCCATTCTCATTGATTGTAATAATGTATAACAATTTAAACAAAGAAACAAACACGGTCAATATTCTTGTTCAATGCCGGCATGCTCTATGATTTTTTTATTCTTTGAGAAAAATTACATATTTCTATCGTCCAACCCTCCTCGAGCGTACGAAGACAGAGTCCCGAAAAAGGCGATCAAATTCTTTCAGTTCACCAGCTAAAGAGAAAGACTTTTCTTCTTCACCATGTCTCATTTTGGACTTCCTGTCTGAGACGTCATATCCTGGCGTGTAGTCCTAACCTCTAACTTGACTTCTAGTGGAAAATTTCATTTTCTTAATGAACTTAGCTTATGTGGAATTTTCCAGTTTTAACGTTATTTTTACACACCCCAGATTAATATCACTAGATGATGTTTATTGTGTTTTGGCATTAAGTAACCACAGAAGGATTAATCTATCTTATATATATATATATATATATATATATATATATATATGTATATATATATATATATATAAGTCAATGTTTGTTTGTTTGTGTATTATAGAAATCAATATGTTAAGATTCAGAACATTCAAATCTGAAAACACTATTAAATATTTCCGGTTTATGAACCATGCTGAAATAATAACATTATTATTTAGAAACCCATTCTTAACATAAGGAAGGGGGCTTTATTAACTATTCTGTACTTTCACCTAACAATTTAATAAACAAAAGATATCGCAAAAAGTGAATTAACTTAAAAATCTTATCTGAAAAATAGCATGGTCCGTAAACTGCAGAAGTACCATCTGGAGTCACTAGAGGCAATTATCGGTTAGGTTCATAAAATGACTGAAATATATTAGAACGTAAAGAAACGGAATTCATCTTTTTTAATAGATTTTCTTTGTTTCATAAAACAAAAATAAAATTAAACAAAGAATATCGCAGTGAAGAATTTATTAAAAAAAGATTTGAACTTAAAATAATTATTTTATTGGTATTTTAAAAATTTAAATAAACGAACTTGTTTTGATTTGTTAGAACTTTTTGCCGTTTTACTGCTGTCTGTAAGAACAAGTAGTTTTTTAGTTTTAAGAAAACACCTCAGCGCTATTTAAAAAAAGATGTTAATAGTTAAATAGTTATTTTTATTTGTAATGTTAAGATTTACGGTAATTAAATAAAAACGAAGTTGTTTCGATCCATTAAAGTCATTTGCTATTTTACAACTGTCTGTAAGAAACGCACCATCTACAAGTAGTTTGTTTGGGTATCTTTTACAATAATCCGCAGTGTCACAAACGGGGTCCCAAAAACGAACGAGAACGGGGTAAAAAAAATAAATATGCAACAAGTGAAGGTGACCTACGTCGAGAATAGATATTTTCCTACTTACCTATGACATTTGTTTGTATTTTTACGTAGTATAAATGGGGTTTTATTAGATGTAAAAAAAAATTCTTGTTTTTTCTGGGCACGGATTTTTACTAAAAAAAATGGCGCCGATCCTTATCCTCGTTACGATACACCCCCCCCCCCCATCTTGTCCAATGTTCGTGTGACAAAAATATTGATTTCTCATAAATAGCAGTTGGAACGGCTTAAAAATACAAACAAATGTCACAGATAAGTTGGAAAATAACTTTTATTGGCTACAGTTACTTTTATTTGTTGTATATTTGTTTTTTGAGCGTTTTCACTCTGCGGATTATTGTAAAGGATACCCGGGTTTTTTTTTAGAACCCTACCAGGCTAACAGTTTTTTTTATTACTTGACCACATATTGCAAATGTTATTTTTAACTTTTCTTTCAAGGCAGAAACTGTAAAAATGACTATATTTGAAATTATTTCCGACCAGCAATACATCTCCACATTGGTAATGACGGGTAAATACTGCTAGTATAACATAAAATAGACAAACTCAATCAATAAATAATTGTGTCAAATAGGTTTTGTGTTTGAGAATTGAACTACTCATTTGAAGGGAGGGTGTTGTGAAGTGGTTTGTGAACGGTAAGACACAAATATGAAGAAATAAATGGATTAAAACGATTCTATAGAGATCAACAATAATAAATGATTTATTAAAAATTTACAACTGTGGGAATTACTATGAAATGAGGAGGTTTTAATCGTCTGTTGCTAATGCTGATGTCGGTAAGCGTTCCTGCATTTGAATCTTTCTGTCTGTCGTTGTCTGGCCAAATCAGGGGAAGACAATTCATGCAAATCAATCATGTTTCAAAAATGTCAAGAGAGAAAACTTTTTGATACAAAGTTATTTCCCTTTAAATAGAAAATACTCAAACACATTATAGGTGGCTTATGTATCGACCTCACAGCGGAGTATTATGGTTTTGTGTCTATTACAATTCTGTATAATTATATTTTTTAATTTATAATGTTAATTTGACAGTGATGGTGTTCTGAACAAATACCAGTTTGTTTTTCTTTCATTTTCTTTTTATTAATCTAAGTGATTAAGAACGGATGTTATGTTTCAACCTTGTATGATGGTATTCATACAGATCTTCTCAATGTGTGAAAGTGTCAATGAAAGTGAATAAACTGAATCTGTTACATTTCAACCTTATGGCATAAATGGAAGTTCATAAACATACTTGAGTTAATTGTTCCTGTACGCATCTCACTCGTGATCGTGCCTGACTGAGGAAACACGACCTGCAAACAAGTTCGTTCATACCCAAAAAATAAGGACCAAGAAAAGACAATGGTTGAAGACAAGAAGGGGTTTATTCATCTGGGATCGTCTGTTCTCAATCACTAACCGGTGGGGCGGGTTGGGGGAGACTGAGAGAGAATGATAATTACTGCTTAATCATATCTTATCCGGACATCTCTAAAACCACAAGTCCACACATGTGTGCATCTAAGCAAACTGACAACTTCTCTCCCTTACTCTCTCTCTCTCTCTCTCTGGGTCATGTGACGTCACATCCATATCTAGCACACAGGAGGTCGAGCTGACTCTGATTCAACACTATTTCCTGTTATTCTCAGCTAACAAAATTATACTCGCCCAATATTTAACACAGCTTTTTTTATACGTTATTTAAAGAGTGCTTGTTGTTTATCCCTTTTCTTTTTCACTTAAACCCGATTTCTGTCTGACGTAATTGAAGGCGCTGCAATTCTTCATGCTCCCTTTAAACTATTATACATTAGCAGAAAGAAAATATTATTGGATGCAAGTTTATCGCAACGTATTCTATTGACTACAATCAGGCTGATTGATATGAGCTTTGCAGCTTCCTGCGTGACATACCATGGGGTCCTATCTTTAATATCTCCCCTAGTGGTGATGCTAAGGACGTTACTGACTGGCTTCTTGTTTGAATTGCCACCTTCATTCCACATCATAAGTTTCAAATCAAACCTCATTCTCCTCCCTGGTTTTCATCTGCTTCTGTCATTGTACATTTAAAAAGTGTTTCTCCTGATAGCTCTGATGAAAGAGGATTTGGCGCCATCTTAGATGAAAGTTTTGATAATCAAATGTAGGTGCAGTACCCCCATTCCTACACTATTTCTAACTCTCGAAACAGGAATGATAACATAATTTTCACCTAATGGCTTTATTCCTTCATCATCATATTCGTTTTAACATCTGTTTTACATGCTGGCATGTGTTGGACATCTTTTAGAAATTGACTTCCAAATTAACCTATCTCTGGCCAGGACTTTATTTATCCCTCTTTCCCTTAAGTCCATTATTACTTCCTCCCATGTTTTTCTTGGCCTTCCCCTGTGAACTGAACCTGCTACCTCAGCTGTTTTACATCTACTAACCCAAGGACTCTCATCCATTCTTTCAATGCTGCCATACCATCCTGAGGTTTCCTGTTCTGCACACACCTCCTTATACTGTTCAGATGGAATCTTCTTCTGAAATCAGCATATCTAATCTTGTCTTTAAGACTCACATTACACATCCATACAAATATCCAATTAAGTTTAACGTTAGGGTTAGTTTGGGTCCTAATCTGGAGAAATTATATAAAATAAAAACAACTTTTGTGCAAAAAAACAACTTTTTTACTACTTGTTCAGTGAATTTTTTTAAATGTTGGTTAACGTTTGTTTTTTTTTCCCCACTTGTAAATCCAGCCTCGTTTTGGATTTTTTGGACGCATTCGGCATTTTCTGATGGTTTACGGAAACATCCGGAAAGTACCAACGCTAACTCAATTTTAGCTTGGGTCCTAATCTGGAGAAGTACTTTAAAAAGATATGAGTTGCATTACTGATCTATTCATATCATAAATAAATATCAGTACATTGTTCATATCAATCGATATATGATATTTATCACGCGGAGGGGGGGGGATTCGTTGTCAACGTACCTCTCCTCCAGAACCGCACCCTTTCTAACAACAGTTACCCCTTAATTTAATGACTAGATCGATTAGAACAAATGACTGTGCCTTGGATAAAAGTTTTCTTTCTTTTTTTTTTAAAACTTTTGCTCACCCCAAATAAGGCACAAGGCAGATTTATAGAGGCAGACATATTAAACTAGTGTTGAATGGCTGAGAGAATAAATATGCCATTCAGTAGAAAGTTGCAGTCTATTTAGAGTTATAAATTTACCAAGTCTTTGTAAAAAAGCCTCTCAAAGTTGAATCAATAAAATTGTCTTAATGAAATAAAATGTCTACTTATTTTATGAAATCTTTTTTTCGAGATGGATCAAGGATTGGTAGTATAGTTGAATAACCAACCACCATTTTAAGGAAGACACTTATACTAAAGGAGATAGAAATAATCAATTGAACATATGAAGAGGAAAATGATGGGCAAATACAAAAGCTAACATGATTCAATACAGCTGATTGCATTGCAAATTAAATGCATGAAAAAAGTTTACTTCTTACAAAAAAATTTATATTTGTATAAAACATTGCAATAATGTCTGAAAGGAAATAATGAAGACAGATAGGGTGGGCAAAAATAAGGGTCCTATTTTTAAAAATTCCTAACTTTTTTATTTATTGATTTAAAAAATTTTTTTTTTTAGAATAAGTAAAGGACCCCTTCCGAAGCAAGCATGAGCCGTATTAGCCCTAAGGAATGTACCCTCATTTAGAAAACATTATTTTTGCTTAAAAAACTCAAAACAGTGTAAAAAACAATACTTTAGTTTTTGTAAGTTTTAAGAAGTGTTTTTCGGCTAAAATTTGTTTTGTTTATTTCAAAAAATCTCGGAAGGGTCAGTCTACACACACATAAAGTTTGGTGAGTTTAACTTTTATTTTGTGGAAGTTATTCAAATTCAAGTTATTCAAATTTAAAGATAGGACCCTTATTTTGGCCCACCCTGTATTTGCAACTAAAAGGAAATATAAAGATTAAGTTTAATTGAAGATTCTCAAGATTTCCTCAACTTTAGAGTCAGATGATGAAATCCCAACAGCCGTAAAGCAAGTTTTGTGTTGTGATTTTAATCCCTAAGGGGGGGGGGGGATTTGTGCATCGAGATATTTGTTCACGTTACATTTAAATTTGTGCATGTTTGTACAGCAGGGAGGGAATTCGAAAAGAAATAGCTATTAGAGTAGAAAGTTTTCCGGTATCTGCGGGACCTCTATAGTGAAGGGGTGGGATTTTGCTGAATGTCGGATTAACTGGGAGTATTTATTTTGAGGGGGTATCAGGCGAGAAAGTTTGTGGGAGCATATTCCATTGAAGTACTTGTAAATCAAGCACAGAGATGCAACATTGCGGCAATGGGACAGGGGCTGGAGCTTCGTAGACAATGTGGGACCTATTAGATTAGAGGATTTTTTTTAACCCTGTATTAGAGGGAGAGACTAGTGGTTGGTGCACCAGCCCCGATGTGGCATCAATATTTCATGCATGGGCGAATGATTTCTTTATTGTTGTATTCAATTCCATTTTTTTTTTAAATTGTATTTCTTTTTCTCTCCCCTGGATTAGGGGTGTCAAACTTGTTTGGTTTCAAGCATAAACTCTGACAGGTCAATTATGAGGCTGATTAGTACGAAACAAGAATGAAAAAATATAGATTTAAAAAGTTGGGTCATTTATCGTTGAACTTATGGTGAGATTAAAACACCAATTTCATATTCACAATAGCAGCAAAATAGCTTTCTAATATACTATGTATGTGCTCGACGTCATAAGATTAACTAATTTTCATATTTATTTGTGAAAGAACGTCTCATTAATTCATTCTTATTGTTTTCTAATTCAATGATTGCTTTAATTATATTAAAACAATTCTATTTACGTATATTTTTTATATCGTGGATAAAGGGTTAGCATTTTGGGTGAACAGAGTCCCTATTTTCTTGCTTCTCCACGAGGGCAGAGTCAGACGTAAGGTCAGTTTTTAATGTGGGGAAAAATCCAGCTCCCAAAAAGGGGCACTGGATTGGGACAAAAATAAAAATTGCTTCAGTCTAGAAGGACTTCTCTTTCACTGCATGAGGACAGAACAGATACTACATTTTGATACCAGCCCTAAGTTCAAGAGTTCTAGAATGTAATTAAAAACCAAAGCCCACCACCATCACCCAAACACACACACGCACGCACACCACAGCCAAGCAAAGAAAACAAGTCTATGAGAGTACTCCCACCCCAACATTAATTTCATTACAAAATTAAATTCCAACCTAATGCATTTCGGTTCATTCATAAACAAGTCAGCTATTCCATTCTTTTGTTAAATTGTAAATTGAAAACAAAGCTCTCCCTCCCAAATAATACGTACACGCAGAACGCGGCCAAGCAAACAAGTCAGTGAGTACTCCCCCCCCCTCTTGGCCAATATTCATTTTATGAAATTGAATTCCATCCTACTGCATTTCGTTTGATTCGTAACCAAATACTTTCAAGCCAGTTTATTTCCAGGGGTTGCGATTCTTGGTTTTCTCAGTTTTCCCGGCCAACACCGAAACACTTAACATGTTTAAGATGCGTCCATTCAATCTGTGTAGTTAACAATAAAAATTGCTCAATGCCAACGATGAAAATGTGATCTCAAACTTAAGTGTGATTGACGAAAGTTTTATTCCAAACTTAATAAATTTCCTTTTCTCCCTCTGTGTACCTAGAATGCCCATAAACAAAGTTCATTTCCTAGAACTGCCTATCTGTGGAACACAGTACCATGGGGCTGCTTCCCGATTGACTATAACAGTGTTGTTTTCAAGTCCAATGTAAACAAATTCTTCTTGAGCCGTCCTCTTAAATAATCAATTTCTGACCAGTTACAGCTATTGTCACAAAACCCCTTAGTGTTTCACCAACTAAATAACTCTTATTCTCGAGTGGCTTTTGGGCCTTGATAAGCGGTAACTTATTTGTATAAAAAAAGGGTGACAGACTGACGAAAGTTCTATCTCAAACTTAAACATGACAGACTGAAAAGAGAACAGGTAGCGTTGGTATTTTTAGTGCAGAGAAATGGGTATTGATTTACTTCTCTCCAGGAGTTAGGCACAAGGCCAGTTGTTATCTTACTCCCACAAGTAAGATGTGACCCAAGGTCGGGTCGGGAAAGTGGGGTTTGAAAAATTGCCTGGGCAGCCCCGTCGGCATTCCCCAGTAGGGGCGCCTCAGGCAGTAAGCAATAAACTTACTCCTCCCCAAAGAGGGAAGGCGAAGCCTGGGAGGGTGGACCTCCTAGTACTGCACAGGACAGACCGATAGACAGGCGTAAATCAAGCCCCGAAGGCCAATACAATACCAGTCTATGGGTGCAGTATCCATCGGAACAGATACTACACTTTGATCTTAGTCAAAAGGCCAAGAATGGGTAGATAAAGTGATTAATGTTAATTTTGTAGGTGATTGAATCATACTGTTCAAGTTGATGGTTGGTGAGAAAATATTCACAGCAATTTCTGTTTATGAATCACAATGTGGTTTGAGTGAAAATGTGAAAGATGGATTTTATGACAGGCTTATTACAATGACTAGTGAGGTTGATGCGAAGGAAGTACTGGTTGTGGCAGGAGATTTGAATGGTCATGTTTGAAAAACTTCTAGTGATTTTGAAGGTGTTTATGGAAGAAATGGATATGGTGATAGGAATATAGAAGGAGAAAGAATTTTAGAATTTGGTCTTGCCATGAACATGTTGGTTACGAATATGTTTTTTTTATAAAAATGGAAAGCCATCGTTACATATGAATCTGAAACAGTAAACTAGATTATCTGTTGGTAAGGAAAAGGGACAGAGAGCTCTTGAGTGATGTGAAAATAATATGTGGTGAACCAGTTATTTGTGACTTTAAGTTCATAAAAGCTCATGAGGTGAAAAGAAAGTTTATCCCCATTAATGAAGAACATGGGAAACAAGATTGATTGTAGATCCACTTCAGTAAATGTGGAAGAACAGTGAAAGTAGATGAAGAATATGCTGTTGGATGTAACAGACCAGACTTGAGGACGGATGAATGGGCCTCCAAGACATAGGGTGGCATGATGGTGGAATGCGGAAGTTGAGAAGTGTATCAAAGAAAAACAGAAACGATGGAGTGGCTGGAGAAAAATATAATGCTTTTATTTTTAAATAATCAAGCATGTTACTGAATTTCTTTTCAACGAAACCAAGACTTATATATATATATATATATATATATATAATATTTGTTATTGTTTATTATCTATGTACGTATACGTTTCGTCCTTAATAATCGGGACTCATCAGCATAGAGATATGACTATTCACTACCGGTCATGCGATTCGAAACCCCGAATTATGAGTATTTTGCAACTCAAATCCGATGCCTTAACCACTCGGCCAATTTTGAACAGTGAATAAACGGTGGTAATTTTAACACTTTATACGGCGGCTTGACGTCTAGAGCGTTCGACTTTTTTAATGAACGGAACGATGCATTTTTAAAGCTAGCGACGTCATGCTGTGTTAATACTACACTTATAGTGCTCTACTGGACGAGTTTTTCTTGGAGCTACAAATAATAAATATTTGTTATTGTTTATATGTATATATTATTGCTCTATACACTATATTGAGCTTTGTTTTTATCCTGATAATCTACTTATTATTTATATCTTTAAAGTATTATCTCTCTCTCTCTCTCTCTCTCTCTATATATATATATATATATATATATATATAAATTCCCAAAACAGTTTTTCATGGTAAACAACTGATGATCCCTTAAATAATGTTAAGACTAGCGTAAATTCTTGGAAGCAAACTAATATATTGACTGTAAAAAGTAAATTGATTTACAAGGAAAGTAATTTTCCACCGAAAGACTTGGAACTAACGTGTGTTTTTTATTTATTTATTTATTTTTTCCATATAGTTTTACTGGTTGAAAAACTTTCAAGACTATATATATATATATATATATATATATATATATACATACAATTATTTATAAATAAATATTATTTTTAAATTAATCCATATACACGTGTTTTATGCCACCCTGCAATCATCAGTATGGGAGGAGACAATCCCTGCTGGTCACACGATTCGAACCACAATACGAAAGTCATATTGGACTCAGTAGTCGGAGCGCATACCGTTTTGGACACCATGCATTGCCATGGAAATGGGAGAGTAAATTAACGTCTAAATGCCAAATTCAGCAGGCATATCAGACGGCTGTCGAGAGAAATCAATAGACGGGGCCTAGAGTATTGCATTATGCTGTAAATGACAGCCTGTTGTCAACTTACTCAAATTTCTCTATATAGCGAGAGCTTTGAACAATTGGAGAGAGAAAGAAAGAGAAAATTTTGAAAATAAAATATAACTTATAATATTTCAGATTTGCAATAAATAAAATTAATGTTCTCAATTGTATTATTATTTCAACTGAATATTTTTTTTTCTTTCGATCCATATCGAATGGTAAATTTAAATGAACAAAAAGAAAATATTTTCAATTTGTTGAGTTTTTTCCAATGTTTTTATTTATCTGTAGTCTGTAGTTGAGAATTAACAAACAAAGAGTCATGAAATCTTTCAATTCAAGGGAGGTAACACATATTGTTAAATTGGGGATTTTTTCTCTTTTTCCCGTCTAAACTTTGAATTAAAAATTTAAGGTAGAACATTTTTAATTTGTTGAATTTTTTTAATATACTCTTTTTTACGTAAGAAGTGGCTTGTTTTGTTTAATCCTGTTAATCCTCAGCTCGTGTCTTTCAATCATAGGCGTGTCCATTTTCTTCCTGAGATTCTAATGGATTGCTCTGCTCTTGAGGAGAAATCGACTCAGAAACTTCTTGGTCTTTCATTCTCATCAAATCTTTCTTGGAGTTCATACATTAGATCAATTGCTTTTTCTGTTTCTCGTAAAGTCGGTTCTCTCTATCAATCCAAACATATTTTCACACTTGAGGCTATTCTTTATCTCTACAAATCTACTATCAGACCATGTATGGAGTACTGTTGTCATTCGGGCTGGAGAATCTCTGTCCCATTTGAGGATTCTTGATAAGGTGCAGAAACGTATCTGTAATTTGATTGGCCACACCCTTTCTACTTCTCTGCACCCTCTCTCTCACAGACGTGATGTTGCTAGTCTCAGTCTTTTCTATAAATACTATCATAGCATGTGTTCTTCAGAATTGTCTGATCTATTCCCTGCTTCCTTTGTTTCAGCTCGTTTGACTCGTTGGTCTAGTGGTCTCCATCAATTTGCTGTTTTGATACCTCATTGTAATACAGTTTACTATTCCAGTAGCTTCTTTCCAAGAACTGCAGGCTTGTGGAACTCTTTTTATGCTAACTGTTTTCCTCCTATCTATAGCTTTGGTTTTTTCAATGCTAAAGTCAATAGGGATCTCTTGTCTTTGCGATAATCATCTTTCATTCTTGTTAGCTCCTTACATCAAGTGGCTTCATGCCTTGTCTGGAGCGATTTCCATAAAATAAAAAAGTAGATGGAGGATGTGCTGTTGGATGTAACAGATAGGACTTGTCGGCGGATGAATGGGCCTCCAAGATGTGTAATGTAAGTCTTAAAGACAGGCTTAGATCTGATGATATCGATGAAAGATTAAATCTGAACAGTATAGGGAGATGTGTGCAGAACAGGAGACTTTATTGGTTTTGCCACATTAAAAGAACAGGTGAGAGTTCTTGGTTTAGTAGATGTAGAAGTAGCAGGGTCAGTTGGCAGGTAAAGGCCAAGAAAAACATTGAAGCGATAAAGATGGATTTAAGAAAAAGAGGGATAAATAAAGACGCCAGGTTAGTTTGAAAGTCAATTTCTATCTAAACCAAAATCCCTATAGTTGTAGCCTCTCTATTGTATAGTATAGGGAGCTGTGTGCAGAACAGGAGACTTTGATGGTATGGCCACATTAAAAGAATGGGTGAGAGTTCTTGGATTAGTAGATATAGAACAGTTTAGATAAAAAGTTAAGTTCATGGAAAACATGGGAGGAAGTGATAAGAAATGGCTTGAGAGAAAGAGGGATAAATAAAGACCTGGTCGGAGATAAGTTAGTTGGGAAGTCCATTTCTAAAAGCTATCCAATTAAACTGAAGAAGATGATGATGTTGGTGGTATAGTTTTTGTTGTTGTTTGTGTTTTTTTTGTTTTTTTTTGTCATTAAATTCTGCATTGAATCAAATTATTATTAAAATATAACTAATTTTATTAGGTATGGTTTGGTAGTTTTGTTTTACGGCATATCAACCCTTTTTGGGTTATTTAATGCCGAATCTGGTCATTATAGTAAAAGTTTTTATGCTTCAAGTTCTTTATATCTTCAAATGTTTAATCATCGTTTTTGGTTTGGTAGTTTTGTTTTACGGCATATCAACCCTTTTTGGGTTATTTAATGCCGAATCTGGTCATTATAGTAAAAGTTTTTATGCTTCAAGTTCTTTATATCTTCAAATGTTTAATCATCGTTTTTGGTTTGGTAGTTTTGTTTTACGGCATATCAACCCTTTTTGGGTTATTTAATGCCGAATCTGGTCATTATAGTAAAAGTTTTTATGCTTCAAGTTCTTTATATCTTCAAATGTTTAATCATCGTTTTTGGTTTGGTAGTTTTGTTTTACGGCATATCAACCCTTTTTGGGTTATTTAATGCCGAATCTGGTCATTATAGTAAAAGTTTTTATGCTTCAAGTTCTTTATATCTTCAAATGTTTAATCATCGTTTTTGGTTTGGTAGTTTTGTTTTACGGCATATCAACCCTTTTTGGGTTATTTAATGCCGAATCTGGTCATTATAGTAAAAGTTTTTATGCTTCAAGTTCTTTATATCTTCAAATGTTTAATCATCGTTTTTGGTTTGGTAGTTTTGTTTTACGGCATATCAACCCTTTTTGGGTTATTTAATGCCGAATCTGGTCATTATAGTAAAAGATTTATGCTTCAAGTTCTAAAAATAAAATAAAAAAGGGGAGGGAGAAAGGGAGAGGGGCTGTTGTTTTTGGTTTTGTAGAACATAATTAAGTTTTACAAAAAAAAAAAAAAAAAAAAAACGTCAATGTAGGTGAATTTCGTCTCAGGGAGCCACAGGGCAGCCTGATCTGGTATCACCAGACTAATTTTATTAATGGTAAATCTCTATTTATAAATTTATTAGATGTAAATAGCTGTCAAAACTTTTAATCTCTTAATAAATGAGCACTTGCTAATAATTTTAAAGCTAGAAATAACATTCCAATCGCCAGTTTAAATGCTTTTAAATTCCTTTCAAATTCAAAAGGGTTATGAAGTAATTCATTCTTCTTTCTACACATTTACTTGGCTTAAAGTGGGCAGGTTTGAGGTGTCAATAAGCATGTAACTTTTTTCCCTTTAACTACAGCTAGCCAAATTCAAGACATCGCTCCCTCCTTTATACTATCCTAAAACTTACACACCAGAGCAGAAACATACACGCAAGCCACACACATGCATAACAGAATATATATTTATACATACAAGCCATGAAACGCAGACAAACAAGCACACCCCTTTATCACCACTAAAATTCTCATATACATACACAGGTCGAAGACATGACATGGTTTACCTACAAATTAAGTCTATAGAGGATGTCACTCACTATTTCACTGTTTAATATATATATATATATATATATATATATATATATATATATATATAAATTCCTTTAAATTCACCTAAAAGCCGGGGTAATAGCTCAATAGTTTGTGAATTCCACTCTGTGCAGATCGTCGTGGCAATAAAAAAAATATATCCAAGTCCCTCTAGGCCGGGATGGCGATGATGATGATGATGTCGCCGGTCTGGTCGTCCCGTCCAGCTACAAACATTGCAACTGTTTATAGCAGCGAGCGATCATTGGGCGGACAGCAACTGGTTAGCTCTGGCGAAGGATCATTCAAGCAAAACAAAAGGAAAGGAACAGTGTTCAACAACTCGGTCTGGGTTTTTTTTTCTTGTATAGAAGAGTAATTATTAATAAAAAATCAAAGAATTGATTTTACATAGGTCATTGGTAGGATTAATGTCCACTGTGCTTGTAAATGTCTCTAGCAAGGGTCGGTAACTCACTAGTTCTTTGTGCATGCAAATTCTCTGCGCATATGGTTGTGTCTAAGTCACAAGTTTATCGGGCGAGGGCGGCGGCTAGAATTTCGTCCGATCTGGGCTCTTTGGCGTATGCCACTTTAATCACCCTCGTGCGTTACTTCAATTCTGGCTCGTGCGTGAAAAAAACACCTTCTTTTATTGAAACGGCGGTATTTTTGTTATGTCTCTCTCGTCCTCTACAACCGTAAACACCCCTTTCCGCCACCCTACTTTCTGCCTGTCTTCCTCCACCCTTCTCCCTGCCTGTCTATCTTCCTCTCTCAAGGAGGGTGGGGAATGGCATCTCACTCCTCTTTTCTCGTTAAGAACCGATTAAGTCGAGAAATGGGATTTTCCCCTAACCCACCGTTATCGTAAAAACAAACGCGACAACCGTGGCTTTCTCATTCTGTCACACAGCTGCAGGTGCTCTGTGCCCGGCTTGTAATTAATGATGACAGGCTCAAATAAATCTCCGTCAAGTGGATTTGTTTTTCCCCCAGGTAGTTACGTCTTCAAAACAACCGTCATAGAATTGTTGTTCTAAAAACGCGCCATTCACCAAACAATAATATCGCTTTATTGATATTTCAGAATTAAAATTGCAATATTAAAATCTCCACCTTTCAGCTGGTAAATATCTCCTCGACCCTGGTGGTAATTAATTTTGAACACCTTACACGATTCCTGGAGACATGCTGGAGTCTCGTTCTGTCATCTGAATAAGTTCATTTTTACGTCAAATATATACTAGTTTTATATCTCCACTTCGTCTCAGTTGGCATAGTATTACCACCAAGATGCATACTAGCGCATCACCAGGGTACTCGATCCCCATGGGGCCCCGGATACTTTGTCACATCATACTCCACTAGAGCTAAAAATATAATATAATAATAATTTAGTAAATATTTTGAATTTGTTTTTAAACAACATTTTAATTCAAACAATTGTTTCTGCCTATTTTAAAACATACATTCTTTTGATAATCAAACTCAAAGAGGGACAAATAAGTTTAATAAATTGTTCTGGTTCTATTGTTTTTTTGGGTGGCTCAATTTTGATGGTAAAAATTCACTCATGAAGCTTTTGTAAAACGTCTTCAGTTTTATTATCAAGAGAATGTATGTTTGAAAATGTGCAGGAACAATTGTTTGAATTAAAATGTTTGGTGTTTTTTGACATAACATTCCCCGGTAAATACGCTAAATAGATTCTAATTTTAGGAAATACTTACTTGTTATACTGAAAAAAAAAACGGTAACCAAATCTTACGGAAAACAATCTAAAAGTTTTTTTTATGATTTAAGAAATTAAATTCCTTCGATTGAATATTTGAGTTGAGGGACGCCATTTTGTTAAATATCAAAGGGAAGTAATTGCATTTGGTACTTTTTTATATCGCTAGGGGTCGTGTTTTTTTAGATTTATATATAAACTAGCAAGTCTACCCAGCATTGCCCGGAGCCATTTATAGATAAATAAAAAAGTTTAAAAAAGTGTTTGTTACATCTTTCTTTTAAAACTCTGTCTGTCTGTCTCTCTCTCTCTCTCTCTTTACTTCTCTCCCCGACTACAACCCTTTCTCTACTGCCCTCTCTCACAACCTAGCGCCCCCTTTTTCTCTCTCTCCTGGCAATTGGTTCAATATAATAGTGAGAAATAAAAAGAAAAAGTAAGATGACTGACTGTTTGACCTAATTTCACTGTTGTTTTTTTAAACAACTACCAATAAGAATGAAAATGTATGCCCCCCCCCCCCCACCAATTAATTTCGTTCCTGATGACTACAAGGGAATGAATATTACAGTATTTTCTTTTTACCATAACCAGATTACTGGCACACTGAATCTGATGACGTATGGTTTGTAAGGCTATCTTGTGTAGTTTCTGACTTTTCTATAGATGGTCGGTTAGAATGGATGAAGTGAAGGCGGGTGGATATCTAAGAGCAGTATCATGTCAGGGTAACCATTTTCTATAAATGGCCGGTCAGAATGAATGAAGTGAATTCGAGTGGATATTTAAGACAAGTATCACGTCGGTGTCACCATTTTCTATAGATAATCAGTTAAAATGGATGAAGTGAAGCCAAGTGAATATCTCAGACCAGTATCACGTCGGTGTCACCATTTTCTATAGATAATCAGTTAGAATGGATGAAGTTAAGCCAAGTGAATATCTCAGACCATTATCACGTCGGTGTCACCATTTTCTAAAGATTGTCAGTTAGAATGGATGAAGTGAAGCCAAGTGAATATCTCAGACCAGTATCACGTCGGTGTCACCATTTTCTATAGATAATCAGTTAGAATGGATGAAGTGAAGCCAAGTGAATATCTCAGACTAGTATCACGTCGGTGTCACCATTTTCTATAGATTGTCAGTTAGAATGGATGAAGTGAAGCCAAGTTTATATCTCAGACCAGTATCACGTCGGTGTCACCATTTTCTATAGATAATCAGTTAGAATGGATGAAGTGAAGCCAAGTGAATATCTCAGACTAGTATCACGTCGGTGTCACCATTTTCTATAGATAATCAGTTAGAATGGATGAAGTGAAGCCAAGTTTATATCTCAGACCAGTATCACGTCGGTGTCACCATTTTCTATAGATTGTCAGTTAGAATGGATGAAGTTAAGCCAAGTGAATATCTCAGACCAGTATCACGTCGGTGTCACCATTTTCTAAAGATTGTCAGTTAGAATGGATGAAGTGAAGCCAAGTGAATATCTCAGACCAGTATCACGTCGGTGTCACCATTTTCTATAGATAATCAGTTAGAATGGATGAAGTGAAGCCAAGTGAATATCTCAGACTAGTATCACGTCGGTGTCACCATTTTCTATAGATTGTCAGTTAGAATGGATGAAGTGAAGCCAAGTTTATATCTCAGACCAGTATCACGTCGGTGTCACCATTTTCTATAGATAATCAGTTAGAATGGATGAAGTGAAGCCAAGTGAATATCTCAGACTAGTATCACGTCGGTGTCACCATTTTCTATAGATAATCAGTTAGAATGGATGAAGTGAAGCCAAGTTTATATCTCAGACCAGTATCACGTCGGTGTCACCATTTTCTATAGATTGTCAGTTAGAATGGATGAAGTGAAGCCAAGTGAATATCTCAGACCAGTATCACGTCGGTGTCACCATTTTCTAAAGATTGTCAGTTAGAATGGATGAAGTGAAGCCAAGTTTATATCTCAGACCAGTATCACGTCGGTGTCACCATTTTCTATAGATTGTCAGTTAGAATGGATGAAGTGAAGCCAAGTTTATATCTCAGACCAGTATCACGTCGGTGTCACCATTTTCTATACATGGTTTGTTAGAATGCTTTAAGTGAAGGCGAGTGGATATCTGAGACCAGTATAACGTTGGGGTCATTATTTTATATAGATGGTCGTTTAGAATAGATGAAGTGAAGGCGATTGAATATCTAAGATCTCTATAAAAACGGGTGTTGTAGAGATCGACAACTCTGTTGACTCTATGCTAGAAACAGTTAAATAAAATTTCTTTCTGGTGCGAAGAAGAGAGAGTAGATATAAAAAGGTATTTTTATGTAATATTAAATAACGTTTTTATTTCAGCTGAACTGGAAAGAGATTGATAAACTTTACAAAATATAAGGCGCCACGCTCCATAGCAAGTTTATTGTGCTGGTGAGTTTTGAGAGTCAGCCACAGAAGGTCCAATTTGGGCGACTCCTGAAATCCAACTGTTTGCAAAGCAGGAAGTATCTTGTGTGGATGTGCTTCGAAACTTGTTCAACAAACTGTTTTTGTTATATCTACATATTCTGCCCTATAAAGCATGAAAAAGTGAGCAGAGGACTTGTCGGCACATGTTCCCCTACGCATACAGAAAGGGGGGTGCAGACGGCGACGTTTGTCAAAAGTGGTTCAGCAGGAAGCTCGACAGTCAGGCTTTCATAAGTTAGCCCACGCATTTGCGGGGGCGGAGGATTCAACCAATCAAATGAGAGAATACTGTTGCTATGCACAGCAGAGTGGGAAAATCGAAGCAAGAGGAAAGCACAGGAGAAGGTCATCGGCCAACGTTATGAGCGGACGTCTATGAGATTGACAGCTCACACCGATGTCATATCAAACAATTTATCCCCGCAAGGAGAAGGTCCTCGACCAGCGTTAGAAGCGGACGCGTATGAGATTGACAGCTCACACCGCTGTCATATCAAACAATTTATCCCCGCACACAAAATCAGGGAGAAGGTCCTGGACCAGCGTTAAGAGCGGACGTCTCTTAAGATTGATAGCCCACCCCGCTGTCATATCAAATAATTTATCCCTGCACACAAAATCAAAAAATAGGAAAAGTGGAATTCGAAAATTAACGCTTAAGAAATACAGCGACATTTAATACGGCTGTCTACCAGTCACCAAAGGAAAACCCTGGTCCAACAAAATTGATTACGACAGACCAGTCAATCAAATGACCTCTCCAACGTCGAGATTACATATATCTCGAGACCCTAAAAACAGCTTGTTAAGAACGGACCACAGAATCTAAAATTCTGTTAAAATATCCTTGTGTGTCATGCCTTTTATGGCTAAATCAACTAATGCCTGACTGCTTTGTGGTCACATCTGGAACTCGATGCATTAAGAAAAAGTGAACCACTCCTCGTTTCACTGTGAATAATAAGTTACCATACATGAGGAAAATACCTCTAATAATAAGTTACCACCTCTAAATAATGTGTGTGTAGAAGAGGTGGTGAACAATTGTTGGAGATTGTCATTTTGTAGTAGGGTCGCTGCATCTGTATCCATCCTACTGGCCTTGTTTGAAATGAAGAAATGGGTTATCATTTATTTTTTTTGTACATGTCCGAGAGCAAAATTCTTTGATAAAACATATTATACAGCAAAGACCATGCCAGAAAAAAAAAATGCCTCTACCTATGCACCATGCTACTAGAAATTCCTCTTTATTTAATAGTAATTCCAGAATTAAAAAATTATTCAGCTGCCCAGAAAACGTTCTGGGTAGTTGAATAATTTTTTAATTCTGGAAAATTTATTAAAAGATCGGTACATAATGCCGGTTAGTTGCGATAAAATTGAACCAGAACTAATTAAAATGAAAGCTCTTTTAAAATCAGAAGTTTGCCTGTTTTTTTTTTATATATCATGTCTAGGTTACCAATTTGTAGAGAAGGTGGCTTTTATAGGGTCGCTGCATCTGTATCCATCCTACTGGCCTTGTTTGAAATGAAGAAAAGGGTCACCAAGTTTTTAATAAAAAGGACAAGTTTCTTCTCTGCAATTTGAATCAATTTTATTCAACAGTTTCATCAACATAAAACATTGTCCGAAAGTGTTATGGAAACAGGAATATAAGACAGGTTGGTTCAGCCGGCATTTATGTACTATAGAAATGGAATTGAATCTGTGAGTTACCTCTCGTCGTGCAAGACCATTGCGAGAGACGAGAATAGAGGTATCAGACTGTCTCGGTGATGTCTTCAAAGGAACTCTTACCTCGCTTCCCGCCCAAACCATGGGTTCTAATTGCCTGATGTATCACTACGCAAGTTTTAACATGCCTGTCTTATCTCACCAAATCATGTACTAATCACTACGCGAGTGATTACATGTAATTGCAAAAGAAAATAGATATTAATTATGTAACTGCTACAGGTTTCGAATGTTTTGTATGAGCGTATTTTAAAACATCTACAAAACTCATTATCAATTTTCATGAAATTTCCGATAAAAATATGGATGGATTTTTTCAAATGAAATTTCCCCAACAACACATTTGGAACTCCCCATCTTTTTATTCTCGGTATTTGCGGTCTATAGACACATTGGATCTTCTTGGTATTCTTCTAAATATTGAAATTGATTCTTGGTGTGAAGGAGAACTTTTGGTCTCAAAATAAAATTTTAACCTACTGTTTAATGTATATAAAATTTAATTTTTTTGCATAATTTGTACCTTTTACAGCCATCTTCTTTTCGCTAATTTATTGTTACATTTTTGGCTAGTATGTTTTAACGGCTTCCTTACTGTTTTTAAATTTGCTAAATTCCCTTAAAGTTTTTTTTTTCTGTAAAAAGAATGTTCAAAGTTTATTTTGGGTGTGTCATTCAATTTCAAAACAGTAAAAATATTTTTCTGCCAGAAAAACACAAAACAAAAAAATATGGCCGCCAGCAGTTAAAGCCTTAAATTAAAATTTGATTTACAACACTTTAAAAATATAATTAGAATTTGATAATATCTTAATGATTGGTTGGAAGTTATTTACAGTGAAAAGGGTTTTTGCAAGGTTTCATTTTTTCAAATAACTTATTTTTACTTAAAACCATGTTTTCTTCTTCTTCTTCTTCTTCTTCTTCTTCTTCTTCTTCTAGACACGATGGTATAGGGAAGGCATTACACTGGGAACTATGCAAGTGAGTGCATTTTGAACCTGCAGACAAATGGTTCAGACAGAAACCAGAGACAGTACTGGAAAACAGAAACTACAAATCTTATAGGACATGGAGGTACAAACAGATAAACTCGTACAAGCAAGGAGACCGGATGTCATAATAGTTAACCAGAAGAAAATATCCTGTCAAGTCGTAGATTTTGCCGTCCCAGCAGACCACGGAGTAAAGATCAGGGAGACCGAAAAACGAAGCAAATACACGAAACTTGCCAGAGAACTGAAAAGAATATGGAACATAAAGAAAGTAAAGATAATACCAATAATCGTAGGAGCACTAGGAACACTCTCGAAAACCTTGGAAAAAAGACAAGGAGAAATTGGAATCATGGGGAAGACTGAGACTATACAACGGGTGGCAATGATGAAAATAGCTGAAATCTTAAAGAAAATCCTTGAATGCGGAAACCAACCCACATAAACTATGAACGCTAACCAGCCACATGGAAGTTGCAATAGAAATTTAATAAAAAATAGAAACAACACCACAACCACATGAACCCAAGGGAACTAAAACTGCAAGAAATTTCATAAAATCTACCCCCCCCCCCCCTAAAAAATTGATGTGATATCACTCAAAATGGTCGCGAAGGGTCAAGGGAGATGGAAAGACTGAGGAGGGAGAGCACTAACAAAACCTCCACCGGAAGAGTGCGGAGAATACTTGGACTATTGGGGGAGGCTAATTGCCACCCAAATCCCAGAGAAGACCAATGGTCATTGCTAGCAAGAAATCAATTGTAAGCGGCTGTTGCAATAACGCAAAATCATTTGCAATGGTTATCGAAAGAGATGGACAGTACTGGAAATCTGGAGAGACTTGTTATCACTCTGACTCCAGGGAACACCACTGGTTATTGCCAGTGAGCAATCACTGACAATGACCTGTGTGAAAATTAAAGTTATAGCAAATTTAATCGTGACGTGAAATGCAGGCAAAAACAGTCGACCGAGAAAAAAAATATGGCCGATATAAATAAATAAAGAAGGGAGATAGCTCTAAGAAAATGGTAAAATAATGTGTGTTTTGCTTATCTACGGGTTTGTTGCAACTTGCTAACCCTGTCCCTTACAAGAAAATGTTACCCTTTTTTTTCTCAAAATGTCCAACTCTCCTGCTCCCCCTCCCAAAAAAAAGGGTACTCAAGATGGGGACAAAAATACCTGTATATAGTTCCACTGACATTTTCTAAAGAATGAGGGCGCCTGAGGAGAAGGTAATGTCTGGGAGGATTACCTCCTGTAATAGAACAGATACTACTACTACTCTCTAATCCTAGCCCGAAATCTGGATTTCTTTACCTGCTTTGCACAGTGGCAAGGTTAGACACAAGGTCAATTTATAGTGGGAATTCAGACTCCGTTCCTTCCTTCTTCCAAGGGGGCACTCCTCTAGTCCGGCTACAAAAATAGACAGGTCTGTCTAAATGATATGGGTGACTCCCAAAAGGAGAAAACAAAAGGCAATACCTACTCCCCTCTCATTCTGTTCTGAAAAGAGAAAAAGCCGAAAGGAGAAGGTAAGGCGTGGGAAGATGATCTCTTGAAACCGAACAGATACTACACCTTTATCCAAGCTGTGTCCTTCGTAAAATAAAAATGCCTGTTCACTGAGTAGCGTTTATCTGCTGACGTCACAGTGGTTGGTGCTAAGCAGATAAACAACACTTTTAAGGGAACGATTACACACTACACGTGGACATATGACGGTGGTCATTTTTGTCTGTAATTATTTAATCTTTTGGTATTTGAAAAGGATAATAATGATTTTGTTCATGTTGTTTTCAAGTTGAAAGTAAAACTATTAAAAAAAATATCATTTTGATTAAAATTCAAGATGGATGACAAATCGATAGGAAAATCTTAAATAAAAAACAAATACCTGCTTGTTTTCCCTAAAATTTGAATTTTATTTACACAGTAAACAATTCTGTATAATATAAAACGTTTTATTTGTCCTGATGCAAAATTCGAATTTATTTTTGAATGTATATAAAATTGAACTGTTATGCTTACCTGTCGACTGTCATAAAATAATATCAACTAGAAATTCCATTCAAATTTGTTTCTTTTTGTATAAAAAAAAGTTTATTTTTTGTGCCAATAAAGTTCTTTATGTATGTAATAAAATTCTAAAACAGTTCAAATATGTTTGGTGTGTTAGAATCGGGGTCGTGTTCCCGATTATAAGCGAGTTCGTTAAATCAAGCAATGTTGCATGCAAAGACAGAGTAATAATTAACAAACAAGATGAGTTAGTTCAAATAAGGTTTATTGAACGTGTGTGGAATGATGAGGTGTGTGGTGTGTGTATGTGTGTCGATAAGAAACAGTTCTTGAAATGAGTATGTGAAGAAATGAGTCCGGCGTGAGAAAAGTCCTTGAAAGCCGTATACGAAGAAAATGAGTTGAGAACTCTTACCGTTGTTGAACACGTGTTGACTGTGGAAACGTGTGTTGGTTGTTGTTTTGCCGAGGCCAGTTGAAGAGAAAAGAGAGTGAGACGGAGCGCTAGTGTCAGCGTCGTTCTGCGAGGCCAATTGAAAAGAGAAGAGAGTGATTTTCCGTTTACACCGGTTTTTATAATCAGAATGGCAGATAACTCTGGTGTCGCTTTTCAGCGCCACCTGTTGGTGAAAAATGACACCTAACGGCAAACCAGTGCAGTTATGTTTTGAAAAAAGACAACAATTAAAAAATTGAATTAAAGTTACATTCCGAACACTTTAAAAAAAAGTTATTTCAGGGCAAGAAATACAATTTCAAACAAGTGAAATGGACGATAGAATATCTTTGTTTATATATTTATTTCCAAATAGTTTTGCATTTTTTATAACACTTACAAAATTTATTATTCAATCAGTTTTAATTATTAATCGTTTTTATTTTATAAATTATTTGCCATTTGTTTTTAATGTGTTTATTTATTAAATTACTGTTTGTTTGTTCCCTCAATTCATAATTGAAGTCCCTTGGTCTTTTGGTTAGGGTCAAAGTAAGGACACCTATATATAAAAAAAGGTTAACTTCCTTTCTACCTAAATGATTCTCTTCTTGTCCATCACGACACTCCTCCTATTCTAAATAAGCCCTATTTGATTGGCCAAGACAATTCTCCTCGACCAATCAACAGACACTTAATTTGGGCAGGCTGAATAAAAAAAAAGCCCTTATACTTTCTCTTTTGAATGCGATCCTGTCCTGACAACATGTAAGGAAAATTTCTTGATGGATAACTTTAAAAATATTATTTTAATTCATCTGAAAATCTCGGTAAGAGTCCAACTACATAATGTGTATATTCAGTGAAATTTTCACAAAAATTAATATATAATTTTGTTTAGATTCAGAAGATTTAATTTTTGTTCCTTAATTTTGGACGGTACTGTATATAAATATTTTGTGTTACTTTTAAACTACGTTTTATTCTCCCTTCAACTATATGCATGCTTTATCTTTCATTCAACTTACATACATGTTTTATCTTTTTTTACTCTTTTAAACATTTCTTTAACTATTCAAATGTAAGCGTGGATCTTCTCACATTTGTAGCAGTCATAAATTAGATTTACTTTGTATTGCGTATCAGTGTCCCTGTGAGCTGGTTTGGCCAATCAGCTCGCAGGACACATTTATATCATTAGTTCTCTAAGGGACTACTTGAACTCCCTTAGGATATTGCAGACGATGATCAGACGGTACCTTGGCACCAGCCAGGAAGGATCGCCTTAGCCTCTCTCCTGCCTCCTTGTCCACTGGACACTCATGGCGCCTGCTATCTTCGTCTGAAGATATTTGAGCTAAGAACTTTTCTTCTTCATCTTCTTCTTCTTCCTCTTCTTCTTTCGGACACTGTCCAAAGTTTCTTCCACCTATACCAAATGGTATACATGAACGGCGGCACCGGGGGGGGGGGGGCTCAAGCCCCCTCACTTTTTGACCCCCACCCCCACTTTACGGTGATCAATAATTAAGTTGATATGCATGTGTTCTCATCGACGAAGGCAATTCTGAGATATGCCCAATGTTTTCAATGCTTCCACATGCACACATTTGTTTGTGACAGACTGGGTGATAGTCAGGATGATGTTGGCGTTACTCATGAATGTTTCAAAATTTTCGTGATCGACACTGTTACGGATGAGAGAACATGTGTAAAAGCGATTTTGAGGGCTGAAAAATCTGTTGCAAAGCAGACCATTATTTGTATTTCCTCCACTCGCACATGGTGCCTCCATTAACATACCAGTTATTTTTCGGATTGCATCGATACATTCTTTTTTCGCATTGTTGAGGATCCGCATAATATCCAAAGTTATTCATTCCATATTCCCTCCAGTCCTTCTGTCCACAGAACAACCAGTATAGTATCTTTTGAGCAAAGTCCAATGAACGCAATTTGAAGTGAAGAACAGAGAAACAATGCAAGTCTGCCTTGTTAATACGCTTCCAACGAGCTATTCCAATTCCAATACATACATTTATACTTTTATACTTAATACATTTAAACTTTTATACTTTTTACTTTTATATGCACCTTGTCAGTTAATACTTTTAACTTTATGTATTCTCTATATTTGATAAACCAATTGATTCTTGAATTTTGTCATTTTTACTAGAAGCGACTTGCTGATATGCTTCAAATGAGCCATCAAGCAGTGTCAGAAAATCATTTTATGTCTAGATTAAGTCCAAAAAGGTGTATTTGGCCCCAAATGACCAAATATGGTAATTTGGGACCAGCCCCATAAATTGAAATTTCTGTTTGTTCTTTTTTTACCAGAAACGACTTGCTAATATGCTTCCAACAAGACCTCAACCACTATCAGAAGATCATTTCATGTCTAAATTATGTCAAAAAAGGTATTTTTGGTCCAAAATGCCCTAATATGGTAGTTTGGGCCCAGATGCCAAAAAATTGAATTTTTAAAAATGTTTCTTTATCTATCACCAAGAGTATTCCATTCCGCTTCTAACGAGCTATCAACCACTAGCAGACGATCATTTTTAGTCAAGATATTGAATTTATTCCCATATTTGGCATTCTAGGTGCAATGTGGGCCGGGACCCCCCATTTTTTACGAAAAGCCCCCCACTTTTGTAACTGTCCCGCCGGCACTGGTATAGGTAACCTTATATACGAGTAAACCCATTTCGTTGTTGTAAAAAGGTTTTGTTGTTTCATTAATTCATTTTGTGTGTTAAATTAAGATAGAGGATAACATATCCTCTATTTTTGCACATTCTCTAAGACACAATATCTTACTACCTAAGGTCCACGCTCCCTACATTTCCATGCAGTATAACTGATACTAGTATTTTCATTCAATGTAAACCAGGTTGTCATAACAATCAACTCAAACATTAAAAATAATCCGGAAAGAATGAACTTATATAAAGAATGAATATTAAATCAGACAAATTATGTTTCAAAGAAAAATGTTCATGTTTTAAAAATTAAAAACTTTATAACACCATTTTATTATTAAGTATTAATTTAATGTTTGCTGTCTAGCCTACGCAAATTACACGAAATAATACATTTGCACTAAGACTTCTAATAAAGTAAGGGTTAATTATATTCAGTGATCGTTAATTAATAAATACTGAAAATTTCATTAAAACTGGTTTATTTCCTGAATTTTGATGATATTTTTAAGTGAAGGGAAAGGTTAAGATGTCCATAGTCTGACTGTTCGACAGATCTCGTTTGTAACTATATAGCATGACGTCATTTTCCAGTGAACAGGCCTTAGTTTACTATTACGACAGCCACCGACAGACCTCTTTATTTTACGAAAATCTATTTATCGTCTGCTTTATATGTATTAATCAAATGAAGATGTTGTCAGTCATCTTTATTTTTTCCCCCATTAAAATATTAAAATATTGAAGTAAATAAGAGGCTTAGAAGTATCACAAACGTGCCGCAGAACTTCCGTTCTAACATGAGTCTCAAATCAGACCAGTGTTGTCCGGAAAATGTCGTCTGTGTATTTTTGGTCAACAAATAAGAAAAGCAAAATGATTTCAGGGTACTACTCCAGGGTTTGCGCCTAATTTCCGTGACTGCTCGGCAGCAGCGATCCGACAGCTCACGGAAGTGTCCGAGATCTGCCGAGTCGAAAACGAGGCTGTAAACAAAACTGGTAAAAAAAAAACTGACCAATCAGGATGCTGCAAGGCAGCGTGGTCAAATCTGGAGATAGCGACCATCCTGAAGATGATCTATCTGTAGTCCCAGGATATGGTGACAGAAAAAATCTACGAAAAGAATGGGCATACTGTCTCCGACCACACAAGTGGATTGGAAGAATTTTCTGCGGGAGGGAGGTCTGCACTGAATATCTGTCGCACAACTCTCGACGACTCGGAGGCCCAGGGCATATGGTGGAGATCGACGAGACTCTTCAACCGTCGTAAACACAACGTTGGCCGTGTTCTCCAGCCGCTCTGGGTCTTCGAGGGATACGACCCCGCAGAGAAGGAGGATTTCCTGGTGACAGTACCAAACAGGAATGCCGAAACCCTCCTTCCAATAATCAGGCAGTACGTCGTCCCTGGGACCACGGTAGTCTCTGATTGCTGGAGGGCCTATAACAGGTTAGGAGAGGAGGGGTATCGACACCTTACGGTGAACCACACCGAAAACTTTGTGGACCCGACGACAGGTGCCTGCACCAACCATGTAGTGAGGATGCGGAAGGAAGCTACCATCCTCCTCTTCTGCCTGTCTTTCGCTAAGCCCCCCCCCAAAAAAAACAAGCGCTACCCCCCATAAAAATTCTATAGAAAACAAAAAACTTGCCTAATTGCAAAAAAAAAACGTTTTAAAAAATGGTTAAAAAATAACAAAACAAAAAGTTTATTTATTTCAGCTATGGTTTTGTTCATTTCTTTCATGTTTTATAAAAATATATGCATTTCTTTCTTTCCGTATTCATCGTCTTATATTGTCGTCTGCCAACCTTCCATTTTTTTTTTTCACGCATTTTGCGGTTTTGTTTATACAGCCTCGTTTTCGTCTCGACAGCCTCGTTTTCGACTCATCAGATCTCGGACGCTTCCGTGACCTGTAGGATCGCTGCGCCTGAGCAGTCACGGAAATTAGGCGCAAACCCTGGAGTAGTACATCGGTACTACTCCAGGGTTTGCGCCTAATTTCAGTATTATTTTTTGATTAAAACTAAAACGTTAAATTCTTGGAATTTTTTTACTAGACCTATTACACAAATCGGATTTTTAGAAACCCATTCTTAACACGGAGAGGGCGGATGGAGGGGTGTTTTTGTTTACTAATCTGTAACTTCACCGAAATTTGGGTACTACTCCAGGATTTGCGCCTAATTTCCGTGACTGCTCGGCAGCAGCAAGCCGACAGGTCGCGGAAGCGTTCGAGACCAGCCGAGTCGAAAACGAGGCTGTCGAGACGAAAACGAGGCTGTATAAACATAACCAAAAAAATCATGAAAAAAAAAGTTGGCAGACGACAACAATATAAGACGATGAATATACGGAAAGGAAAAGAAATGCAAAAAAAATGAAAGGGACGACGTACTGCCTGATTATTGGAAGTGTTAGGGTTTCGGCATTTCTGTTTGGCACTGTCACCAGGAAACCCTAACCCTATCCCCCCCCCCCCCCCGAAGACCCAGACAAGCGGCTGGAGAACACGGCCAACGTTATGTTTACGTCGGTTGAATAGAGTCTCATCGATCTCCACCGTATGCCCTGGGCCTCCGAGTCATCTAAGGTTGCGCGCCAGATGTTCGGTGCATACCTGCCGCAGAAAATTCTTCCAATCCACTTGTGTGGTTGGAGACAGTACGCCGCATTCTTTTTGTAGATTCTTTCCCTGTCGCCATATCTTGGAACCACAGGTAGATCATCTTTAGGATGGTAGCTATCTCCAACTTTGATCGCGACAAAAAATGTCCCCGATCGCAAAGAAATTCAAGCCCGCCATTCCTGGGTGGGGCATCTCCAGGCATATCTGTCAGATATTGTTCGTCTTGCCGTCAAACGGCAAAGTCGGCCGCATCGCATACACCGCATTCTGGTGGGCAGTAGAGCTTTCTGATGGCAGAAATTCATAACCTCCTCCGGAGATTCTAGGCTTCGACACAATTTGCTCAAAATTCATTTTTTTTGCAGTTTGTCTTGACGTCTCCTTCCAATTTTTATCGGCTGCTTGATATAAACTGGTTTGCAGCATACTGATTGGTCAGTTTTTTCTCCCAGTTTTGTTTACAGCCTCGTTTTCGACTCGGCAGGTCTCGGACGCTTCCGCGTCACGGAAATTAGGCGCAAATCCTGGAGTAATACCGAAATTTGTTGAGTCGTAAAATTAAATTAAAAAACAAAAAGTTTGTCAGCACAGAATCTCATTTTTATTTATTTCTAAAAATACGATGGGTGCGGTGCCCCCTCCCTCTCCATGTTAAGGGTGGATCAAAAAAAATCCGATTTGTGTGCGAGGCAACGCTTTAGTTTTAATCAACAAATATTTATGACCAAAAATATACAGATGGCATTTTCCAGACTGCACCGGTCTGGTTTGGGACTCATGTTAGAACGGAAGTTTGGCGGCACGGTTGTGATGCTTCTAAGCATAAATAAGATAATGATAATTTTATTTGCAATATTTATCACACATATCAGTTATGTTTCGAACTGATTTCTTTTAATTTCATACTTTTTCATTTTCTGCGAACCTGCTTTTCCGGTCGCCATCTTGAATATTGACTTCCATCTGTGTTGTGAATCTTGAACACATTTCTCTCTCGGTAGATAAGTCGTTCAAGAGCAGATTGTAAACAAAACGTAAGTATTTATTTGAATTTAGTTGTTTATTTATTATTTATTTATTTATTATTTTTTTTTTGGGGGGGGGGGGGGGTCTTTTTTACTACAGGGGCGCGTCCGAAAAATGATCTGTCGTTTCAGTTTTGCATGTAAACAAAGAATGGTATTATTGTAGATTAACACCCTCAGCTAAATCCGCTCCCTTCAATGAGATTCTACTTTTTAAAGGCGATTACGTGTGAACACCCTGAAAATCTTGGCTAAAAGAAGAAGAAAAACACACACAATTATAGAATGGGGGTGGGAGGATCAGTTTCGCATATAAATTTAACGTAAAATTTCAGGACCATTCTAGAGTTTTAGGGCATTAGCCATATTTTTTTTTGCTATGGGAGATAAATCTTGTGCTTTTTTGGGGGGGGGTATATTTTTCTAAGTGATTACGTGTGGTTTTACGACAATGCCATTCGAGGAGTGGGGGCTGATTCAACGAAGGATGTTGATCTACAAATTTACCCAAAGAACATTTTTTTAAGTATCACACACACAATATATATATATATATATATATATATTTTTTATTTCTATTTAAAATTTTAATTTTTATTCACCTCAAACAAGGCATATTGCCACTTAGACGTAAGAGGATAAGTTGTGCAGCGAGATGTTTACATTTAAATTTCTGCATGTTGGTACAGTCGGGGAAACAGAGAAGGGGGAGGGGAATTCCAAAGGCAAGCAGTTCGAGGAAAGAAGCCATTAAAGTAGAAAGATTTCAAGTATCTGGGGACCTCTACAGTGAAGGGGTGTGATTTTGCTGCTTGTCGGGTTGGTCAGGGGTATTTACGTTGAGGGGGCACAAGTTGAATAAGTTCATCGGAACACATTCTGTTGAAGTACTTGTAAAACAAGCACAGGGATGGATCATTGCGGCGATGGGACGGGCTGGAGCTTGGTAAACAGTGAAGGACCTATTAAGTTAGAGGCTCTTATTTTGACCCCGTCTAAGAGGGAGAGACTAGTGGTTGGTGCATCAGACCAGATATAGCAACAATACTTTGTACATGGGCGAATGGTGGCTTTGTAGAGATATTTGATACTGGCAGGTGTGAGAAGTTTTCTAGCCTGGTAAAGGGAACCCAACTTCTTTGCAGCAGACTTGGCAGTATTTTCTATGCATTTCTTCCAATTCATGTTACCTCTGAATGTTAGGTCGAGAAGTTTCTATGTTGGATTCTTAGTTAGGATGCTATCAGCCATGCCAATCAGTGGTTGGAAAGGTTTCTTATAATTGTTTAAGGAAAGGAGCTTTGTCTTAGTAGCATTAAATGTAACCATCCATTTTTTGCCTCATTCCACTGGAGATCATTTTCTAAGGATTCGGCGATTTCCTTGGATATGTGTGCGTTTGATTTGCCCACATGTCCAGAATAGAGCATGGTGTTATCATCAAATATACCCATCTCGGACAAGATTGCATCAGGGAGTTCGTTTATAAAATTCAGGAATAATAAAGGTATAATGATCGACTCCTGAGGCAAACCCACATTAATGTGATGTTGTTTAGATGTACGGCCATCGAGGACAACCTGAATCTTTCTTTTAACTAAGAAGGATCTGATTCGTCCAATAATACTGTACAAATTAATGTTTATGAGAAGACCTTCATGCTAGACCTTGTCTAAAGCTGTTGATATATCAAGCGCTACCGCTCTAGCTTCACCTCTCGTATCCAGTGTATGGTATATGCGTTCAGAGATGTCCGTTAGGATATCCACATTAGAACGGGATTGCCTAAATCCATACTGTTGGTCAGAAAGTTTAGCATTTTCGAGGTGGTGGATGATCGCTAGATTGATTAATGATTCAAAGATTTTAGTGAAGAACCAGACTGATGGGGCGATAATTTTTGTGCATCAGTTCTCTCACCAGAGTTTTTGAAACCTAGTACCACAGAGGCAATTTTCCAGATAACATTTTAAATGTCTATTTGAGTAAAGTGGTTCAGTGTCCGCAACAGAAAATGTTTGGTGTTCAAGCATCTATGGTGTATTTTATCTTATAAAACCACCATATTTCTAAAGCATCTATGGTGTATTTTATCTTATAAAACCACCATATTTTTAAAGCATCTATGGTGTATTTTATCTTATAAAACCACCATATTTCTAAAGCATCTATGGTGTATTTTATCTTATAAAACCACCATATTTCTAAAGCATCTATGGTGTATTTTATCTTATAAAACCACCATATATTTCTAAAGAGAATGATGTTCAAACAAGTTTCTGTTGCTGACACTTTGCCCAGAATTTCAAAGAAATTATTAGTACAGCTAGTCCCAACTAGTAACTTTGTGTATTTTTTTATGCACTTCTCTATTATTAAAGTTAGAATTACATTAGAATTGTATTTACAGTTTCACTGTAAATCATTTGTGTGATTCAATGACAATTCTACCATTTCATAGTTACCGAATTTGGAATTATTCTACTTTGTTAAAATTACCGAATTTTCTGAACACCACAAATGTGAAAATTATTAAAAAATAAATTTAAAAACTTATCTGTTAAATATTTAGATTCGGAGGAGAGGTCAGTTTGCTATGTAAGTTTGACCTAAATTGCCCCCCCCTCCCCCAGGTGACATTGTTTTGTTTAATCAAGAATGTGAGTTCTTCATTTGTTAGCAGAATTCAGCTTTTATTTTTATTCCAGAAAAGGCGTATTTCTGTTTAAATCCCATGGATGCGCGTTCTCTTTTTCGTCATTATTTGGTTGAATTTTATTTCTCTTTCTTTCTTTCTTTCTCACTTTATCTTTGTTGCTCTCTTCCTGGTTTTTCTCTCTTCCTCTCACCATCTTGTTTTCTCTTGCCTTCCTTTCCCCTTTTATGACAGTCCTCTCTCTGAAAACTGAAAATTTTAATTTTGCTGTGAAAGCTAAAACTTTAAATGATTCATGGTGAGGTATGGGAGTTAGATGACTTGTGTTTCATCAAAGAATGACTTCTTGTATCCTTCCCCCCCCCCCCCCCACATGCGCACTCAGTGTCTTTCTCTTAATTTTTTTATTTTTTAGTTGAAACTGATTGGGGTTGTTTAAGACGAAAAGTTGCTTTTTGCGCTGCGTTTCTCCCCCCCCCCCCACACACACACACGTGTCCCTTCAAGTTGGAAAATTCATCTCAATTTTAGCTTTTTTTTTAAACATTGACTACTCACATCCCTGTTTGATAAAAACATGCAATTTTATCTCATACTGCATGATTTATTTTTGAAGGTGTTAAAGTGTTCCGAGATTTCAGATTTTAGCATATGTAAAATACAATCGAAGGCTTCAAATTGAAAGAGAAAAGAAGTTGAAGAAAGTAGTAGAATTGGAGATCAAAGAAACTATCACAAAGTCAACCAAAATAACTATTAACCAACTAGCACAAAAAAAGAAAATGATAAAGCAGCAAAAACAAAAACTATCAGAAGTATCTTATTTTTATTTGCTTCCTCTCCAGGAGGTTAGGCATAAGGTCAGGTGTGGGTTTTGATGAAAGTATAGAACGAACTTGATTCAAACCCATTCGAATCTGGCACACCCAGGTCCTCAGTCCGTGCATCGTGAACCACTTAGCCGTCTCTATCAGAAGTATACAAGCTGAAGAAGTTTTTTAATAAGTCAAACGTGTGAATTAAAGTTGCATCTTTTCCAAAAATGTAATTTCATAAACAAAGTTTTAAAAAAGTTATTTTATAGTTTCAACATAGATCATCATATTACAAATGTTCTTCGGTTTTAGTTTATGGACGGATTTCACAAAAATATAATTTTGTTATAAAAATAAAATTGTTTTTCAAATTGGAACTTATGTAAAATTTTAAGCTCAGATATCACAGAACCCACCATAGCCTCCTATTTTATGTAAAAATTTTCATTAGCCTCCTATTTTAGCCTCCTATTTTATGTAAAAAATTTCATTAGCCTCCTATTTTATGTAAAATTTTCATTAGCCTCCTATTTTATGTAAAAATTTTCATTAGCCTCCTATTTTATGTAAACATTTTCATTAGCCTCCTATTTTATGTAAAAATTTTCATTAGCCTCCTATTTTAGCCTCCTATTTTATGTAAAAAATTTTATTAGCCTCTTATTTTAGCCTCCTATTTTATGTAAAAATTTCATTAGCCTCCTATTTTAGCCTCCTATTTTATGTAAACATTTTCATTAGCCTCCTATTTTATGTAAAAATTTTCATTAGCCTCCTATTTTATGTAAAAATTTTCATTAGCCTCCTATTTTAGCCTCCTATTTTATGTAAAAATTTTCATTAGCCTCCTATTTTAGCCTCCTATTTTATGTAAAAATTTTCATTAGCCTCCTATTTTAGCTTCATATTTTATGTAAAAATTTTCATTAGCCTCCTATTTTATGTAAAAATTTTCATTAGCCTTCTATTTTAGCCTCCTATTTTATGTAAAAATTTTCATTAGCCTCCTATTTTATGTAAAAATTTTCATTAGCCTCCTATTTTATGTAAAAGTTTTCCCGACGCGGGTGTACTCCCCTAATCCTTCTACTCCTAGTAAAGTTTCACATAATTACCACTTTAATATCAATATAAAATAGTTTATGGAGATTTTGAAAATTGTCACTTTAATCTAAATGCAAAAGCAATAACAGGGATATGAAAATCAGATATACACAATATATAAAAATGGTACATCTATTCAAAAATACAAAATTCATATATAAACTTGAAAGAGAGGAAAATTTTCTGGTTATGATAAAAGTTTGTTGATTATTTTTGGGTTCGGTGATTGTGATACGTGGCATGTAAGTTTGAAAAGCTTAATTGTAGTTGCTGTGAGAAAAGCTCAACGTAAGATGCGATCAAAAGGGAAAGAAAGAAGAAAAGTATACTTAATGATTTGGGGATTTTCGTTGCTTTTTATAGGAAGGTGAAGCGCTCTTTAGCCTTGGTGGACAATCATCTAGAGATAGCCTCGATATAAACACTGGTCCCCATCACCTCACTGGGTTGGCATCAGCATCTGGCCCATAAGAAAATGCCACCATTACGGAAATGATTTCCAAAGAAAATTGGTCACGTTTTAGGCTGTGCAGTTTAAGACCTGATCAGAGATAGGTTAATCTAGAAGTCAATTTTTAAAAGCCATCCAACATGTAAAATGGATGTTAAACTGAATATGATTATGATTTATATTATAGCATGATACTTTTAATTGGGTTAAAATGAAAAAATTGTGTATTGATTAATTTACAGAAAGTTCTGCATGGAGCCACCTGTGTATGGATCATTTTAAACACATTTTAGTAGGGTGTATCAGAGTGAAAATCCGACTCTTTGTGCGTCACTATAAGAAAAGCTAAAAAGAATGCAAAAATAACTTTGTTCCTTATTGTGGTATAAGTCTACTGCTCTTGCAGAATCCTCCATTCTATAATAAAGAGCAACGTGTATTTATTTGTAAATATATATATGTCCAGTCACACAAAAGGGAGAACGCAAATCTATTTACATAATCAGACATTTTCTTACTTTTTTTTAAATTTCTGCCTTCTATACTGATTTATACATTAAAAAAAATTATTTTCTATTTTTAAACTTCCCATTTTCTTTCTTTCTTTCTTATTTCTTGAAATGAGCAATGTTGTTCTTTTTCAACTTCATTTTTAACCACTAATGTCTTTGATGTTTTTAACATCCTGTGCCTAGCAGGAAGGAAGTATTTAGTTCCGGTTGAAGTAAACTGAGAGTAACTGAGAAAAGACCGGGTGTATTGGATTTCTGGTAGAAAGTAGATATATTTGAGTGAAACCAGCTGTTCTAGGAGTGATACGAGAAGAATGCTGAGAGACGAGTTTGCAGAGAACAACATGAGAGGTTCGAGGAGAACATTGAGAGATGCGCCAGCGAGGTCTTCGTTGAGTAGTCTCGACAAGCAGATGGGGTCGTGTGAGCTCAGTTAAGTCTTAGCTGATATCCTGGACTTCAGAGATAAGATGCTTTGCTCAGAAGTAGTTACTCTAACGACAGGGCTCCAATGACACACACACACACAACTATGTTCAACAAGTCTTGTGTACAATGTATCTACCCGTGTTTGTTGCTTTTATTATGTATGCAAATCATGTAAGCCATGCTTCCCTCCTTGGTTACAGCCTGCACTAGAATCGACACAGAATAAGAAGATAAAGAAAAAAGAAAACTCTCAGCACAAACGTTGGAGTAGTTGGCTGTTCGGGGCATACATATGGTGACACAACTGATTGTCTAACGGAAAGAACATCTCATAGGTATGCTTGGAAAAAACATTATTCTAAAATTGACATGTAAGCTATCATTTTGCAATTGTCTTATATATACAATTAATTCAGTCCCCTTCTGACATGGATGCTTGAAAGTTACATGTATAATTTTTTTCACTTAGTGATTTCTGGTTTATGTTGTTAAAAAACAAAATTTTAGTTTGGCTCGCTTTCTTTAATTTTAATATTTAGCCTTGCTCGACACTTTTTTTAATTGGTCATATATACACAAAATTGAAGGAGTTTTCACTCTCACACTCAGATCTACTACTATTGCCACCCATGTACACCAGGAAGACTTTCTTGTAATGATATAATACACAATCAGACACTGCAAGGTAAGTTTGTTAGTACTCAATAAATTTGATATGAAAAACTTAATCTCATTGGTCTTGCTTTTTACCTCATGTCATGTTTGACATTTTTTTGTTCTTATTTCTATGTGTTTTTTAAAAAAAAATTGTTTGTTTTTAGTTCTTTTGGCCTCAATACGATTTCGGGCAATGATTTATTTTTTCTGTATTTGTCTCATCTTTAACAAGGCACATTTCTTTTGTTTTCTACTTTGTCAAGCTTTAGTAAAATCATACTGCATACTTCTGTTATCCCGAGACTAAACATTATAATTAACATTGTTAATAATACAAGAAAGAGAGAAAAAAGAATTATATTTATATTAACCAAAGAGTAATGTTTTCTAAGTGTAATGTTCTCACTCTCACTGTAAGATTTCCTTTTAAGAGTAATGTTTTCTAAGAATATAAAATACCTTACCTATAGGATACCATTTGACAACTTTATTTGGAATTAAATAACTCATCGATGGTTGATATGTTGTAAAACACAATAAACCAAACTTAAACATTCAGATTTCTCTTTAAAATCCTTATATTTTCAGTCTGATTAATTTCATCCTTCTAATATAACCTAACTAGTCTTGTTTAATATATGCATACAAAGTGAAAGGTTCAATCCTTGGTAGAGACGCCCCAGGCAATTAGTAATAAACTAATCCTTTCTCAAAGATAGAGATAAACCCTGGGAGGATCAACCTCCTAGAACTGCACCAAAACATATCTCAGCCTGATAGAAGCAAGGTTATCACCTACTCAAGAATGACCCAGACTGTCGAACTGATTGTCTGATACATACTCAATACTGTGCCAGGTAGTGAGTAGATTGGTGTAGTGTAACAATGAGTGTATATTCAGTCATTATACAGGGTGTAGTGTAACAATGAGTGTATATTCAGTCATTATACAGGGTGTAGTGTAACAATGAGTGTATATTCAGTCATTATACAGGGTGTAGTGTAACAATGAGTGTATATTCAGTCATTATACAGGGTGTAGTGTAACAATGAGTGTATATTCAGTCATTATACAGGGTGTAGTGTAACAATGAGTGTATATTCAGTCATTATACAGGGTGTAGTGTAACAATGAGTGTATATTCAGTCATTATACAGGGTGTAGTGTAACAATGAGTGTATATTCAGTCATTATACAGGGTGTAGTGTAACAATGAGTGTATATTCAGTCATTATACAGGGTGTAGTGTAACAATGAGTGTATATTCAGTCATTATACAGGGTGTAGTGTAACAATGAGTGTATATTCAGTCATTATACAGGGTGTAGTGTAACAATGAGTGTATATTCAGTCATTATACAGGGTGTAGTGTAACAATGAGTGTATATTCAGTCATTATACAGGGTGTAGTGTAACAATGAGTGTATATTCAGTCATTATACAGGGTGTAGTGTAACAATGAGTGTATATTCAGTCATTATACAGGGTGTAGTGTAACAATGAGTGTATATTCAGTCATTATACAGGGTGTAGTGTAACAATGAGTGTATATTCAGTCATTATACAGGGTGTAGTGTAACAATGAGTGTATATTCAGTCATTATACAGGGTGTAGTGTAACAATGAGTGTATATTCAGTCATTATACAGGGTGTAGTGTAACAATGAGTGTATATTCAGTCATTATACAGGGTGTAGTGTAACAATGAGTGTATATTCAGTCATTATACAGGGTGTAGTGTAACAATGAGTGTATATTCAGTCATTATACAGGGTGTAGTGTAACAATGAGTGTATATTCAGTCATTATACAGGGTGTAGTGTAACAATGAGTGTATATTCAGTCATTATACAGGGTGTAGTGTAACAATGAGTGTATATTCAGTCATTATACCGGGTGTCTGTAAAATTTGGTCACGTAAGATAAGTGGATATTTTTGATTTAATCAAATAAAATACAAAATTCAATATATTTTACCTATTTTTTTGCCTCCACAAATGTGGGGTCATCTTCTTCATCAGACCTTAGTTGTCTTGATGTCTTTTATTGAAGTATACTAACAGTGAAGGTGTACTCAACAAAATCACAGTGATAATATATTTGACTCAACGAATAAGGAGTGAATATACCAAAGTTGATGGCTGTAGATTTATTGTATTGAGTTTACAATAGTTCTGTGAATCTCATCAATATTTGCAACATAAATGATGGAAATCATATTGTAGATATTATTTGAATAAAACACTTGTATTTTTACCTCTGTGCCCAGACTTTACCGACACCTTGTATATGAAATACTAGTTTGATATATTAAACTTCAAGTGAAATGAATTTATTTTAATGCAAATGTGCATTATTTTTCTAATGTAATATTTGTTTAATTCACAGATATCAGCTGCAGTGAAGAATAAATGACCTCATCTAATCAAGAGGAAATAAGAGGAAATATTTTATTATTGTGAAATGAGTCGATCAGCATTTTCACTAATTTATCATTGCATAATATGTATTCAAACACATGCTTAAATGAAGCATTATCGAAAAAACACATACTAGAGATAAGATCTTATTCTGATAAAGTTGTGTAAATCAGAATTTACAAGGAGTTCTCATTAAGCAAGAAACATGCAAGAACACACTAATGATAAACCTTACTCTTGTGAACTCTGTGGGTTAACATTTTCCAAATTTTCGTTAAAAAGACATATGCAGACACACACTGGAGAAAAACCTTATTCTTGTAAAGTTTGTGGGTCAGCATTTGCGCAACATTATAATTTTAAAATACATATGCGAATACACACTGGAGAGAAACCTTATTCTTGTGAAGTCTGTGGGTCAGTATTTGCAACCAGTTCGGCTGTAAAAAGTCACATGCGAACACACACTGTTTGAATTACCTACTGGGGAGTTTGAATTACCTACTGGGGAGTTTGAATTACCTACTGGGGAGTTTGAATTACCTACTAGACACTATCCTCGAGTGTCTTCGGTCTCTCTGTACAAGGGTTTGTCAGGACAATCTGACATGAGGATACTTACCGCTACAAGTAAACCCTGACCAAATATTCAAATTACATAGTATCCGCAGCACAAATAAGATCCCCTCGTACGAGGAATAGTGCATCTTCTCCTAGTGATGTTACCTCAAGTAACACCACGTGCTGGATACTCCACCAGACTAGATGAATTCTTGTCCTGGAATCCGGTAAGCCCAACAGACCACAAGAAAGATATACTATGACATATTGACTGGTCAGTTGGGGAGAGAAGAAATTATTCTTAACTTTTTTACTAACTCAATGCTTGAGAAATAAAGGAGAATTTTAATAGAATACTCGGGTATCTATGTATCTCATATAGAGATCAAGTGTTAGCCCCAGGAAGGGGCCCCTTGATGTCTGAGAACTTCGACTGAAGTAAAATTAAACACAGAGAGAAACCTTATTCTTGTCAAGTCTGTGGCTCAACATTTTCAGCTAATTCTTCTTTAAAAACACACATACGATGGCACACTGGAGAGAAACCTTATTCTTGTGTAATGTGCAAGTCAGCATTTACAGACAAGTCTGATTTAAAAAAACATATGCGTACTCACACTGGAGAGAAACCTTATTCTTGTGACGTCTGCGGGTCAGTATTTGCACAACATTCTACTATTAAAATACACATGCGTACACACACAGGAGAGAAACCTTATTCTTGTGAAGTCTGCGGGTCAGCATTTTTTACCAATTTTTCTTTAAAAACTCACATGCAAACACACACTGGGGAGAAACCTTATGCTTGTGAAGTCTGCGGATCAGTATTTTCAACTAATTCACATTTAAAAACTCACATGAAAATACATACAGGAGAGAAACCTTATTCTTGTAAAGTCTGTGAGTCAGCATTTTCTAGAAATTCTGATTTAAATACACATGTACGAACACATACTGGAGAGAAACCTTATTCTTGTAAAGTCTGTGAATCATCATTTTCAACAAATTCTGGTTTAAATACACATTTGCGTATACATACTGGAGAGAAACCTTATTGTTGTAGAGTGTGCGGGTCAGCATTTGTAACTTATTCGAGTTTAAAAACACACTTCCGGACACACACTGGAGAGAAACCTTATTCTTGTAACTTATGTCAATCTGTATTTTCAGAGAATTCTAATTTAAAGAAACACATGCGAACACATATTGATTTGAATGGAAGAGTTTGAATTACTTACTTGACATGATTCTCAAATGTCTTCGGTCTCTCTGTACAAGGGTTTGTCAGGACAACCTGACATGAGGATACTTCACCCTACAAGTAAACCCTGACCAAATATTCAAAATAACATAGTATTCGAAGCCCAAATAAGATCCCCTCAACACGGCTATACACTGGCTCATACGAGGAATGGTGCAATTTCTCCTAGTGATGTTACCTCAACTAACAGCACTTAGCTGAATACTCAACCAGACCAGATGAATTCTTGTTCTGAAATCCAGTAAGACCAAGATACCACAAGAAAGATATACTATAACATTGTTAACTGGTCAATTGGGGAGAAGAAAATTAATGTTCTAACTTCTTTACATACTCAACGTTTTAGATGTTAAGGAGAACTTTAATTGCACACTTGAATATCTATGTATCTCATATAGAGATCAAGTGTTAGCCCCAGGAAGGGGTCCCTTGATTTCTGAGAACTTCGATGGAAGTAAAATGAAACAAAAACGAGATTTGAATGCCTACTAGACACCTTCCTCAAGTGTCTTCGGTTTCTCTATACAGGGGTTTGTCAGCAATTCCTGATTTGTGAATACTTCCTCTAAGAGGTAAACCATAAACAACTAAAAAAAAAAGCTCAAATAAGATTCTCTCAGCATGGCTACGCACTAGCTAATACAAGGGAAATAATGGTGCACCTCCTCCTTGTGAGGTTAGCACAAATAAAAACACTAAACTCAATACTCCATAAGACAAGACAAATTATGGTTATGGAATCCGGTAAAACCAAGCAAAGATCATACGGAAAAGAAACTTCCATTTGAGAATAAAATTATTCTTAAGAAAATGCTATTGTGAGAGATTTCTTAATACTCAGTTTTTACGCAATCGAGAAAATCAAGAAGTTGCGGGAGCTGTGCCTGGTTCAGCTATAAGAATTGAGAAAGAAATGGTATGGGGAGCTGTGAATAAGCTGAAGAAGGGTAAGGCTGCAGGAATCTCAGGTGTTGTTGCAGAAATGTTGAAGGTTTCACTTGAAACAGGCACTGAAATTCTCACACACTTGACAAATCAAATCATAAAAGAGATTGTTCCGAATTACTGGGGTCTTATTATGAACTGTTACAGGGCAGGATAAAAGAGGAGCTCTATGTAGAGATAATAAGGAGGCTTGAAGTAGATGGATCAGGTCTTGAAAATGAGATAATTGAGCAGAAAATAACAAGTCAGAGTTGCATAAATGAAATATAGTTGGTTTTATGCCTGGGCAAAGTACAGCTAGTTCTATATTTATTCTGAGACAAATGCAACAGAAGAAAACCTTTGCTTTTGTGGATTTGGAGAAGCTTTTGACAGAGGGCCAAGAGATGTCTGGTGAGTTTTGCATAAATTACAGGCAACCGAGTGGTTTATTGTAACGTGTAGACTCGTAGACGGTGTCTGCCCTTGTGTTGGACATAAAGCCTTGTGTAAACCCCAGTCAACAAAATTATCAATCGGATCCAGTGGTAATCCTCGTTTTTTCTTCCGGGTTGTATCTGGTGTTTGCTGCAAAGTAAATTTCAAAGGAACCAACATCTCTATTGGAAACTAGCATCAAAACAACAGGTTTATTAAAGTGACAAGAATGTCACTAGAGCTGAATATAACAATCGTTCTGGTTCTTTAAATTGCAATGTGGGTAAATAGTCGTTAACACTTGTTAATGGAGAATTAAGAATTTTCAAGACTTGGTTATGATTTATCTGGGAGTCAAGTTTCTTCTAAATGTGGCTCATGGTCCTTATACACAGAGGGCTCAAATAACGTGACAACCAGTCGTCACAGCTCGAGACTTCTAGCTCAACTGATTTTTTGAAAGTGTACTGCTATTCCGAAACATTTACTTATATCAAATTCCATTTCAGACCTGAGTTGAGTCGGGAGAACCGAATTAATTCTCCAAACGTTCTTTCTCTCGTTCTCTCATCCAATAAGATCCCACCCCTCTTTTTTTAGTTTCTAATAAATCCCTTTTAGGGGCGATGGGTCCTCCCCTTTTTACACCTAACTTGCCCTGAACTCCATCGCCCACTGCCATCTATTGCTGCCCTCTAATTGAGAGGGGGCGTTCATTCAATTTGATTTTCCCTTAAGAAAAATTTATTTTTATATTTCTTTACTCCTCCTCCCCTGGCCATTTCTTCTCTTTACTTTTTCTCTTCTCTATTTTTTTTCCTTCCTTCTCTCTCCCCCATTCCTTTATTTTTCACTTCCATTTCTTTGATGCTGATCTGCCTTATTTTTCCTGTCGACATTATCATTTCGGCCATCCAGGTGCTCAAATATTAAACCTTTATCCTGTCTCAATTAAACTTTCCCTCTGGTCAATTGAACCAGATTATCTGACATTAATCAAGACATGCTTTTCGACTTTTTGGGCCCACTTAAATATTAGTTTTCGGTTTATTTTTATCTTGCTTAGAACCAGGTGGTCTTTCCTCCTCTTCACATCGGGTCTGGCCAGTGACCTTATCAAAGTATCATGTATGCCATTTTGGTTTTTAATTTTAGTCTACTGAATTGTCTGGGTTCAATCGTAGCTTTCATAAGCATTCTTTTTTTATAAAATCGGGGGACTAATGTTTTGAGGCATGTCCGTCCGGATTTTTCTCCGCAACCATCCATTGAATTTCTCTGAAATTTTGCATGAAGTTGTAACTTTGGTCAGGTTAGAAAGTGACATTCTCCGATTTTTGAAAAAAAATCTGGTTAGCCCCCCAGGGGGTCAAAAGGCCCCAAAATGGCAAAAAATGACCCTTTTATCCCATAACGTTTGATCCATCCATTCAATTTTTCTGAAACTTGGTCAAAATGTAGAGGCAATTGTTCTGAATATAAAATGAGCATCCATGACCTCAGAAAAATTCTGGTTCGCGCCTCCAGGGGGTCAAAAATGCCCCAAATTGCCCAAATTTATTGCATTTTACACTCGCCACATCGAGTCACATACAGAGGGGGGGGGGCCACGCACGCACGGCTTGTTATGTTTCGGTTCTTTTTTAAAATCTCTATTTTTCACTAAAACTATCAGTTCAGGCAAAAAGTGTTATAGGTGAAGATTGTTCAAGCAATGTACAGAAATGCTCAAAGTTGTGTTAGAATTAATAATTTAGTGACAGCTTTAATGTTCAAGTAGGAGTACATCAGGGTTCTGTATTGAGTCCATTTGTTTTCATTTGTGTCTCAGAAGCATTGTCTGGTGATACCAGATCAGGCTGCCCTGTAGCTCCCTGAGACGAAACAACCAGAAGCATTGTACAGGTTGTCCGGAATATATGCTGATGATTTAGTACTTGCCTATGAAATAATCGAAGGTCTGCTTGTTAAATTAAAAATTTGGAGGAATGCTATGGAAAGTAAAGGTCTGAGAGTGAATGTTACTAAGATCAAAATGATAATCAGTGTTTGTAGTGTTAGAAATCTCTCAGAAAGAGGAAAGTTCCCCCGGCTCAGTTTGTGGAAAAGGAGTTGCGTGCAACTCAATTTTTGGTGATATTTGTAAACATTGGATACACAAGAAGTGCAGTGGAATTGCAGGTAGTTTAAGAGCGAGGAGCAAGTTCTAGTATGATTGCAAGAAGTAGGAGTAGATGGGGTAAGTTCCGGGAACGTTTGCCATTACTAACCAGCAGAGCATTACCACTGTCAACTAAGGGAAAGTCTATCAAGCATGTGTACAAAGTGTGATGATGTATTGAAGTGAAACCTGGCCAGTGAGGTTTGAGAACATGCATTGCTTGAAGAGAAATGACATGAGAATATAACGGATGTGTAATGTGAGTCTTAAAGATAGGCTTAGATCTGATGACCTCGGAGGAAGATTAAATCTGGACAGTATAGAGAGATGTATGCAGAACAGGAGACTTTGTTTTGTTGGTATGGTAATGTTGAAAGACTGGATGAGAGTTCTAGGTTTAGTAGATGTAGAAGAGTTGAGGTAGCAGGGAAAAGCCAAGGAAAACATGGAAGGAAGTGATACGGATAGACTTGAGAGAAAGAGATAAATAAAGACCTGGTCAGAAATAGGTTAGTTTGGAAGTCAATTTCTAAAAACCGCACAACACATGCCAGCATGTAAAATGGACGTTAAACCAAATATGATGATGATGAACATTTACTTTGTTGCAGTCCTCTTCTAAATAGTTTCTTTCAACTGATAAATTGAAAAAGCCTTTGTGGACCTATTCGGAAGATCAGGAAGTTTCATCGGATATCCTGTTGGCTTTGGAGGCCGAGAGCAGGCTCGAAGTGTTCCCCCTGAATAATGGCAATGGAGAGCCACTCATAGAGCCAAGTCAATTAAGGATGATCCCTGGTGTGGCACAGCGATCAGTTGGAATATAAATATGTTTAGAAGATCAGCATTTTGTGATCGCTTGCTGTCCTCTGCTGCACATTTTTATTTAAATTAAAATTTAGGCATATGGAGGAAAAATTATTAATGATACATTTAAAGAAACAATCTATTGACGAAAAAAAGATGTACTCGTGTGAACATGCATTGCGATGCATGTTCAGCAATGCATGCGTGTTACAAACCACAAACCTATGATGGGAAACATATCTGGCTGAGAAAGTGAGCCACTTGAAATCACTTGTTAACTTGTCAGTCAGTTTTTATGTCCAGTAATTAAATAGCTGATCATTCTCAAGTGAACTTGCTATGTAGCCTATCCCAAATGACAGTGATATCTCTCTCTCTCTCTCTCTATATATATATATATATTTATATATATACGAGGCCTGTTTAAAACATATCCGACCTTAAGCCAGAAAAATTATTTCAAATACGTGACGGAGTTGGCCCCTTGTGCTTGCACACTCTTAGCCCACCGATCTATCCACTGCTGGAAACACCTCTGGAAGTCTTATTTTGGAATGGTGTTCATCTCCGCCGTCGCGTTCCGCATTGTCTCTTTTTTTTGCACTTTTTCAACAACAGCCGCACTCCAAACAGTTTGGGGCCTGCTAGAACGCTGGTCACTCTCCACTGATGTGCGGCCATTTTTTAATCGGTTAAACCACTCCTTAATTTGTGTTACATCTTCTCTAAACACCTGCTGAATCTAATGTGACGGCAGAGATGAAAAAGACATCCAGAGGTGTTTCCGGCAGTGGATGGATCGATGGGTTAAGTACGTGCAAGCACAAGGAGCCGATTTGAAGGGGATTAAAGTCCCAACGCCGTCACGTATTTGCAATTTTTTTTTTGGCCTAAGGTCGGATACGTTTTAGACATGCTTCATATATATATATATATATATATATATATATATATATGTATATATATATAAAAGCAAGAAGGGAGATTCTGGTTTCTGTCGATTTCAGAGACACGTGGGCCCAGCTTAACAGGGCTGTTGTTTTGTCTTCGGTTGGAAAGGACTGTTTGTACTGATTGCTGTCAAGAAATCAAGTATCATTCTAACATCACAAAATAAAATATTGTTACTTGTTTTAAAACTCGGAGTTGTGAATTTATTTGAAAGAAAAATCCATTTGTTACAGCAGTGACCGAGTCCATATGATTGACACTAAGGCCAGTCTTGAAATCCAGCATCGAATTTGGACAAAGACAACAAGCGGAAGATAATGTCCTATATACTGAACGCACATAAACGCAAGTTCACATCTTGTGCCGTGACAGCAGTAATCGAGACCACATGATTTTACACTATGGCCACTATAAAGCACCTGATTTGGATTTTTGTTGTTGTTATTCTTGCCAGTTTCTTTGTATTGTTTTTCAATGCTTCCATTTCTGTAATATTTCGGGTTTGTACTTATTTTGGCATTGCTATTATGTTTCAGAATTTTTTGGATGAGGATTGATAATCTATATTATTGGCATTATTCGAACTACTGTTCTCATCAAAATGAAAACAGTTCCGAATTCAGACGATGACAACGGACAATCACAGTCTGTGCAGTGAACACACCCAAACACATGTTCACCCTAGGATTGAAATGCTGACACCAAAATAGACAGAACTGAAGTTGTCGAAAATTGTCGATCAAGTCCAAATATTGATTGAATTATGTTACGCTGTGAGACTTTATGACACATCATACACAGGGAAATACTAGTCAGATGTGTGAAAATGATCTCCGACAAGCGACCAGTCATCAAAGGGGCAGGGATATACCCAAGATCGACCATCTATTGGTATTTCCATCGTAGATACTCGACTAAGCTCCAATCTCTGGTTAGCCACCTTCCCCCATAAAACCTTCTCAATAAGAACTCATCTTCTTACCAACACTGCAAAGAACTCTCCTTTCTTCCTCTATGTACGTAAAAACAAACAAAACTTCCATGAACAGAGTTTCTTTCTAAGAACTTCCCACCTGTGGAACATGTTACCGTGGGAATGTTTCTCTACAGACGACAGCATGGTCATTTTCACGTCCAATGTTAATAAATATTTTTCGAGTCGTCTTGGGGATTAATCATAGTTCTTAATCCTTTCATAGTATTGTTCAATTATCTGATTGAAAATCTCACCAACCTTTATCCTCGAGTGGCTTTTGGACTTGTTAAGTGGTGAACCATTAGTAAAAATTTATAAAAAAAATCATTCCATGTCCAGGGTTCACAAGTTCAGAGGAAATGAGCGATCTGAAACACTCAAGCCTTTTCTGGTATTTTGATCCGACGAAGAAGCAGTCCAACCGCCATATGGCACGTATTAACGATAACAGATCACGCCAGCAGCTATGCAAGAACGCAACACATATCTATGTTGGGTTATCTCTTCAAAAGATAAATTAAATACATTGTGAATTTGTCATGGTCATGAAGGTGATTTAAAATATTGAAACGACAAAGATGATAACAGAATAAGCAACCATGATTCCAACAGTTAGAAATTGAAAAAATATATAAAATAGAAAGCGCCATCTAAAGATAACTTTATATATCGGATTTTCAAAGTCAGTCACAAATAGCTTTTAAACTGACAAATCAAAATTTGCTTTTGACAAGACAAATTTTTATTGGTTATTGTTGTACCATGTTATTGGCAATATAATAATATAAGTCAGTACAATTTATTCTTTTAAATTACTTAGTTCGTCTCAGATAATCTAAGAATATGAAATATTTTTAAGTAATCACTGAAAAATAAAATTCAGCAAAGGGGAATAACTGAAGAATATAATAAAAGTTGTCTCTCTTACAATTAAACTTTATTTCTTTTTCTGTATAAGTTTTAAAAAATCTGCAACAAATAAAAATTTCAAACTATTATGGCTTCACCACATCACAGGCAACTCCAGATAGGTACAGCTTATATAGAATAAAATCGATATACAGTTTCATTTCTTTGAAATATTTGAAGTTGGCATGAAACAGATAAATGCAATAAATAACATCAAATGTTTTATAGAGGTTTTAACGAAAGTGTAAACATGTGCAATGCTGCATTTTTAGTGGGGTGCATAGATGCATGCTGGTGATGGAAAAATATCTGGCTCGGAGTGAGACCATTCAAGAAATTGGCTGTTCGAAATAATGATAATGTGTTCTTGGATATAAGGTTCCATGCTGTGATTTTGAGCCACTTGAGATTTTACAAAATTTATCTTTATACCATATAGTGCTTCCCCCCCTCCCCCAGCCTCAATCAGTTTTTATGTCCATAGATTAACATCTGATAAATCTCAGGTTGTCTCATGGTGTGGTCCAAGTGATGTCTATATATTCCAGCAGAAGGGGTCAGTTGAGTCTGTTGGGCTGAGAGATAGAGATGGGTTTCTGGGCCTTCACCATGCAGATATACTTTCTCTACATCTAGGTTCTCACCAAATTCTCCAGACCTTGCGCTGACATATAACCATCTCTTTACAATTTGTAAATAACTTGAGTGGATTAAGACTTACTTTAAACTGATAACCAAATAGGGGTGAGATTTTAATAGTCTTAGACTATAAAATCAATTAGAGTATAAGGGAAATAACCTGATGTGTACTTTTGTTTTATTGGCTTTCAAAGTTATCCCCCCTGAAGAAATAACACAACAGCAACAAGCTATATGAAAACGATTATCTTTTTTCCATTTATTTCACATGCAAGACAACTGAACAAAACTCGTTCTTTTACGTAACCTCTGACTCTGTGTGCCCTTTCTTTGGCAGTCAGATTTCATCTCAGTCCGACTCTCTTGTTGTTTCTCCCCAAGTTTATATAATACTTGCTTTACATTTTCCCCAGATTCTAATTAACCTATTATTCACCTTATTGATGTTAGATGAAAGGAGTGTTGTTACTTCCAATTTCTATCCAAAATAATCCTTTTGACTTTTTAAATTATTATTATTATGTTTTCATTACGTGGCTTTCAGTTGAGACGGCATTGTCGGTTTTTGTAAACTAAGCTGCCCCTTGTCTGCGACATATTATTACAACAAGAATGAGTTATTTTTTGGATTATTCAAACTACAACTACTATTCTCATCATAATTTTTATATTCACAACATTTCGGCTGATTTAACCTCCGACCTTACTTTATTATCGATAATAACTGAATAACAAAAATCACCGGCTGTATGTAGACATTGGTTTCCCTTATTCTTCTCAGAATCAGGTACTTACAGAAGGGAGCATGTTAAAGTTGCAAGCATCCATGAGTGAAGGTGTTACATAAAAAGGGTTGTGTTTGAATAGGAAAGTTGGAGTGACACTTAAGGGTCAGAGGTGACTCCAGAACGGATGTCATTGAAACTATGTGACTTCTGGACAGATTTTCTGTCTCTTTTCTGGTGATACTTTAAGCAGAGAAGACATGTCTTGGAGCGGTCTTCAATGAGGGATGGGTGTGCACTATGTAACTAGGTATAGCGAGACAAGATATCCGTCTATCTATCTGTCTTTCTCTCTATCTCTAAACGCACACAAGTAACCTGTCTCTCTGATCTTTTTCTGTTCTTCTCTTTTTAAAAAAAACTTTTTATAAATTAACATCGGCGTCTGAGTGGTTTTGCCAGCAGACAATCCAGAACCTGGTTACCTCCTGTTCATACTAAAAGATGCTCGTCACAACCATCTAAGCGATTTATTAGACATTTCTCGACTTGTATGTACGGGAAGTCTCCCTCTGGCAACACACGGTGACAATGATGATAATGAGACCGATGAGAAGGACTCCACCTCACACGGATCCCATAATATAGATGGTCCATATGCTAACGAGCGCGGGCTATGTTTCTTTTGTTCGTGTACGGAAACATTGTCCATTGTTTTATGCCATCTGTGATTTGGAAGCCGCAAAAATGAACATGCACTGTACTCTAATTCGGGAACACATGTTTTATCTGTTTGAACTGAGCTATAACGTGGTAGAAGCAACCACGGACATCTGTTATGTGAAAACTGAGGCAGCCCACCATAGAATAATAACTAGAGGGGAGTAGAAAGTGGACCTTGGGTTTACTTTCGGCAGCCTCGTAACTCTCAGTTCCCTTATTTTGTCCTTTAGTCCTCACATTCTATGAGTTATGTTTCTGACAAAGGGGGAAGAATTGCTGTTTTCTGGGTCGGAATCTATCCATCTAACACTTATCGTTGTCTAGTTTTTGACTTTGAAGTAGTATTTTTTTTAGCTCCTTACATCAAGTGGCTTTGTGTCTTGTCCAGAGCGATTCTATTAAAAAAAAAAAACCGGAGATGGTTCAAGGAATTTCGATGATCGGTAATGGTCAGCTCGGCTGAAATATGTGGATTTCTAGATTATGCTCCAAGCAAATAATACAAGTACTCCTCGGAGAGTTTTAGTTGAGCTCGGCATCTCGCAGTCCAGTGTGGTTTGTCACCTTAAACCCTAACCCAACGAAAGCACCATCGGTTAATGAATTGTGTCAAAATATAAAATCCCAGTTAATGGATACAACAGGGGCAAGATCATAAAAAACTGTTCATAATATTTGACTTTTATCTCTCTCTGCCAATTTAAATGGTGCTAAAGCACTTTTAAATTCTCAGGTTCACTTAGATAACACCATGGTGGCCATTACTAACTTCATATATAAGTCCTGCAGATACAAGTATTTGCCAAACAGCACATCTTTCTCTTCCACTTTCTTCTTCTTTTCTCCTCAGCATATCTTATATCAAAAGGCTTCAATTTCAAAAGTTATTTGTGTCCTTTTTCCCACCGCCGTCGTTACGTTAATCTTTCAAAATTTAGTGGAAATGCCCTCTTCTCTTCCCTACAGCCTCTTTCTCACAGAACAGACATTGCTAGTCTCTCTCTACTCTATTTTGATTGTAGGTGCTCCACTGAGCTCCAATCTCTGTCCCTCACTCACACCTGTAAAACATTCACAGCACAAACTAGTCTCACTACAACCACTGAAAAAAAAAATACCTTCTCTCTCTATGTAGCTGGAGCTAAACGTAACTTTCATGAGCAGAGTTTCTTTCCAAGAACTGCCCGTTGAAACACCATGGAGCTGCTTCTCAGCCGACTACAGCATAGTCGTTTTCAAGTCCAATATTAACAAATTCTTGCTGAGGCGTCCTCTTAAATAATCAAATTCTGCCCAGATCCAACTATCATCTGCAATCTTCAAGATGTTTGTCTCACCGTTCACCTGACACAAATCCATTAACCGTTATCCTCGACTCAACTTTGAGTCTTGATGAGCCGTGACTCCTTAGTAAATGAATAAATTAAAAAAAATTCCATTTAGCAGTTACATAAATAAGATCTATTTGGTCCCCCGATTTATAAAATCGGGGGACCTATGTTTTGAGGCATTTCTGTCCGTTTGTCCGGATTTTTCTCCGCAACCATCCATTGAATTTCTCTGAAATTTTGCATGAAGTTGTAACTTTGGTCAGGTTAGAAAGTTACATTCTCCGATTTAAAAATAAAATCTGGTTAGCCCCCCCCGCCCCAGGGGGTCAAAAGCCCCCGAAATGGCAAAAAATGACATTTTTTGCCCCATAACTTTTCATCCATCCATTCAATTTCTCTGAAACTTAGCCAAAATGTGGAGGCAATTGTTCCTAATAGAAAATAAGTATCGCTGACCTTGGAAAAAATCTGGTTCACACCCCCAGGGGGTCAAAATTCCCCAAAATTGCAAAAAATTACCCTTTTCTCCCATAACGTTTGATCCATCCATTCAATTATTCTGAAACTTGGCCAAAATGTAGAGGCAATTGTTCTGGATATAAAATGAGCATCCTTGACCTCAGAAAAATTCTGGTTCGCGCCCCAGGGGGTCAAAAATGCCCCAAATTGCCCAAATTTATTGCATTTTACACTCGTCACATACAGAGGGGTACCACGCACGCGCGGCTTGTTTGTTTTGCACTTGCATGTAATCACTCGCGTAGTGATTGGTACATGATTCGGTGAGATAACACAGGCATGTTCAGACTCATGTAGTGATACACAGGTGATTAGAATGCTGTGCATGTGCGCCTTTTTCCATTTCTGGCCAAGGCCAATTTGCACCTTTTACAAACAGTTCCTTTAGAGATGTCACAGCAACCAGATGTCATATCGGGTGCCCCATTTATCGTGGGTGGGTTTCAAATAATAATAACTCAGCCACTTCTGAACCGATTTTAATGAAATTTTGACACGATATAGGTACACATTATGAGTTTTTATGACAAAAGTTTGAGAGAAATAGAGTGCGCGTAAAATTAGTTATGCATTTCAACGTCATTTCCATAATTTTCAATAATTTTGTTCAATCTTTCTCGATATCCAAGAGCAACTGGGTCGCTGGACAATCTCTTCACTCTCCAAGGACCACTGCTTGCACAGCGATTTGGCAGGGAGGCATTTTCGAGCCTTATTGTTTCGACTAGACTGATCAGCGAACAATATTTGGCAATGTTGCGAGACGAGTTCTGGCCTGATGTGATGTAAAGTGGAATGGAAAATAAGCTGCTATTCATGCAGGACAATGCTCCACCCCATTGTGGCCTGCAAGTGAGCCACTGGCCGGATGACACACTGCCCGAGTGATAGATGGGTCGCGGATCACCGAATATACCCTGGCTACCTTGCTCCCCCGACCTCACACCCTGCATCTTTTTTTCTTTGGTGATTCATCAAATCCAAAGTGTACACAACCAAGCCAACAAATATTCCAAAACTTAAAGGAAGAATTCTGGCCGCATTTGTAGAAATTACAGTAAAAATGTGACAGAAAGTTGCCCTTGGATATACCTCGTCTCTCACAATGGCGTTGTGGGACGAGATGGAACTCAGGGACTCGATTCTTTTTCTATATTACATACTTGCCGGCCGAACCATCATGTTTTATATTCTTTCTGGACTCTTCTATGTTGACGAAACTGTTGAATAAAGTTGATTAAAATTGTAGAGAAGATATGTATTATTTGGATTGTTCGGACTATTGGTCTCATCTTGGGTGTTGTTCTCACAACGTTTGGGCCGATATAACCTCCGACCTTCTTCAGGTGCATTTTGACAATGGCTGTTATTGGTGAATAGTGGAAAAAATGTTTTTGTTCTTTTTTCACACGCACCATCGTCATTAAAATTTCAAAATCTGTGATGCACTTTCGACCATCGTCATTAAAATTTCAAAATCTGTGATGCACTTTCGACCATCGTCATTAAAATTTCAAAATCTGTGATGTACTTACGACCATCGTCATTAAAATTTCAAAATCTGTGATGTACTTACGACCATCGTCATTAAAATTTCAAAATCTGTGATGTACTTACGACCATCGTCATTAAAATTTCAAAATCTGTGATGTACTTACGACCATCGTCATTAAAATTTCAAAATCTGTGATGTACTTACGACCATCGTCATTAAAATTTCAAAATCTGTGACGTACTTACGACCATCAGCATTAAAATTTCAAAATCTGTGACGTACTTACGAAAAGGGAAAGGGCATAGAGTAGTTTCCATTTTTGTTTTTGAGATGAGGATTGATAATATGTATTATTGTGATTGTTTGGACTATTGCTCTCATCTTAGGTATTTTAACGACGATGGTGCGTGCGAAAAAAAAAAAACAAACAAAAACATTACATTTTTTCTACTATTCATGAATAACATCTCTCACTCCTGTTCTTGGCCTTTTGGCTAAGATCAAAGTGTAGTATCTGTTCCGATGGATACTGCACCCCATAGACTGGTGTTGTCTTGACCTTCGGGTCTTGATTTATGCCGGTCAATGGGTCTGTCCTGTGCAGTTCTGGGAGGTCCACCTTCCCAGGCTTTGCCTCCCCTCTTTGGGGAGGAGTAAGTTTATTGCTTACTGCCTGAGGCGCCCCTACAGGGGAATGCCGACGGGACTGCCCAGGCAATTTTTAAATCCCACTTTTCTGACCCGACCTTGGGTCACATCTTACTTGTGGGAGTAAGATAAAAACTGGCCTTGTGCCTAACTCCTGGAGAGGAGTAAATCAATACTATTCATGAATAACAGCCATTGTCAAAATACACCTGAAAAGGGTTGGAGGTTATGTCGGCCGAAACGTTGTGAGACTAACACCCAAGATGAAAGCAATAGTCTGAACAATCGAAATAATACATATTTTCAATCCTCATCTCAAAAACAAAAATTCAAAATATTTTAATGTAGAGAAGATGTTTGTCATTTTAACCGATAACTTGGTGGCCCTTTTTTTTCTTCATCTCAAACTTGGCGAGTCAGAGGCATACAGACACAACGACGCTACTACAAAATGGCTATCTCCAACAAGCATCTTTCACCTCCAACCTGTACACAATCAAGAAAATAATCAGTGAAGAAGAAAAATATTGGAAAACGAAGATCAGAGATATAAGAATTAATTAGAATACAAGCAATAAAAAAATATCAATACATGTTAAGCGTTTAAAAATCAAATTCAAAATTTAAAACATGTGAAATACTTTTTAATATTTCTTTTCAAAATTTACTTTTTCAGTTAAAACAATCAGCATATTTTATAAACTTTGTAAAAAAAAAACACAATAATTTTTTTATTTAAAAAAAAAAATGAGTTTAACTGAAGGGATTTGACTTGTAAATTAGCATGTTTTTGTTTTAAAATTTTATTTTCTCTGAAAAAAAAAAAAAGAGGAAAATATCTGAAATACTATTTTAAAGCTTGTATCAAAACATCTGATTGTAAAACGGTTCTTGTAAAAATCAGATCCCCAAAAGAGTACAATGTTAAGAAGTTATATTGTTAGTTCTTGTGTTTGTCTATGTTTCTCGCCTCTACGTGACTTACACATTATTATGTTATTTATTTACTCTTAATTGATCACAAAAGTTAAACGACGTTGAACCTGGTCAGTATTAAAATGGGTGACCATTTGGGAATACCAGGAGCTGTATGTGCTCTCTGCTTATCTCAGCATTGTTTCCAGTCGTCCTGTATTACTACTTGCTACTGGAATCAGGCAGTGCCGACTCAGGAGAAGTGTGGTTGGGATTGCGCAACCCTTGCTTCACAATTACATGTGCAGACACCCTTACAGAGCGTATCCATTGTCTCTCAAGACTAAACGGAGGCCATGAATATTTAAATCAAAAATCATGTAAAATACTAAAATGAACTTTAAAAAAATTTAATTATGAAAAAAATAATCCACGAGAATGTTTTTAAAGTCAGCCATTTTAATTTTTTGTAAATAGCTTAAAAGAAAGAATGAATTACTTCATGACCCTTCGAAATTTCAAAAGAAATTCGGAAGCCTTTAAACTGTTAAATAGTCATTTAAACTGCCTTTAAAATTCTTGACAAATCCTTATTTAATTAAAAGATTGAAAGTTTTGGAAGCTTTTTACATTAAATAATTAAACAGAGATGAAAGCACCATTACTGTAAGAAAATTAGTTATATTTTTATGAAAATTTGGTTCAATTAATAATTTAATAACCAAACGATAGGGTAATAATTAAATTTAATTTTCAGAATTCTATTTTTAAAAAAAATTGGTACCCCCTCTCCCCCCAGCATAATTAAGAAAAAAACGGAAGTAAAAGGACTTCCGAGTAACGCAGAGTGGCGGGGGTAGTAAAATATATACGTGCCAGAAAAGGGAAGCTTTTGGCAGAGAAACTGAATTGTTTTACACGATCATCATCATCATCATCATGATCATCATGTGGTTTTGGTATTTAAGGTGCTGCAAGTGTCCTGGACCCCGGAGTGGGCAACATCAGGCAATGTCTCACTCTTGCCCTCCATGCATCCTGATCCGAAGGGTTGATATGCTGCATGCAGTCAAATCACTCTTACACACTCAAGCCATGTCTTCCTTTGTCTACCATGTTCCCTAGTGCCTGGAGTTGATGCAAGAGGTGGTACTGTACATGGCCAAACCATCTGAGACAGCGAGCGTGTAAGGCATCAAAAACACCACTAATACCAAGCTTCTGATGAAGTACGGCTGAAGGGATTCTTTTCTCCAGTTTGTAGCTGCACATCTACCTGGTCATGGCATGGTCATTATGCCGCAGCCATTGCAGATCAGAAGCGTTTGGAACCAATATCTCACAGCCATGCAACATGGCGGAGCGAAACCAGGCCGAAAAGATTTTGCTCCAGATCTTGAAAGAAAAGTGGCTAGATGTAAGGAATGGTAGCATCTTCCTGAACCTTTCGCAAATAACCCAACAGCGAGCAGTGATAGCATGTTCGTAACCACAATGAGCATTCAACATGTCACCCAAGTAAAACAAAATGCAAAAGAAATTACACTAGAGATTTCTAATTTGTTGCACATAAATGTAAAATGTAATATTAACTAATCAGCATGTTATTCATTAGGCCAGAAATTGCAAAAACAAACAAAAAAAAAACATTGTTTCTTGTTTATTTTGCTGCTTTGTTTTAAATGTTCGTATTTTCAGATTTTTTTATATTTCAGTTCTTGTATTTTTATTCACAAATGTTAAAATATAACAGAAAACTAACAATCAAACTTCTTAACTTTGTACATTTCTCAGGATCCTACTCTGTACACATACCGTAAAACAATAGTTCTCAAATATACGAATGGAAAATGGGAAGCAAATATATATATGCATATATATATATATATATGCATATATATATATATATGTATATGTATTTATATATATATGCATATATGTATATATGCATATGTATTTATATATATATGCATATGTATATATGCATATATGCATATATATATATATGCATATGTATTTATATATATATGCATATATGTATATATATATATGCATATGTTTTATATATATATGTATATATGCATATATATATGTATATATGCATATGTATTCATATATATATGCATATATATATGTATATATGCATATGTATTCATATATATATGCATATATATATGTATATATTCATATGTATTTATATATATGCATATATATATATGTATATATGCATATGTATTTATATATATGCATGTATATATGTATATATGCATATGTATTTATATATATGCAGATATGTATTTATATATATATATATATGTATTTATATATATATATGCATATATATATATGTATATATGTATTTATATATATATATATGCATATATATATATGTATTTATATATATATATATGCATATATATATATGTATTTATATATATATATATGCATATATATGTATATATGTATTTATATATATATGCATATATATATATGTATATATGTATTTTAATATATATATGCATATATATATATGTATTTATATATATATGCATATATATATATATGTATTTATATATATGCATATATATATATGTATATATACATATGTATTTATATATATATGCATATATGTATATATACATATGTATTTATATATATATGCATGTATATATATGTATATATACATATGTATTTATATATATATGCATATATATACATATGTATTTATATATATATGCATATATATATGTATATATACATATGTATTTATATATATATGCATATATATATATGTATATATACATATGTATTTATATATATATGCATATATATATATGTATATATACATATATATATATAAATACATATGTATATATGCATATGTATTTATATATATATGCATATATATATGTATATATGCATATGTATTTATATATATGCATATATATATGTATATATGCATATGTATTTATATGCATATGTATTTATATATATCATATATATATGTATATATGCATATGTATTTATATATATATGCATATATGTATTTATATATATATGCATATATATGTATATATGCATATGTATTTATATATATATGCATATATATATATGTATATATGCATATGTATTTATATATATATGCATATATATATGTATATATGCATATGTATTTATATATATATATGCATATATATATATATATATATGTATATATGCATATGTATTTATATATATGCATATGTATTTATATATATATATGCATTTATATATATGCATATATATATGTATATATGCATATGTATTTATATATATGCATATGTATTTATATATATATATGCATATATATATATGTATATATGCATATGTATTTATATATATATGTATATATGCATATGTATTTATATATATATGTATATATGCATATGTATTTATATATATATGTATATATGCATATGTATTTATATATATATATGTATATATGCATATGTATTTATATATATATGTATATATGCATATGTATTTATATATATATGTATATATCCATATGTATTTATATATATATGTGTATATCCATATGTATTTATATATGCATATGTATTTATATATATATATGCATATATATATATGCATATATATATATGTATATATGTATATGTATTTATTTATATATGCATATATGTATATGTATTTATATATATGCATATGTATATATGCATATGTATTTATATATATATTCATATAAGCATATGTATTTATATATATATGCATATATGTATATGCAGATGTATTTATATATATATGCATATATATATTTATATATGCATATATATATGCATATATATGTATATATATATATATGCATATATATGTATATATGCATATGTATGTATATATATATATATGCATCTATGTATATATATATGCATGTATGTATATATATATATATATGCATGTATATATATATATGCATAAATATATGCATATGTATGTATATATATGCATATATATATGCATATGTATGTATATATATGCATATATATATGCATATGTATGTATATATATGTATGTATGTATATATATGTATGTATATATATATATATATATATGCATATATATATATATGTATATATGTATGTATATATATATATATATATGCATATATATATATGTATATATGTATGTATATATATATATATATATATATATATATGCATATATATATATATATGTATATATGTATGTGTATATATATATATATATATATATATATATATATGCATATATATATATGTATGTGTATATATATATATATATATATATATATATATGCATATATATATGTATGTGTATATATATATATATATATATATATATGCATATATGCATATGTATGTATATATATACATAAAATATTGGCACGACTTTTGATCCCCTGGCGTATCTGTATTTGATCAACTCTCTTAAACGTTTTTGCACAACTACAAAGTTACAAGATAAGAATAAGCAGAAGCAACAATTTCTTTATTATGAAAAAATGGTAAAATAATGATATGTCGCAGCCAAATAAGAAACATAGGCACAAGTTTAAATACCCAGCGCCTAGCTATAAACGGTAGGACGTGTCAGTCACATGACTATCTTTCTCTCTCGTCCTTACGAATGCCCGAAAGGAAAGGACATTCACTCAGCATCCTTGTCTTTTCTACGGGTTCTTTTGAAATGACAAGATGTGACATTCGCACGTCCTAAGGAGATGAGTATTTTTACCCATTCAATAGACACGCCCTATGTAGCCATTCTTTATTCTCACAGGCGCATCTCTCTCACTTCTTAACAGTTAATCCAAACCAAAAATACACGTAAGAAACTCACTTTCAATTTGTCATACACATGTACAGCATCTTCTCTCGCACATCACATACTAAATAAATCACATCAGCGAAATGAATTGAACAGAATTAATTTATTTAGGATACAGAAAGACCAGAGGAGATCACATAGCAAGCTCGGAGAGATTTGTTTCCAGCCCCTTCTTAAGAATAGACACATAACACTTTTGGAAAAAGTGGGAGACGTTTACGAGTATTGCCAAACTAAATTCTTTCCTTTCTTTTTTATTATTATCAGATATTATTGAGATTAAGCCTCGCCTTGTCTGCTCATAACATTTTAATTTGCACATGTGATTATTCTTTCCTTTTTTTTATCATTATCAGTTATTATTAAGATTAAGCCTCTCTTTGCTCATAAAATTTAAATTTGCACACATGATTATTGAAGAGAGATGGACACACGTACGTTCACTTTTATTATATAGATGTTATATGTTTACGTATATATTCAGGCCATGGTCAGAAATCCGATAAATCTGGAAATCCCGACCACTTCCAGGCGCAATTTGCCGGATATTTGGTCCAGTACTTGTAATAATGTTTCATCTGCAAATTCCTCTTATGCAAAAAAGAAAAAAAAGAAAAAGAATGGAATTGTTGAAATGCAAAGATGGCAGAAGGAAACAAGAATAGTGCTCAACATTTTAACATTTTTCAACCTTGATTTTCCAGTAAGTTCTGCTCAACTTGTAATTACAAAATAATAAAATAAAATAAAATAAAAAGTTAGTAGAAAGAATATTTAAAAATAATCATTTTTTTTTTCCGCGTCCCCGAACGAAAATTTTGTTCTGGGGTAAATTTGCATGCAAAAAAACAGCTGTCACTTTTTTTTTTCTGTGATTCAGACAAAAAAATGTTTTGTAAAAATGACGACTTTAAATCCAAATGACTAAAATAGTCAATAGTTCTGGTAGATTTGTCCACCGTTGCTCAAATAATATTAAATATTTTTTTGTTTTAATTTTTTTTTGTTTGCGCTGCTTATAATTCACTTAGGTACACATTTTTGTTTTTGAAAACAAAACAAAAAGGGGGAAAAAAATCTCTTTTTTTTTTTTTTTTGAAGAAAAAAAAATGTCACTCCTTTTTTTTCTTTTAATAAGCGCAAGTAAAGCATGAGTTAAAGCCCTTGTTTGAACTCTTCTGTACAACTTCCTTTTGTTTCCCTTTTAGTGTATCGACTGGGAAGCTTGCCCAAGATCGAATGAAGCTTAATACAATCAAGTCTAACCAGAAGTATTGTACTTATTGACGAGTTATTATTGAAGTATTATTATTCTCATGTATGTGGCAGCGTAGGTTGGCACGTCACTACTGGACTAATAACAGAGACACAAACGAAAAGTAAGCCCGGAAGAGTTCCAACAAGGACGATAACTCATGGTTGACTAACGACAGTTCTGATGAAGATTTTGAAAATTTTTCACAACACTTTTTTAATATTTGTTTATTTCAACATTAAAATTAAAGTCGTCAACGGGTGGGGATGGGGAAGGAGAGAAAAGGGTGCGGTGTGTGTGTTGGGGGCGATTTGATGTACGATGTTTGTATGGTGTCCTCCTTCTCATACTAAAAGACGGTCGTCACAACCATCTAAGCGATTTATTAGACATTTGTCGACTTGTATGTACCGGAAGTCTCCCTCTGGCAACACACGGCGACAATGATGGTAATGAGACCGATGAGAAGGACTCCACCTGACACGGATCCCACGATTATATAGATGGTCCATATGCTAACGAGCGCCGGGTATGCTTCTTTTGATTGAGAGTGACTCTCGTTGGCATGTTTACCATTCTCTCGGCGATCGTGTTCGTAGGGTGCTCTCCATGTGCTTACAATCAGTGGTGGCATCGTTTTCATGAAATCTCTCCCTGCAAAAAGGGTGAAAAAAAGTTTTAAAAAGATAAAATTTGGTGCAGTGTCATTTCCGGTTCAACTAAATATAAATACAGAGGTAAAATATGTCAGTTCAAAATAAATTAACAGGAAAACTTTTTGATATACTTACGTATTAGGCAAAAGTAGGTATCTACATAAAAAATTAGGGAAAATTATCGAGTAAGGGGTTTGTCAGGACAACCTGGCATGAGGATACTTCTACCCTTACTGACCAAATAATCAAAATAACATCCCCTCAGCATGGCTACACATTGGCTCATACGAGGAATGTTGCATTTTTTCCTAGTGATGCTACCTCTAGTAACAGCACTAAGCTGGAGACTCCACCAGACCAGTTAAATTCTTGTCTTGGAATCCGGTAAGACAAAGAAAAGACCACAAAGAAAATAAACTATAACATAGTTAATATACTTATGTATCAGGCAAAAGTAAGTATCTGCATGAAAAATTAGGGAAAATTATCGAGTAGAATTTTAATTAAAAATATAAATCAGTTTTGGAGATGGCACGGTGGCTGAGTGGTTAAGACGCGGACTCAAAGCTCGCAGGTTCAAATCCAGTTTGTTCCACAAAAACACTTTCCTCAAAACTCACACCTGACCTTGTGTCTAACCTCCTGGAGAGGAGGTAAATAAAATGTTTGAAGAGTCAGCCATAGAATACACTCCACTCGATGTGGTAAAAGAGCAATCGCTCATGGATTCTTCATAATTTAATTATTTATCGTTTGTTGTCGTATTATTTTGATTCATCATTCTCACTAGCGAAAAAAAATGACAGACTGACTTATCTCCCCTGTTTTACGTAACTCTTGCATTCGTGCCAATGGAAAATCGGAAAAATATGATAAAACGGTGCTTCTGTATTACAAGGTCGAACCTTTTTTTTTCTATCTTCAATTTTGAAGAGTCAGGTTTGAGAAGTAGAGAAGAATCTTAAAATAAACACTCGAATATCTATGTATCTCATAAATAAATCAAGTGTTAGACCCAGGAAGGGGACCCTTGATCTCTGAGAGCTGACTGAACTAAAAAGAAGAAGAAAAAAATGATTTTGTATTATAACCCAAATTTGGGTAAATGTTTACTTCAGGGTCCTAAACTCAATATTACACACAAAAAAAAAAAAAATTCCATATGTGCGTGTACTCTGGCTCTGCCAAAAATAGCCTAAGCTGCCCCATCGGCATTCCTCACTAGAGGCGTCTCAGGCGATTGGCAATAAACCAATCCCTGTCCCAAAGGGAGAAGGTAAAGCCTGGGAACGTGCACCATGCTTCATTCATCGGTGAGACAGCCCCTCTTTACTAGAATGATGCCATAGACGTATCCTAGGCTAGTATGACTGTTAACAGCAACTTGGCAAAAGTCTATTATGTCGCCGCAAAACAGGATGTGGTATCAGTACAATTGGTACCCTTGATTAACCTGACCACTAACCCTCAATCTGGTTTGGTGTATTGACCCCCCTCCCCCCAAACACTTAAGTTTAATGGTTGCATTAATGAAGTATGTTTTTTTTTCTAATTTTATTTTTCGGAATGGTATCAAATCTTAGAGAGGGTCCAAAAAAGAGTCTCTTATTTAATAGGACCCACACGTATAGCACGTGTCCCATTGTTGGGCGTGTTTGCCCCCTCAACGTAAACTCCCCTGAACAACCCGACAATCAGAAAAATCCCACCCCTTCACTGTTGAGGTTCCCAGATGCTGGAAAGCTTTCTACTGTAATAGCTTCTTTCCTTGAACTACTAGCCTTTGCAATTCATTTGCTGTTCCCCCTGACTGTAAAATATGCAAACATTTAAATGTAATGTAAATAAACACTTTGTTGCAAAACTCCCCACTTAGGATGCCCCTATAAACATGGCATCTAATTCACAGTAGCCGCTTATGTCTCAGTGGCAATGTGCCTTGTTTCGGGTGAATAAAAGTTTAAAAAGAAAAAATTATACCGATTCTACATCCAGTTTTGCACAGCATAATAGACTTTTACCAAGTTAATATTAACGTCGCTGCGTTTAATCTTTGGGGTTTGGCAATATCAAGTTTAGGACCCTAAAGTAAACATTTACCAAAATCTGGAACATTCTTATAGTTTTATTGTGCATCCTCGCTGCTATATGAACCAGTACTAGAAAGTATTGGTATTTGAAAAGACATTCTGAAATGGATAGTTAGACTTGGTGTCATATGTCAACTAAGGTACCAATTTCAGAAAGTAGTGATATCAACGACACCTCACTGTGATCGTTTTAAATCAACTTGGCCTCGGTGGCCTGACAGATTGTAATAAAATTCTGGTCACTGAGTGGATGACTGATAGACACAGGTTTGACATGGACTGAGGACACATGCACACTTCCAGCTTACAGAACAAAAAAAAACTCATCTAAATAATAAAGTGAAGCCGGTCTATTTCTTGACATTTGTCATCTATAGCTTTCATCCTCCAAGATCAATATTTGATTCTGACTAGCCATTCTCTTTTCTTAAACGTTTGTGCATGTTAAGAACAATAAATTTTAATTTGATTTAATTTCTTTGCAAATATACTTTATCCTGCAATGGATATTTTTCACAAGGAAGCCATCTTTCTTTCAACAGCAAATGTAAATTACAAATAGAAAGTTTTGACAATACGAAATAGGAATATGACTGAGGATAATTTACGATAAGTAACACGTGTTGGCGTATTCAATGAGAAACAAAAACGAAAATGACTTGACTCTCAGACTTCACTTCTCATTGTGTTCGTATGGAAGAGTAATGTTGGGATTGCTACAATTTTATTCTGTTCTTTTCTAAAATAAGATTTTGAAAGTTAAATTTAATTATTACAGTATTCTTTTGGTCATTAAATTATTAATTAAACCAAATTGTTCTAAAACTATAACTAATTTTGTTAAGGTAATAATATTTTTTAATCTCTATTTATAAAATTATTTGATGTAAATTGCTTAACATTTTTTTAAATGCAAATATACTTTATCCTGCTCGGAATATTTTAACCATTTATTTTCATGTTAGGTAAACATATGTCTTGGATGCAGTCAACACGATTTTAATATATGCAAGAGCAGATGAAGCATCAAATGAAAAATGGACCCTCTTCTTCCAATGGGAACTACTTTGGAGTAGTAGTAATAGTAATAATGATAATAATAATAAGATATACATGAGGATTTGTTAAGAATTTTAAAGCCAGTTTAATTGACTTTCTATTCAACAATTTAAATGTTTCTGCATCTCTGCCAAAGTTGGAAAAGGCATGAATTAATTCATTCTTTTTTTCAACTATTAGGAAAAGATTAAAATAGCTGACTTGTTTATGAAGAAAGGACATGGTGAATTTAATTTTGTAATTATATTTTTAAATAGAATTTTTTAAATTTATTTTTATTTTACACTATTGCATTTTTGATTTTAAGAAAATATTTGATTAATATTAAATAAAATATTAATCCAATGTTTTCGTTTTATTTACACTATTGCATTTTTGATTAAAAAATATTTGATTAATATTAAATAAAATATTAATCCAATGTTTTCGTTTTATTTACACTATTGCATTTTTGATTAAAAAAATATTTGATTAATATTAAATAAAATATTAATCCAATGTTTTCGTTTTATTTTACACTATTGCATTTTTGATTAAAAAAATATTTGATTAATATTAAATAAAATATTAATCCAATGTTTTCGTTTTATTTTACACTATTGCATTTTTTATTTTAAGAAAATATTTGATTAATATTAAATAAAATATTAATCCAATGTTTTCGTTTTATTTTACACTATTGCATTTTTTATTTTAAGAAAATATTTGATTAATATTAAATAAAATATTAATCCAATGTTTTCGTTTTATTTTACACTATTGCATTTTTGATTTTAAGAAAATATTTGATAAATATTAAATAAAAATATTAATCCAATGTTTTCGTTTTATTTTACACTATTGCATTTTTGATTAAAAAAATATTTGATTAATATTAAATAAAATATTAATCCAATGTTTTCGTTTTAGTTTACACTATTGCATTTTTGATTTTAAGAAAATATTTGATAAATATTAAATAAAATATTAATCCAATGTTTTCGTTTTATTTTACACTATTGCATTTTTTATTAAAAAAATATTTGATTAATATTAAATAAAATATTAATCCAATGTTTTCGTTTTATTTTACACTATTGCATTTTTGATTAAAAAAATATTTGATTAATATTAAATGAAATATTAATCCAATGTTTTCGCTTTATTTTACACTATTGTATTTTTGATTAAAAAAATATTTGATTAATATTAAATAAAAATATTAATCCAATGTTTTCGTTTTATTTTACACTATTGCATTTTTGATTAAAAAAATATTTGATTAAAAAATATTTGATTAATATTAAAGAAAAATATTAATCCAATGTTTTCGTTTTATTTTACACTATTGCATTTTTGATTAAAAAAATATTTGATTAATATTAAATAAAATATTAATCCAATGTTTTCGTTTTATTTTACACTATGGCATTTTTGATTAAAAAATATTTGATTAATATTAAATAAAATATTAATCCAATGTTTTCGTTTTATTTTACACTATTGCATTTTTGATTAAAAAAATATTTGATTAATATTACATAAAATATTAATCCAATATTTTCGTTTTATTTTACACTATTGCATTTTTGATTAAAAAATATTTGATTAATATTAAATAAATATTAATCCAATGTTATCGTTTTATTTTACACTATTGCATTTTTGATTAAAAAAATATTTGATTAATATTAAATAAAATATTAATCCAATGTTTTCGTTTTATTTTATACTATTGCATTTTTGATTTTAAGAAAAATATTAATCCAATGTTTTCGTTTTATTTTACACTATTGCATTTTTGATTAAAAAATATTTGATTAATATTAAATAAAATATTAATTTAATATTTTCGTTTTATTTTACACTATTGCATTTTTGATTAAAAAATATTTGATTAATATTAAATAAAATATTAATCCAATGTTTTCGCTTTATTTTACATTATTGCATTTTTGATTAAAAAAATATTTGATTAAATATTAAATAAAAATATTAATTATCAAAGTTATGTTGATGCTCATTATTTTATTAATATTGAGATATGCACACTGAAACACAAACAGCAGACGTTTTGTGAGAAGATGAACTTACGGTCAACAGCGCTAACAACTTTGAGCCAAGCATTTTCATAGCGCATGTCATGAGAATTTCCGGCAAGACATGTGTATTTTCCTTCATCATTGTACGTTACATTTTGGATGTGGAGAACCTCGGGATTTGCACCAGTTTGCAAGAACTGAAAAATTAAGAAGACAAAACGTTAGTCATTTATTTTTGTGGTAAGTAAACATATGTCTTGGAGGAAGTCTTGGAGGATATGGAACATCAAATGAAACAGGGAAACATCTAAAATGAGTACTCTTCTACTGGGAACTAGTTTGCGGTATACATAATAATAACAGGAAGGAGATATTCTTGACCCTTCATAGGCTGAACAAAATAAGGACTTAACAGAATACTAGGAAACTAATGACCATGCACAATGCACTACACCTGAAGGAAAGTATTTTGGATGATTTCGTTTGGTTATTAAAAAGTTGTAAATAGAGTGCACGTGTGTTTGGCCAGGTCAACTGGAAGACATCGGTGAAGACGGAAAAGCGTCCCTTTTGTTTGGCCATTGTTTTGGGGTCCGTATTCTTTTACATGGTCCAAATAAAGACTTATTATTATTATCATTATTATTATTATTGGAAATATAATAACGTACTTTGCTAAAATTTATTCCCAAAATTACTTAGACCCAGATGACTGGTAATATGAAACATTTTTAAATAATCAGCTAAAAATTAAAATCAGCAAGGGGAATAACTCATATTTTTAATTGAAGACTATAAAAAGAGTTGTCTCCTTAACAACTAAAATTTTATTTCTTTTTCTGTATAAGTTTAAAAAACGTGCAAACAAATAAAAATTACAAACTAAAATGACTTCACTGGATCCCGGGCAACGCTAGTTAAGGATAGCTAGTACGTTATAGAAAGAAACTATCAGTTAAATATTTGACATGTCTGTGAGTTTTCAAACTCAGATATTCAAAAGAGAAAACGAAACAAAAGGCATTTATTTACCACAGCATCTTGCGTAGTCCCTCTCATAGAGTTAGAGTCTCGTGACACTTTTTTAAACAGCCATCGAATTTTGGCTGAGGGGTCATTAGGTACACGGCAAATAAATGTCGCTGATTCGCCAACACTTTTTGTCACGTTTTCTGGTGGAATCACTTTTAGCATTTTCACTTCTGAAAGAATAAAAGAAAAAAAACGAAGAATTAAAAGCAGCAATTCTTTGATTTCTTTGAGTAGAGTCAAACAAGAAGCCGACGGAAAAATGCAAAGCCATGCCTGCGCTTCTTTACCGACCGCCTGACTGCAAACATAGTTCTTCTTCATCTTCTTATTGTCCGTGTTGGGATACTAATTTTTCAGAAGGGCACCAACTCCCTCTTAGACAGGTTCCAAAAAAAGTGTCTCTTATTTAATAGGTCCCACACTGTCTACCAGTGCTCCAGCCCCTGTCCCATCGCTACAATGTTATGACCCTATGCTTGTTTGTCCCCTCAATGTAAACATCCCTGAACAACCCGACAATCAGAAAAATCCCACCCTTTCACTGTTGAGGTTCCCAGATGCTGGAAGGCTTTCTACGCTAATAGCTCCTTTGCAATTCCCTCCCTGCTCCCTGTTTCCCTGACTGTACAACATATAGAAATTTAAATGTAATGTAAACAAATACTTTGCTGCAAAACTCCCCACTTAGGATGCCCCTATAAATATGGCCTCTAATTCACAATAGTTCCTTACGTGTCAGTGGCAGTGTGTTCTTAGTGGCAATGTGAGCGTAAAGTCATAGTCCACGATTTACATACATAATAAAAATAACACACAGATACCGACAGGATCTGGAATTTTATTTCTATTTGATTCTCAAAAAATGTCTAAAATTTCGGACTTAAGCTTAAGGAGCCCCAGAAAAAATTCAAATTCAAGGAATCTTGCTTAATTGGTGTGTAATAACAATCGGTCAGCATTTATGCAAATCAGAAATATTTAAATTTTCAAATTGGAGGTTGTGGCTATTTAGGATCCTGTGGATTGGTCAATAGGTAACCCAATTCCTGCTCCCTTAGTAGTCACATATGCCAGTCTATATAAACCCAAGCCTATTGACCCACAGTCTCTTTTCAACTCCACCGGGACATAGATGACTGTTTAATGACAGAAGCCCTCGAAGGTAGTTGCTGGCAGTCAAACCCACTCCTTCTCCACCTTCCATGTTACGCACCAAATTGGACAAGATTTTTTTTTTAATGGAAATAACTCCAAACAAGGCATGAAGCCACTTGATGTAAGGAGCTAAAAATAAAAATAAAAATTTCAAGATCAAAAACACGCCAATGTTAGATGGATAGATTCCGATGCAGAAAACATCACTTCCTACCCCATTGTCATAAAAATCCCTAATCGAATGTGAGAACTAAAAGACAAAATAAGGGAAGCATGAGTTACGAGGCTGCCGAAAGTAATCCAAGGTCTATTTTCTACTCTCCTAAGAGTATACAAGCGACTTATTGAACATGGGTGTGTGTGAGTGTGTCGTTGGGCTCCCATTGTTAGTGTCTCTACATCTGAGCTAAATTCTAGTCTTTCATCTTCCGAATCTCAGCTAAGACTAACTCCATCGCTCGACCCTTCTCTGTTATTCGCTGAGATCATTCTCTGTCAGATCATTTTCTCTCGGGCTTTTCCTCCGTTCACCCTTCAACAGCCAGCGTCTCCCGAATATATCTACTCTCTACCAGAAATCATAGACGTCCGGTTTTTCTAAGCTTACTTCCACCAGGAATTAAATGTGCCAGTCTTCTTTCTCATCCCTCCAAATTCTATCTCGACCCCCCTCCCCCCAATCTGTTAATGGCTAACTGCCCATGGCTTCGTTTTGTCTGTGAATTTCAATCGATCAGACAGTTTTATATTGTCATTCATTTCCTAGCTAATCTTTCCAGGTGGTCCTGGTTGTGAGAGTAGGGCCACTCTATAGTATCACAAATGAAAAAATCCGAAATCCAATTATTAATGGATATTGGAAGACTTTAAAATAAAGAGTTGGAGTCGGATATTTTGGAATTTTTACACATCACTCAATAAGTTCTGCACCTAATTAATAAAGCAACAACTTTTAGGAAACATTTGACTATGAATGGCAACACCGTGAATAATATGTTACAATAAGCTTGACCTTGTGTCACATCTAGCCCTCGTGGGGAGGTAAGTAAAGACCAATTTTATACTATGATTTTTTTTTATAATATGAGTTTATGGAATAAATTTAATTGACACAATTATGAATTAATTTGCTATGAATTCCTTTTAGAATTAGCGAAAAAAGCTATTATATATATATAAAAAAATAATGTGAAAAAAAGTTTATATTGTGTTATAACTTTTTATTATTTATTTTTTTATTTATTTATTTTTTGACGTGTAGGAATATAAATTGTTCTGTAAAGAAAAATAGTTTTTTCTTGTTGATGGTATGGAGAACAAAATTTTCGACTGATCCTTCAGTCTTCATCGGTGTTTGGGGTTTGCGTGTGTACGGTGGGAGGTTTTCCCAGGCAATGAGGGGGAAAGAGTAGAAAAATATATATAAGCTCTGTTTATCGTATGGTGGGTCATTAAGCTTCTATTTTTATTGCAAGTTTGAACCTATGATCCGTATTGAAAAACTGAAATTGTTGTATTTTAAGAATTTAAGAATGAGTTATCTGATCGTCTTTGATTTTAGAAACCTTCCATTCAAAGGAGAAACCTTGACTCTTCCATAATATGATGTAAAAAAGATTAGCTTTTATATAAACATTCTTGATAGAGTTGACAGTTGTTGTGGCAGGTGGTTTCAACTTGAGCTAAAATGAAAACAATGGTTACAGCTGCGGACTGTAGACTAGGCATCCTGGGTTTGACTTCTGACAGGGGCCACTGCATCACTTTCACTAATACTCTTAGAAAAGGTATGGACCAAGGCCATCCCTATAACAGGCCGAGAGATCTAACATTTGGGGTCTATTACTGGAGGCAAGATTTCCAGTGATTCAGTAGAAATCGTTTTAGCTGCTAATACTTTACACTCATTGGTCTGAGAAAATTTCATTCTGAAAAGGGGATTGTAGCCTATCAAATTTATTTCAGCTGAGATTCTGTATTATATCATAAATTAGATTTGGAGTATTTTGTAAAAAGTCGAATGTTTTTTCGACATTATTAATTAGAAAAAAAATTAAAACAGTAGTTCATACTATTTATATTTCTTTTGCCAAATTTGCGAGTTAGTTTTATATATTTTGTAAAAGTTTCATCTTTTTTAAGGTTTTCTTATCATATGGACAGAGTCGTTTATTCAAGAAATACCATTTTTATGCATTTGCCTTTGTTTATTCAAAGTTACCTGTCTTTTAATTTATAGGAATCCATCAATAATTATCAAATTTATACAATTAGATCATTGTGGTTCTTATTATTTGGTATGTAAAACACATAAAAACATCAAATTAATCTCACAGGGGAATTTTTCCTCTGTTTTTCTCTGTTGTACCAATTATCTTAGAAAATTCATATTGACTTCAATAAAATATTCTGATCGCCTGGCCTATTGTAATGAACCCATATATCCATATATCCTCTCACTATCTATGGATTACATGGAAAACTAGACACTTGAGCCTTCGTTATGCAACTAAGAGAAGTAAAACTACGAAAAGAACACCAGTCTGTCTCTACTTACTCCGACATTGTTTTTAGTCATTCTGGACTTCTATTTGTCACTGGTACGGTTGGAAATTGCGTTACTCTTGCTTCACTAGAGACACCATGTGCAGATACACTTGACAATACTGAAAGACGGCCAACAAGCATGCCATGCAGCCATCTTTCAGTTGTAAGCGTTCTTTTAATAGTTTGATTATATTTTGTTTTTGTTTATTCGGAGTGCAATCAACTCTCTCAACAGAATCTGGAAAGTTGTCATCAGGAATGAGAAAAAACTCAAAGTTTTCAAGGCATTGGTCGAATCCATCCTACTCTATGGATCAGACTCTTGGACACTAAATGTTGCTCGATCCAAGGAACTTGATAGACTATACACCGAAATGCTACACGTCGTCAACAACATATCATGGCAAGACCATGTAACAAAGAAAATGCTGTATGATTTTTTCTTTCCATGCATATCTGCCATTGTTGGATGCCAACTTATAGGGTTGGCTGCACATGTATCTCCACATGATCAACCTGCTGGAAAAGTGCTTCTGTGGTTCCCAGAGGTCAAGCTAAGTGCTAGGAGGCCTCATATCACAATCAAGACCTTTCTAGAGAAGGACACTGGCTTCTGGGATTGGAGCTTCTGGACGCAATAAGTGAGTGAGCATCATTGCACACGACCTTTGTGAATATTTCACCATCAATTGATGAATGACCTAAGAAGAAGAAGAGTTTTGTTGAAGGGAGATAATTCGGGAAGTTTATTATAACAAGGGCGATCACAATTAAACTTGTTATTACATTCACACGTGACCGACTACAAGAAACAATCGTGAATAACGTTGTTGGCGAAATCATAAAGCCAACATTTGCCCATGCATGGAGTATTATTGCCACATCTGGGATGGTGCACCTACTACTAGTTTCTCCCTCTTGGACAGTGTACAAAAAAAAGAGCCTCTAACCTAACAGGTACCGCACTGTCTACTAAGCTCCAGCCCCTGTCCCATCGCTGCAATAAAACAAGCATAGGGATGCAACATTGCAATGTTGCATCCCTATGCTTGTTTTACAAGTACTTTCATGGTATGTGCTCCGACGAACTTAATGCACTTGTACCCCTTAACGTAAGTACCCTTGACAAACCTGACGAGCATCAAAACCCCACCCCTTCACTATAGAGGTCCCCCAGCTGCCGGAAAGCTTTCTCCTCTAATAGCTTCTTTCCTCAGGCCATGCGTTTTTGGAATTCCTTCCCTGCTCCCTTTCACCCTACTATACTAATATGCAGAAATTTAAATGTAATGTGAATAGGCAACTTGTTGAACAACTCTCAACTTTAGATGACCCCTAATCACAGTAGCCCCTGATGCCTTGTTTTGGGGTGAATAAAAATAAAATTCTTTTAATTACATTGCACAGCAGTTGCATTCTAACATACCTCCCCCCCCCTTACACCTTGAGATATGTCGAGGTGTAAGTGTTAAGACCTAAGTGAAAATTTGTATAATTTGGATTATTCGGATTACTGTTTTCATCTTGAGTGTTATCCTCATAAAGTACTAAGTAAAATTCAGTTCTAAGTGACAGTCTTCTGAAGGTTGAAGGTTCAATCCTCAGTGCGGGTGATACTAGGAATTGCGAATTACTGAAGACTTCTATCCGGCTGACGGAACGAGAGCATGCTAACCCTGTGGATTAAATAAGGTGTTCTGTTCAAGGTTTTGTGCAGATTCCCACGTTCGACAGAAAGATTCCCAAGTTTGACAATATACACCTGAAGAAGGTCGGAGGTTACATCGGTCGAAACGTTGTAAGAATAACACTCAAGATGAGAACAGTAGTCCGAATAATCCAAATTATACAAATTATCAATCCTCATCTCAAAAATTCAGAAACGAAGGTTGAGTTATAGTAAAGTTTCAACGTATGTCTGTTACTTACTTGTGACGTCCACTACGTAGGTGAAGTTCAAACTTCCCAAGTCATTGGTCACTAAACAAGTATAGTTACCGGCATCTTTGGATCTAATTGATGGAAAAATGAGGTTAAACTTCTGCTGCTTGACCTGAAAAAGAATGAAAAAAAAAAAAAAAAGAAGTGAACATGTGTTAAGAAATGCGAACGGGAGCACTCGAAGACGGCAGCCTTGTACCAGACTGACTTGCATGTGGAACGAGAAATTAAACAAGATGAAATTTTATCTTTAAAACAGGATACGAAAAGCATGATAGTAAATAAGAATTATAACCTGAGATGTAGGTCAGGGGGTGTGGGTCGACGTCATATTTAGAATGTGACTATGATTGTTTTGATAATTTCAAGGTTGAGACTAAAATGAAAATATAAACATTTTATTGTCCGTATTTTAGATTATGCCGATTTAAGAAATGTGTTAAGAAAAACAATTGCAGAATGACATCAACGATCAAGAAGGGATTGGGGAAAGCAAGAGAGTGAAACTTGCGATTACAACGAGCAGATGTTTCAACTTTTGCTCCCACCAGTAGGGGTTGGGGAGTTGACTGAATCTGTAAGCCAGGATTGTATCAAGAGAATGTTGACATTCTACTACAACAAATTGTAAGCTATAAAAAAAAACTAGTTTTGATTCTTAGTTTTTGCCATACACCTTTTGATTTTGGGACGAGTAAAAGAACGGGGCATAACATGACACATATTTAACGATTAAGCTCTCTGGTAGAGGAAATAACAGTTTCCACTTGGCACAAGAGGCTCACTATATTTGATGTTTAGGTCTACGAAGCATCTTAAATAAAGTTCATGTCCTACGTTTCAAATACTGACCTTCAAATTTGAGATGCTTTTTACGCCTCGTCCATCTCTTGACCAACTGATAGTGGGTTTCGGGTGACCGTTGGCCGGACATACTAAAGTCAAGGATTTTCCCTCAAGGGCATTTATGGATGATTCACCTTTCCGAGGTTTCGAATTTCGTTTCCATACTGGGGCTTTTGGAGCTGAATAAAACATAAAAAAAATAATAGAATTATAGTATTTGTGAAATGGTAAGAAAAGTAAAGATAAGATAAATAACAGTAGAAATAGTTTTTACTTACCAAAAAAAAAATACATACATCTAATATGACATGCTGAGCTAATGTCCACCTAGCGAAAAAGGGAGATAAATATGCATGCTTCAAAAGATGCCGCAAAGCATTGGACCGGACAGAACAGAATTGGGTGCTTGTTTACTTGTTTACTATAAAATATCTTGCAAGTTCAGAGCGTTAAAATCCATTTTTAAGATAAAGCGTGGTTGAAACTTGTAACTAGAGTTATCTCCCCCTTATTTGACTCTCCTAAAATAAGAGATAAAAAAGATTTTTTTTCGGCTCTACAAGCACCCAGAACTGGTTCAAAATAATCTAATTTACGATATTGACATTATTTGTTCTTTTAAAGGCCGTATAACCATACATAATTCCCTAAAAAAAAAGATCTCCCCCCCCTCCAAAAAAAAAGAAGAGTTTTTGGCTATATTTAAAAGTCTGTCATGGGGCTTGCATTAGTGTAGAATAACGATCTGAATGAGAGGAGTGTATCTGGTAGGATGTTTTCCCAATAGAGACATTGCATGTTGCAGGAATGCAGGTTACCCTAAATAGCCTTCAATCGAGTGCAATTTAGCTTCTCTACTTGTCCATTACTTTCTGGGTGGTATCTACTTGTTTTTGATGTTGCATTGCCCTTTTCATGCAAGTAGTTTCTGCATGTTTAGTGGGGTGCATAGATGCATACTGCAGACGGCAGGCCTGCAATGGGAAAACATTTAGATAAGAGAAAAGACCACGCAAGAAACGGGTAGACGTCTTTGAAATAGTAATGTCTTCTTGGATACAAGGTTCCGATCCATGTGGATCATATCTGGCACACCAAACATTGAAAATAGTTGGTTTAGGCAATGGGTAACAGTTTTGTTTGTCATACCTTTGCAGGGAAAGGCAAATGGGAAAGGGGAGAATTTGTTGATTGCGGTAAGTATTTGTTACCATGTAGAGATGATGGTAAAGGTCTTTTAACGTCTATATTCAATTGTTGGAATTTCTTCGCAATAGTTATGGATTTTGGTTCTAAATACTAGCAGGATGTACAGGCAGTGGCGTGCAGAAGTCTGGTTATGCCGTGGTGATGCCCGGGGCCAATTCCTTAATTGTATGCCAAAAGACTCAAATATAAATCCTAGTACTGAGAAACATTATGAGAAAGGGAGATAGTTTGAATATGATTGGATGATCGCCACACACCCACTTTGGGTCCCCTCTTCCCTTTGCATGCCACTGCGTACAGGAATTTGTTAAAGTTTTTATTTGATTTAAGGAGAATGGGAGATTTCTTGCTCTGGTTAAGTGGAACAAACGTCGAACTCTAGAGCGACAAAATTGGAAGTGTAAATTACGTAGCCCATGTAGCGCTTGTGTGAGGGTGAAGGTGCGGGAGAATGCACCAGTAATATTATTTTATGTTCCTGGACAATGAACAATGCTGAATTTAAATTAGGACACATTCTATCGTTCTTTATCTTGGATTCCTTAACGTTGTCAATCATGAAGCTAATACACCTTTGGCCAGCTATGACTCTGAAGTGTTTGCCAAGCAGGAAGTGACGTAATTTTCATAGAGCTCCAATTATGGCACACACACACACATATATATATATATATATATATATATATATATATATATATATATATATATATATATATATATACACACATATATATGTGTGTGTGTGTGTGTGTGTGTGTGTGTGTGTATAGCAATATTGAGTGATTTCAGGTTAATGCTATAAAGAAGGAATTACAGTTGTGTGATCTTTCAGGGATATTTAAAAAGAAGTATCTGAACTCACTGGAAGATCTCATCTGAAAGCTCACAATACTGTCGATAAAGTAAGAAAAAGCAGAAATAAAAAATATATTGCAAATCGAGATTTGGTATTTGTCTGTCTGAAACCGAAACTATACTATTACCTCTATTGTTAAAGTGAAACACTCTACTTGGTGACGGCTTCCGATTTTGAAATCAGAAATTGAAAGCGGTGTTTAAAAACAGTTATATTTTAGGTCGGATGATTTTTTGGGGGGGGGGGGGCAGGGGAATTAATAATTTGTTATCACCATTTCGTTTTTTTAATTATTAACACATAAGAAAGTCAAACTGGTTTTTATAATTGAAAATTAATTTTTTTCTTTTTATTACAAATAGTCAAATCAAACTTTTTATTTGGGAGGGAGGGGTGGGGGCTTCGACTTTTTTTAGGCGATTATGTGTGTTTTTACGACCTTGTCACAACGAGTCAGGGTTATTCGTAAAAGAAATTTGGTTAACTCTCTTAACGAAATGTTTAAAAACTAGTGAAATTAAAAATTGCGCCAAAATCTAAGCAGTATAAAATTATTAGGGACTGTTTTTTGATAAAAGCCGCTTGTTAATTTCCGATTTCAAAACCAGAAGCCATTACTAAGTAGACTTTTTCACTTTAACCACCTCTATTAATCCTTAACCATTATACTATCTTTTAATGCTTAATATAAAGGGGAGTGTAGTATTTGCTCTGTTAGCATGATACCATCTTTCCAGGCATTGCCTCCTCCTTTGGAGGTGGATAGTGTAGTATCTGTTCTATTATCATGAGACCATCCTCCCGGGCAATATCTCCTCCTTTGAGGGTGGTTAGTTTAGTATATGTTTGTGCGTCATTATACCGTTCCCCCAGGCATTACCTCCCCTTTTTGTTGTGGGTGGGGGGGAGTTGGAAGTGTAGTATCTATTCTGTTGTTATGAGACCATCCACCCAGATATTACCTTTTCCCTTGGGGTAGGTAGTGTAGTATATGTTCGTTCATCATAATACCACCCTCCCAAGCATGACCTCCTCCTTTTTTAAAGGGCGGTTAGTGTAGTATCTGTTCTGTTGTCATGAGACCATCCTCCAAGGCATTGCCTCCTCCTTTGGGTGTGGTTGGTTGTAGTGTAGTATTTGTTCTGTTCTCATGAAACCATTCTCCAAGGGATTACCTCCTCTTTTGGGGATGGGTAGTGTAGTATATGTTCTGTGGTCATGATACCATCCTCCCGAGTATTACCTCCTCCCTTTTTTGAGAGAGGTGATAATGTAATATCTGTTCCGTTGTCATGATACACTCCTCCCAGGCATTACTTTCTCCTTTTAGTGATATACTAGCAAAAATGATGAAGACATTTATCAAGATGCCTATAGAGGCATATGTAAATAAATAAAACTGTCTGAACGGAGAAGAAAAGGCATAAACGTTGATTTCTCTTACTTTTGGAATTTTTCCTTCTGGATCTCCGATTTCTGTCGCAATTGGCAAGGGATAAACACAGCAAACAGACGAGAAGGGCCAGACCGATTCGCGTTGGTATTGACATATTCATGGTTACGATATATTTATTGTTTTAGTTGCTGGAAAGTGGACAACATGTGAAGCTTACTCCATCCTGAAAAACATCAAAATAAAAAATAAATTAAACATGGTTCCTATTTTGAATTATCTTGATTTTTGTCATGTTTTATCTTGCTTTTTGTCATGTTTTATCTTGCTTTTTGTCATGTTTTATCTTGCTTTTTCACATTTTTTTTTTACCCGTGACCTGTTGGGTCACAACCACTACCAATATTTATCTTATATTGATTTCATTCGAAAATTCATAAGTTCATAAATTGTGACATATTTTTTCAGACGATTGTGTCGCATAACTAAAAATAAATTCCGTTACTTTTATAATAATAATAATAATAATAATAATATCATCATCATCATCATCATCATCATCATCATCATCATCATCATCATCATCATCATTCATTCATTCATTCATTCATTCATTCACATTCACATTCACATTCACATTCACATTCACATTCATATCATATCATCTGTTGTACAAGACCCATGATCAAGAGTCTAGCACATGTGTGTGTTGCGCTATGCTCCATGCCAGTGAAACCTGAGCACTGACAAGGCCAGACCTCCAATGTCATAACAGGGCAATACTTGGACGGATTTGTAACATCAAGCCAAAAGATGCTTTCACTGTGCAGACAAGTGAGTTGCTGGGGAAACTTGGTCTTGCAGACCTCAATCCTATCTTGAGGGAGAGAAGACTCTACGGACATATCCAGCAGTGCAATCAACTGTGCACTAAACCTACGAGTCTCTGGTAGGCGCGGAGTTGGCCGGCCAAAGTTGTCTTGGAGGGAGCTGACAGAGAGAGATCGCAGAGACTGGAGGCTCTTAAATGCTGACCCTCAGAATCGACAAAAATGGAGATCTACAGAGATGACTGCTATGTGTGCAGCTAGCCAGCTGTCTGGACAGGGGCCCACTGGTGTGGACATTGGCCCCAATCCTGCACGATAATCAAAAGAGCGATGCTGATGCTGATAATGATGATGTTTATTATTATTTACTCACTAGGAGTTCTCACACTGGTCATCTGACAATAACCGGCAGTGTTCCCTGGAGTCTGAGTGACAACAAGTCTCCCCAGATTTCCAGTACTCTCCACCTCTTTTGATAACCATTACAAATGACTTTGCGTTATTGCAACAGCCACTCACTATTAATTTCTCGCTGGCAGCGGCCATTGGTCTTCTCTGGGATTTGGGTGGCAATAAGCACCGCGAAGGTCCCAGTACTCATCGCACTCTTCCAGTGGAGGTCTGCTTAGTGCTATCCCTCTTTGGTCTTTACATCCACCTTGACCCTTCTATAACTATTTTGTGTGGTATCAGCCGAGGCTGGTGCCATCACTTTATTTTTCATTTTTATTTATTGGAAGGGGAGGTAGTTTTTATTTACTCCTCTCCAGAAGTTAGGCACAAGGCCAGTTTTATCTTACTCCCACAAGTAAGATGTGACCCAAGGTCGGGTCGAGAAAGTAAGGTTTGAAAAGCCAGCGCCCGAGAGGTGAGCAATCTGGCCATTAAAAATTGGCTAGGCAGCCCCGTCGGCATTTCCCGGTAGGGGCGCCTCAGGCAGTAAGCAATAAACTTACTCCTCCCCAAAGAGGGGAGGCGAAGCCTGGGAGGGTGGACCTCCTAGAACTGCACAGGACAGACCCATAGACCGGCGTAAATCAAGCCTCGAAGGCCAAGACAATACCAGTCTATGTGAGACTTATTATTTTGCCATCTAATTTACATATGTGTTTGTGTGTACACATGTAAATTAGATGATGATGTTGAGAAAAAAGATTCACTCTTTCTGATGTTAGAAAATTTTAGAGAGTGTCTGAATTAACAGAGTGATAAAAATATTTATTATTAAAAATAAAAAAGAAACAAATAAATAATGAAAACGGTTTTTGATTTGGAGAAAAGAATAAATCTTATTTATATATATTATAAGCAAACCAGAAGAATCCCCGACTCAAAGTCTGCAGCAAACAGTGTCCGGTCAGATTCAGTTCCTGATATTAAACTTCATCTGTAATATAACTTCCGGCAAGAGTTTCAGTGTCTCAAATTTATTAATTTATTTATCAAATTGTTTGGTGAAAGTACAAAATAGTAAACTATGACCCCCCCCCCCACCCGTGCATGTCATTAAGAATGGCTTTCGAAATAATCACATTATTTCAGCACGGTCAGTAAACTTCAGAAGATTTTTTAGGAAGCCATTCTTAACATGGGGAGGCTTTGTTAACTATTCTGTGATTTCACTTAACAATTTAATAAATAAATTAATGAATAAAAATTAGTACAAAACTTGACAAACCACAAGAGTAAGCGGCCCAAAACAGGAACTGAATTTGACCGGACACCGTTTACTGCGAACCTTGAGGCGGGGATTCTTCTGGTTTACTTATATTATAGTATTATTTTTAAATTAATAATAATTTTTTTTAGCAAAAATAAAATAAAATCCTAGCGAGAAATAGTAATAATAATTAAAAAAAAAAAAAAAAAAAAATATTCTGGAGAAAAATTCTTTAATTAAGTAATATGTGTTACCTCCCTTGAATTAAATTTATTGCAAATCTTGGTGCTTATGCAGATGAGCGGACCATTAAAAAATGTTTAAAAATTATTTTTTTATAAAAACAATATTATATACTTATTCAGTGTTATCTTCTTACTCACTGTGCAAAAAAGTAGAAAAAATTATCCACTAGAACTTTAATTACAAGTATTTTTCCATTCTGTGTATCGTAACAGCGACTCGTTCACATAGACGCCATGTTGTTTTTTATTATGATTTCGCAAGTTGATTATCTCCCCTACGAAATCTTCTTTCTTTAGAAACAAACTGAAGTCTCTATGAACGAATCGCTGTTACGATACGCAGAATGGAAAAATAATTTTAATTAAAGTTCTAGTGGATAATTTTTTCTACTTTTTTGCACAGTGAGTAAGAAGATAACACTGAATAAGTATATAATATTGTTTTTATAAAAAAATAATTTAAAAAATTTTTTTAATGGTCCGCTCATCTGCATAAGCACCCAAATCTTAAATAGTTGATAAATTCTTGATTTGTTTTCTCTCAAAATTGATTAAAAGGGAAAGCAGAAAAATCCCTCAATAAATTCAAGATATTTGGATTTTTTTAAGACGCTCCCCGCCACTTAATATACCCCCGCTATTCAAGGGAGACAACTTTTCAGCCACTTTTGCTAAATAAAATTAACAAAATAAGTATGTATAAGGCATGTGTTTTTTTATTGAGGGAGATAAAATTGTGTTATCGTGGACCAGGGTTGTGAGTCTTAGAAAATTCACAAGGAAAGGTGCACTCAAACACGCGTGAAAAGAGTTAAAGCGTAAAGAATTTAGCAAGCCGAAAAGTTGTCTCCCTTGGCGGCGGGGTTATTCTTAGCGACCGACTAATTTTAGCACTAGTGGCGGGGAGCTTCTTAAAAAGATCCAAATATTTTCTTTAATCAACTAAAATTCACATGGCTAGGAGCAAAGTGTAGTATCTGTTCCGATACTACACTTCATTTTTACTGTCCTCAGTGACTGAGGTAATTTACATTTTTGTCTTAATTAATCCAGTCTGCCCCTTTTTGGGGAGCTGGATTTTCCTCACATTAAAAATAGACCTTGTGTCTAACTTTGCCCTCGTGGGGAGGTAAGTAAATAGGAACTAAAATTTGCCATTCGATATGAAGTGAGAAATAGAAATAAACAAACAAATAAAAATAGGAATCTGTCATTTTTTAGAAGCCAGAACAACGAAGGAATATTTAAAAAAAAATTTTTTTTTTTTTTATTTATTTAAAAACGACATAGTTTCGTCGATATAACGTCATCTTCAGGTATTATTTACCTCCTCTTCAGGAGGTTAGGCACAAGGCCATTTTTATCTTATTCCCACAAAGTAAGATGTGACCCAAGGTCGAGTCGAGAAAGTGGGGCTTGAAAAGCCAGCGCCCGAGCAGCCCCGTCGGCATTCCCCGGTAGGGGCGCCTCAGGCAGTAAGCAATAAACTTACTCCTCCCCAAAGAGGGGAGGCAAAGCCTGGGAGGGTGGACCTCCTAGAAATGCACAGGACAACCCACAGACCGGCGTAAATCAAGCCCCGAAGGCCAAGACAATACCAGTCTATTGGGTGCAGTATCCATCGGAACAGATACTACACTTTGATCTTAGCCAAAAGGCCAGGTATCTTCAGGTAGGTATTTACTCCTCCCCAGGAGTTAGGCACAAGGCCAGTTTTATCTTACTCCCACAGGTAAGATGTGACCCAAGATCGGGTCGAGCAAGTGGGGTTAAAAGCCAGCGCTCGAGAGGTGAGCACTCTGGCCATTTAAAAATTGCCTGGGCAGCCCCGTCGGCATTCCCCGGTAGGGGCGCCTCAGACAGTAAGCAATAAACTTACTCCTCCCCAAAGAGGGGAGGCGAAGCCTGGGAGGGTGGACCTCCTAGAACTGCACAGGACAGGCGTGCAGTATCCATCGGAACAGATACTACACTTTGATCTTAGCCAAAAGGCCAAGAAGCCCAATTACTAATTTTTCTTTTTTTTTCTCGGGACATGATGTCACTAGAAGAGTCATTTGATAAAAAAAAAATAACCGTTTAAGATCATACAGACTTCTAGTGACATCATGTCACGAGGAAGAAAAAAGAAAAAACACAAACTGTTTCTATGCCTAAAGATGACGTTATAGCGTCGAAACTATGTTGGTTTTAAATAAATAAATATTTATTTATTTAAAAAAATATTTCTGCGTTGTTATGGCTTCTAAAAAATTACACATTCCTATTCGAATTAACACAATGATTACATCAACAAAAAAAAAATCTCTGAATAAATAAAAAGTTTATAGTTTAAAAACAATTGTACAATTTAGCAATACATGTTACCTTGAATAGAAGTTATTGCCAATTAGAAATATGGGTGCTTGTACAGAAAAGCGTTCGTATTAAATTATCAATACCACAAACACACACACAACAAAACAGTATTATATACTTACACAGCAAATTAAAATAATCCTCACCAAAAGTAGGAAAAATGATCGAGTAGAATTTTAGGGTATCTTTTATGGGTATCTTTTATAATAATCAGTACGCTGAAAATGCTAAAAACAAAAAAACAAATATACAACAAATAAAAGTAACTGTAGTCGATAAAAGTTAATTTAAAACTGACCTGTGATATTTGTTTGTATTTATAAACCGTGTCAATTGCTATTTATTAGGAATCAATATTTTCGTCATAGAATCATTAGCCACGAAGAAAATGGCGACCGTCTTTCTGAGAAAGCGAGGCTGGATCGACGGCCATGTTGCTTGGTAAAAATACGTGCCAAAAATGAACAAGAATTTTTTTTTTACATCTATTACAAACCCATTTATAGTACGTAAAAACACAAACAAATTTCGGTAAATTTATAGAAGTGCACCTTTCGTATTTCGATCCCTAAAAAAAAAAGTATCCTACTTTTTGGGGCAAATTACATGTAAACAGCCTCAACAAATATCCGCTATGAAAAAAAATTATGAAATTTTTTATTATTTTTGATTTTAGGAGGGGGGATCACTTTCCTATATAAGTTATACGTAAAGTGAGCACGCATTTGTTGGCCACCGAATCTCACCACTCGTATTTCGACCCCTAAAAAAAAAAGTTTCTACTTTTTTGGACAAATTACATGTAAACAGCCTCAACAAATATCCGCGCGCGCGCGGATATTTGTTGAGGCTGAAACTTTTTTTTTTAGGGGTCGAAATACGAGTGGTGAGATTCGGTGGCCAACAAATGCGTGCTCACTTTACGTATAACTTATTATAGGAAAGTGACCCCCCTCCTAAAATCTAAAATAATAGAAATTTTCATATTTTTTTTTCATAGCGGATATTTGTTGAGGCTGTTTATATGTAATTTGCCCCAAAAAGTAGAAACCTTTTTTTTTTTTTAGGGGTCGAAATACGAAAGGTGCACTTCTATAAATTTACCCAAATTTCACAGGTAGGTAGGAAATTATCTAATCTCGACGTAGCTTAAAGTCACTTGTTGCATATTTATTTTTATAACCCCGTTCTCGTTCGTTAAATAGCAATTGACACGGGTTATAAATACAAACAAATATCACAGGTCAGTTTTAAATTAACTTTTATCGACTACAGTTACTTTTATTTGTTGTATATTTGTTGTTTTTTTAGCATTTTCAGCGTACTGATTATTATAAAAGATACCCGAATTTTAATTAAAAATAAAAATCAGTTTCATCGTATTTTGATTACTGCTATTGATTTATTACATGTTAATATGACAGACTGGGTTACCTCCCCCTGAATTTTGTGTTTTTCGCACGAATCAATGGCCGACCTGATTAAACGATATAACGGATTTTTATTTTTTATTACAATTCTACTTGATACTTTTTACTAATTTTTGGTCTACGAACCTATTTTTGCTTGGTACATAAATATATCAAAGAGTTTTCCGGTTAATTTAATTGGAACTGCGAATTTCAGCGTTTTTCATATGCACGCTTCTCAGTACAAGCACCGAAATATTTACTGAGTTTTTGTTCTCAAAATTGACTGCAAGAAACATTTACAGAAAGAAAAATCAATAAATAGAAAATATTTTCTGAAATTTAACATTCGGAATTGAAAGACGAAAAAAAAAAAATAGAAAATATTTTCTGAAATTTAACATTCGGAATTGAAAGACGAAAAAAAAAAAAAATTAAAAGAATCAGAAGCATTGGGTTTTATGTTAACACAATAAAGCACATTCTCTTAAACCAGGGGCGGGCAAACTCCGGCCCGCGGGCCACATCCGGCCCGCGAAGGCTTAGCGTCCGGCCCGCCACTCTGCTAGGCTTTATTATTGCAATCCGGCCCGCGGACCTCCCAGTAAAACTCATATCATTTTGTGACATAGACGTAAAAGTAGGTTTCAATTAAGATTTACAGTGGGATGGAAATGTATAAATATCAGCGAGCGATGATGCATGTATATTTCATTTTTCTTTAACTATTAAGAGATAAAAATAGAAAAAGAGAAAGAGAGAGGCAAAGAGGAAACGTGAGACGAGGAAAGGGCATCAAACATAGAACCTATGTGAGGTGTGTCAAAACGAATGCTACTTCCCCGTCATTACTTTTTATGATTCCAAAATGGCTCTTCGTCGGCGCCTTTTATAACATCACATGCAGAATTTTCTTGAGAAAAAATATCAGATTTTTTGTACAATTTATTCATAGAAACAAAATATAATAATTCTGAGATTTCGTTTTTCACTCTGGCCCACGATCTCCTTCCAAAAGTCACATCTGGCCCTCACTCTGAAAAGGTTGCCCGCCCCTGTCTTAAACATACATGAAAATATCTCTTCCCAAAGCTGGACTTGTCTAAAAAATGTCGACGAGTTTACCTATCTTGGTAGTAAAGTTGCAAAAATAAAATTCAACAGAGACTGAGGTAAAGGTGCCAATAGTCAAGGCCTGAGCTGTACTGGTTGCAACATGAAAGCAATCTGAAAGTCAAATCTTTGGAGCCATTGTTACGTGAGTTCTTGTATATGGAAGTAGCACCTGAACTTTCACCCAAAGATTGGAGAAGAAAATTCTAAGAGCTGCTCTTAACATCTCCGGAAGACAACACCCCAAGAGAGAGCAACTCTACGGACACCTTCCTCAGATCTCAGCCTTGATCAGAGAGAGGGGAGAATCAAATTTGCTGGACACCGCTGGAGGGTTAAAGATAAAATCATCAGCGATGTTCTTTTGTGGATGTTAAAACAGGGATATGGCTCAGTGGGGGGGGGGACCACACAGAACCTGCATCAAGCAACTAGCAGAAGACTCACAATGCACCTATGTAGACTTACCAGGTGTGAGGGAGGATAGAGCCAGCTGGCGTGAGAGAGTCAGGAGGATAAGTGACACTGATGAGGATAAAAAGAATCAGGAAAATTATTCTATAATTGAGCAGTATGGGTTACCTCCCTTGAATTTAATTTATTGCAAATCTGAAATAGTTTATGACTCCTTACTTTTTTCTTCTCAAAATTGATTTAAAGTAAGAAAACATTGAAAAAAAAAACATCCTTCAAAAAACAACAAATAAAAAAATATTTTCTTTATTTCTTTTTAAAAAAATTAAAAATCTTCTATTCTAAACAGGGTAAAAAAATTAAAACATTTAGGAGAAATCATTTTACAATTAAGGAATATGTGTTACCTCCCTTGAATTGAATTTATTGCAAGGTTGAAATAGTTAATAAATTCTCGCTTTTTAAAAAAGTTCCCGATTAAATAATAGTAGGGGAAAGCAGAAAAAGGACTCAATGAATTGAAAATATTTTCTTTATTCAATTAAAATTTCCTATTTAATATGAAGCGAGAAATAAAAAAAAATGAAATAATTTCAGGAGAAATGATTCTACAGTTCAGCAATGTGTTACCTCCCTTGAATTTATTTTCAGATTTGCAATATTTAATGAGATTTGGTTTTCTTTTTCCAAACTGACTACCCCCCCCCCTTCACACAAAACAGTGAAAGAAAAATTTAATAAATAGAATTTTTTAAATTTTATCTACATAAAATTTCACATTCGAAATTTAGACGGGGAAAAATAAAAGATTCAGTCAAAACAATGCTCTAATAAAGCGACATGTGTTACCTTCATTGGAATAAATAGTTCAATCCTGCGAGGGCAGAGTTAGATACAATGTAAGTTTTTAATTTGGAGAAACTCCAGCTCTCCCAAAAGGAGGTGATATTTTCCGGCCTCATAAATGAGTAAGTCACCGCAATGTAGCAATCTTGTGCTGGTTTTACAAGTACTTCAATGGAATGTGCTCCAATGAACTTGCTGCTTTAGTGCCCCCTCGACGTAAATACACTCAACAAACCCGACAATCAGCTAAATCCCATCCATTCACCGTGGAGGTCCCCAGATACCTTCTACTCAAATAGCTTCTTTCTTCGAGCTGCTGGCCTTTGAAACTCTCTCCCTGCTTCCTGTTTCCCCGACTGCTCCGACATGCAGAAATTTAAAACTAATGTGAACAAACATCTATATGCACAGCTCCCAATTTAGGATGATCTTAACTTTCACCCGAATTCTCAGTAGCCCCTTACGTCTACAGTGGAAACTTGCCTTGTTTGGGGTGAACTTAGTTAAAAAAAGAAAAAGAAAACCCAAATAAATTTGGACTAATTTCCCCACTGTGTAATTCTGATTTTGTTTTAACTGGAATTTGGGGGCATGGCTTGTGTTTTCGTCCACGCCGTCGGTCAATCAACTTTATAGGATTGGGATAAATGTAATCCTATATACTTAAACAGGCAAGATTTATATCCAATTACATATTCGTGTCACTTCTTTTCTTTTAATTTTAACCACTTAAGTTTATTGAGTATGTTTGGCCTCTTTCAAATCCTTTGATACATGTTATTACCCTACTCGAGAGCACCAATAATGTTTGTATGAATAAAAATTAATGCTAAAAACAGATCTATTTGTTATTGAGCACTTTTTATAAACACTGGAGTTTCATTGGATAAACATCTAGGAAACAACAATAATACATGTACTATATATATTTTATTCATGTTTTCATACTCTCTCTCTCTCTCCCTCTCTCTCTCTCTCTCTCTCTCTCTCTCTCTCTCTCTCTCTCTCTCTATATATATATATATATATATATATATATATATATATATATATATATATATATATATATATATATATATATTCCCGAAACAGTTTTTCATGGTAAACAACTGATGATCCCTTAAAATAGCGTTAGAAATAAACTAATATAATAACTGTAAAAAATAAATTGACTTACATGAGTGATTTTCCACTGGAAGACTATAAGTTTTTTTTTTTTTTTTTTTAAATATAGTTTTAATGGTTGAGAAACTTCCGAGACTATATATATATATATATATAAATTCAATAAATTGAAAAAATATTTTGAAACTTTTTTCCTCAAAAGTTTATTTCTCTTTAAAAAAATGCAGCAAAACAAACAAATAATTCTGAGAGTAATAAAATGATTCAATTTTTTTTAGGCTCAATTTTAGTTTATTTGTTGCAAGGTAGATTACTTTTCTAAGTTATATAACCCTTTAGTTTATGTTGTAGCAAGGGAGAGAACTTATCTAAGTTTTATGACCCTACTTTGGTTCATGTTGTTCTAAGGGAGATAACTTATATAATTTACATTGTCTTTCTTTAGTTTGTGCTGTTGCGAGGGAGATAACTTCCATTGCCCTTCTAATGCTGACAAAGTAAGGGAGATAACTTATTTCGAGTTTTTGCTTGTATCGTGTAAAAATTCTATTTCAAACATTTTTCGGTGCAAGATTAAATTTTGACTGACACAAAAAAAAAAAAAGAAAAGAAAAAAAGAAATCTCTTTACCCGTACGGAAAGCATATATCGTATATAAAAAATCACGTAATTTTTTTTTTTTTACAAAAATTAAATTTTATATATAAACGTAAACGAGGATCGTCGATATATCGACGCCATATTGGACATTGTGTTTGGCGGCCAAGTTTACAGGTCAAGGGAGATAACTCCAACTTGTCCGGCAAACACAATGTCCAATATGACATCGATATATTGACGATCCTCGTTTATCCATAAAATTTGATTTTTGTTTTGTAAAAATTAAACAACAAACTATTTGATCAATTTACGTAATTTTTGGTATACGATGTATGCGTTCCGTTACGGGTACGTACACCATAAAGATATTTCTGTCTTTTTTTCTTTCTTCATCTCGGTCGAATTCTTAATTTGCACACATTTTCCTATTAAACAAAAATTTAAATGGTTTTAAATTCACGACTTTTTAACGCCCCATTCTCCTTTTGAAGCGTTTAAAAATAATTAACATTTAACATTAGAAATAATTACTATTAAAAAGTAAATATTTTGAATTCTTTAAATATTGAATATGGCAAATAGATTCACGATTTTTCGCGGTCACAAGGAAAAAGGAAACTGGTAGGAACAGTTAACATTTTTTGGTGCTGTTATAGATGACGCGCCTGATTTCCGTAGCTTCGCGTCGGCAACGATCGGGCAGGTCGCTGAAGCGTCCGAGAGTTGCCGAGACGAAAACGCCAAGACTTGCAGGCGATAATATAAGACGAATAAATTCAAAGAAAAAATACATAGATAAAAAGATAAAAACCGAACAAACTGTATAATTTTTAACATATTCAAATGAACCATTTTCAATCAAATGTGTAGAAATAAAAAAAAAATTAGTGGAGGGATTTGGTCAATGTTTTCTTTTTCATTTGTTTCGTTGGTTTTCTTTTTTTCTTTCTTGCTAACATAAAACAAAGAAGGAAATAAAAATGGTTTAGGATTTAGGGTTCCCGTTAGGGTTAGGGCTCCCGTTCTTAGTGATAGCCAAGCCCTGCGTTCAAACTGTCAAGCTCTAACTGGAAGACTGGCAGACGCTAATATAAGACGAATAAATACAAAGAAAAAATACATTGATTAAAATCAGTTTTTTATGTGAAAATAATGTTTTTTTTTGGGGGGGGGGTAACATTTTGTCAATGTTTTTTTAAAGATATAATCAAGAACAAATGTTATTATTCCGTCAGCGTTCGGGCGCTTCCGTGACCTACCCGATCGTTGTCGACGCGAAGTCACGGAAATCAGGCGCGTCATATATAACAGTACCGTTTTTAAAACTTAATTTTTTGGTCGTGTCATTGTTTCTTAATCTTTTTTGTTCTGTTTCATTGTTTCTCAATGATTAACTGTATTAATTGAAATCCCATCTTCAAAAAAACAAACAAACAAACAAACAAACAAACAAACAATTTCTTGTTTTTATAAATAAAAAGTTTGACAATTATTTTTTTTTTTTAAATGGAAAAATGTCTCAAAGCAGTTGTTTCAAAAAATAAAATTGAGATAAGTTATCTCCCTTGTAACAGCAATACGAACTAAAGAAAGGGGCTTTGTTCATATAAATGAAATCTCCTCCCTTAAAAAAAGACACTTACCTATTTTATCAAAGAAGTTTTTTATTTCAGTCTCAAGCCTAAAAAAGTAGAAAAAAAAAGGTTTTAGAATATAATTTGAATACATATAAACGCGACTGATGTTAAAAATTATATTTGTCTGAGTTTTATGCAGATTATATATACATGTTGTGGTTGTCAAAATGTATACACCTTCTCTCTCTCAAGCTATGGGTGAATTAGTTTGAGTTTGTTAATACTTAACAATGCGGACATATGGAAGCGGTTAGCTCCCAAAATAGCTGCCAAATTTTAGCGACTAGTTTTGTCTGTGTTTTTTTTTGCAGTTATGACGGGCCGAATTAATCCACCGTGCAAAGTTGTGCAAATATTAATTAGTTGTCTGATTTTTGTGAATTATTTTCTTTATTATCTGAAAAAATCAGAAAACAAATGGATATTTGCACAACTTTGCATGGTAGATTAATTTTCCCTGTCACCGCTGTGAGAAACAAACAAAATTAGTCGATAAAATTTGGCAGCCATCTTTATAGTTAACCACTTCAATACAACCAACAATGCATACTGTGAAATTGGAAGGTCAGGTTCAAATCCTTTCGGATCTACCACATTCATTTTAGTATTAATAACATTGGAATGGTATGAACACTCTCACACTAAATCTATGCAATCATTACCTATTAAGGCACTATTTTCCCCAAACACTTATTGCATAAAATCATTGTTAGATGGCTACATACCACCTAACAATTTATGTTTAAAGGGAAGTAACTCTTTCCGTTTTGTTATCTCCCTTGAGATAAACTGTATTTTGGAAATCAGAATGATCTCCCTTGGATTCCAGACCAGTCAACATTTTGACATATGGACGTTCGCAAAAGGACTACAAATAATTACGTCCTCATGATAATGTAATTCTTTTCCAGTTGTAAATGTAAATATATAATATAATAATTATATGTGTTGATCTATACAGAAGCGTTTTCATCCAATTTATTTCGTAATATTAGTGGCTTACCACTAACAAAAGACCACTTTATTTCATGGACCATATGCATTTTTCAAGTCTACTAAAAGCGTTGCCGTTTTTTTTCACCATTAGAATATTTCTGAGTCGAGAGATCACTCTCAAGATAGAGTACTGCCAAGATAGACGTCATAGCTGAGTGGGGTGAAGGAGAAGAGATTAATTCATACCTTTCCTAATGTTATAAGTGAAAGTGATGCAACAGCCCCGTGGTAGAACTCGAACATGACATACCAATTCCGTAGTCTGCACTAGTAATCACTACAACACCATAAGTTCCAACGAAAATGTTATTTCAAACTTAAGCATGACATACCCACAAAAATACTATTGCAAATTCAGGCGTGACAGTCTTACAAAAAAGCTATTTAAACTTAAGCATGACAAACTCACAAAAATATTATTTCAAAAGTCAAGCATTACTGTGACAGACCAATGAACATGGTTTTCAAACACTTAAACATGACAGACTAACAAAAATACTATTTCAAACACTTAAACATGACAGATCAACGAAAATGCTGATTCAAGCTTTACCGTAAACGACCTATGAACATGGTTTCAAACTTAAGTTTGACAGGCTGACGAAAATACTATTTCAAACTTCAGTGTGACAAACCGTCTACCACGTGACAGACCGACGCACAGAGCCTCATATGGAGATACTTGGATGCATGTAAAATAAGATGCGTCCATTCAATCTGATTTAATTACTATTTCATACTGAAGTACAAACACCCGACGGACAAAGCCACTCACTGAGATGCGTGAACTGAAGAAAAGAGAAAGATTGTGAAAAAACAAACAAAAACAAACAATGAAATCCCAAACCCTAATCTAAACCCTAACCCCAAAAATCGAAAAAAAAAATACATCACGAATGCTTTCCAAAGTAAATCCGAATATTTGCATTGAGTTTCTCGTAATTTCGCGTTGCTCTTAACTGAAACCAGATTGCGTGAAGAATAAATATGAAATCCAACAAAATTCCATTTATATTCAGATGAGAAAATAGGGCTGATTTTTATTTCATGTTATTTTTAAAAAATGCCTCAAAACGCTATTTAAAAAAATATATATAAAAGCAAAGTCAGGCAATGTTCATCGGTGCAGAATAATTTCGGGTGCTTGTCCATAAAAAAATGCACAAGTGAAATATTGCAGTTGCAAATAAATTAACAAGAAAACTCTTTGATATACTTATGTATCAGTCAAAAGTAGGTATCTACACCAAAAATTAGGGAAAATTATCGAGTAGAATTTTAATTGAAAATATAAATCAGTTTTATCGTATCTTTCCGAACCGCCATTGATTATGACTTGGCGAAATGACAGACTGACTTATCTCCCCTGTTTTACGTGTTTTGCGTCCTTATCAATACCAACAATAATAGACTCATCTGATTCATACCTATTACTCTCCCGCTCGCTCACTGAGTGTTGTTTATTTTATACAGTTTCTATCACACTTTCTCTCCCATCCCCCCTCTCTCTCCCCCTCTCTCTCTATCCACTCTGTACCCCTCTCTCTGTTTATTAACAAAGGTAATAAATCTAACTATAAAACAGAAAGTTGAAAACTTTCATTATAAACAATAGTATAAATACTACTTCATACATAGCCGGAGAGAGAGAAAAAAAGGCGGAGAGAGAGAGAGTAAGAGAGAGAGAGAGAGAAAGAGAGAGAGAGAGAGAGAGAGAGAGAGAGAGAGAGAGAGAGAGTTCTGTCTGCTTAGGCGAAATAGGTGAGTTATTACAGCTGTCATATACTACACTTGAACCATATTTTAATGAATTTTGAGGTTAACTCAGAAGAATCCCAGGCTACGGCGGGTAGGGACAGCTCGTATGCAACATCTCAATATTACAGACGCTCATTTTAAAGTCG
>OY744519.1:187023820-187031320 GCA_963556195.1 Sepiola atlantica
TAGGGGCGTCTCAGGCAGTAAGCAATAAACTTACTCCTCCCCAAAGAGGGGAGGCAAAGCCTGGGAGGGTGAACCTCCTAGAACTACACAGGACAGACCCATAGACCGGCGTAAATCAAGCTCTGAAGGCCAAGACACCACCGGTCTATAGGGTGTAGTATCCATCGGAACAGATACTACACTTTGATCCGTTAATTAATCACACTTAAGTTAAAAATAATTTTCTTTGATCTGTCACGCTAAAGTTTAGAAATAACCTTTTTGTTGGTCTGTCACGCTAAAGTTTAGAAATAACCTTTTTGTTGGTCTGTCACGCTTAAGTTTAGAAATAACCTTTTTGTTGGTCTGTCACGCTAAAGTTTAGAAATAACCTTTTTGTTGGTCTGTCACGCTTAAGTTTAGAAATAACCTTTTTGTTGGTCTGTCACACTAAAGTTTAGAAATAACCTTTTTGTTGGTCTGTCACGCTTAAATTTAGAAATAACCTTTCTGTTGGTCTGTCACGCTAAAGTTTGAAAGAATTTTCAGTCTGTCACGCTTCAATTTGGAAAATACATTTTCATTTGCTAAACACGTAGATTTAATGGACGTATACCAAGAATTGATCTGTTTTTTTTTTCTAGTTTTCTCACAGTATTTTGTTTTGGTATCTTTTTCTCCACAGAATTAGCTGTTCAGAGTTCCCAGAAGATTTCATGTCAAAAAAGAGAAGACGTTCTCTTGATTGGAGGAAATGGCCGTCAAATTGTGATTAAAAAAGAAAATTACAATGATATTAGAAGAACATCCGTCAATGGACAGGTAAATAAAAAACCATGAACAAAAGAGTTTTATGTCCCCTTACGAAGATTAAAATCAAGATGTAATGCTTATGTCTAGAATCCTTATTCATGATTTTGGTCAAAACCCATTATATGATTTTGATTCTAGAAAATGCTTAAAATTTAAGGCTTAAGATTAAGGGTTCTTAAGAAGAAATTGAAATTCAGGGAATCTTGCTTTATTGGTGTCTAATGACTATGGATCAAATTCAATGGAAATCTGATTTACATTTTAAAATGGGAGGCTGTGCACACATTCTGCTCCCTAAACACCCTTAAAAATAACCCAAAGAAACTGAAATTTTGGGAATATTTATTAATTTATGTCTAATACCTATTGTAAAAATTTCACAAAAATAAAAAAATCAGAGGTCTGAATTTTCATAAAGGGCAACCACACCTTCTTTGCTCCCTTTGGATAAAAATAAATTAAACTAAATATAACCCACATTACCCACCATTGCGTCTAGCAGCTTTGTTCCAAAATTCATAAAGATCTGTTAATTAGTTTAGGAGTGAATCATGTATGTACAAATATATAGACATATACACATACCTAACTTCATATGAATCGAGATCTTTGACACATCTAATTTTACATGCGAAACAAGCGAAAGGAAAAACAGGGAAAGGGAAGAAGAGAAAGGAAAAGACAGTAGAGGAGGAAATGGAAATGAAAGAACGGAAGTGAAAGATGGAAAACAAAAGAAGGAAAAACGAAGACGGTTAACGAAAGAAGAGAAACGAAAGTCCGGGAAGAAAAGACGAAAAATGAAAAAAGGAAAACGAAAGATGGGAAACGAAAGATGAGAAAAGAAAGAAGGGAAACGAATCTATGGAAACGAAAGAAAGGACACGAAAGACCGGGAAGAAAAGACGGACAATGAAGAAAGGAAAACGAAAGATGGGAAACAAAAGATGGGAAAAGAAAGAAAGGAAACGAAAGAAGGGAAATGAAAGGAGATAAATAAAACAAAAGAAGTCGAACAAAAGATAGGAAATGAAAGAAAGGAAACAGAAGATGGGAAACGAAAGAAAGGAAACGAAAGATAGGAAACGAAATAATAGAAACGAAAGAAGATAAATAAAACGAAAGAAGTGAAACTAAAGGTGAGAAATGAAAGAAAGGAAACGAAAAATGGGAAACGAAAGAAGAGAAACGAAAACAGATAAATAAAACAAAAGAAAGTAAACAAAAGATGGGAATCGAAATAAAGGAAACGAAAGAAAGTAAAGAAAAGAAGGAAAAACAAAAACGGGTAACAAAAAAGGGGACAGATAATATGGAAAATTAAAAAGAGAAATTAAAAGAAGGGCAACGAAAGATGGGAAATAAAAGACAGGAAAAGGAAATGTGTATATATATACAGGGTGGGCCAAAATAAGGGTCCTATCTTTAAATTTGAATAACTTGAATTTGAATAACTTCCACAAAATAAAAGTTAAAGTCACCAAACTTTATGTGTGTGTAGACTGACCCTTCCGAGATTTTTTGAAATAAACAAAACAAATTTTAGCCGAAAAACACTTCTTAAAACTTACAAAAACTAAAGTATTGTTTTTTACACTGTTTTGAGTTTTTTAAGCAAAAATAATGTTTTCTAAATGAGGGTACGTTCCTTAGGGCTAATACGGCTCATGCTTGCTTCGGAAGGGGTCCTTTACTTATTCTAAAAAAAAAAAAAAAATCAATAAATAAAAAAGTTATGAATTTTTAAAAATAGGACCCTTATTTTTGCCCACCCTGTATATATATATATATATATATATAAAACTATGAGATCACCCATCCCAGGACGGATAACATTAATCCCCTAACAGAACAGTTTTGCACCACTTTTATGTCTCCTTACGAAGATTAAAATCAAGATATAATGGAGCAAATTCACTGTAAATCTGATATATTTGAATTTCTTTTTAAATGGGAAGTTGTGCCTATATTATGCCCCCCGCCTCCCCAAACCACTGTAAAATACCTCAAAGAAACTGAAATTTGGGGAATATTTTTTTTAATTAATGTTTAATACCCGTTGTTAAATTTTCACAAAAATCGGAGGTATCTAAATTTTCACGAGGAGTTTCCACCCCTTTTTGCCCCTTTTTCATCAAACTTAATATAACCGACATAACCTACCCTTACGTCTAGCAGATGTGTTTCAAAATTCATAATGATCGGTTAATTAATTTAAGAATGAATCCTCTACATACAGATATATAATCATATACACATCCCTAACTTGATATAGATATATATGCATAAAGAAGAACATGCATCAATATAGGCACTTACATATTAACAACAAACACATATATACACATACATATGATAGATATATACACAAATGCTAATGTATACACATATGCACGCACCTGCATTCGTCTACGTGAATTCGGATGTCATGAATGTATAAACGTAGAAAATCTAAAGTTTAAAATTAATTTAGTGTAGTTAAATTACTTATGTCTAATGGAGTGATGTCGGAATATATTGATGTAATATCCACTTATGGAAGCAATGTTACATACAAATGCAAGAGTATATTAAACATAAGTACTTAGTTTATTAGATCACCCACACGATCCGATTTAACGAGAGAAATTCCTTTCTCCTTCTTTCTTTCCTTTCTTCTTCTTCTTCTTCTTCTTCTTCTTCTTCTTCTTCTTCTTCTTCTTCTTCTTCTTCTTCTTCTTCTTCTTCTTCTTCCATTTCTCTTTTTTCATTCTAGTGGGGTTCCCACCATGAGCACATTTTCATTTTCACTTCAAGGTTTTGCAAAAGTTTAGTTTTTGGTACCAGGTCGAAGCTTAGGGTCTAAGTAACAATTTTCGTTCAAGTGGACAAAGATCACATTGAGACTTCATACATTCCCGCCATTTCCAAGATGGCAGCTATCAAAATCTAATAATGTCAACATCTCGGAAACTATTCAACCGAGAAACATGAATTAGGTGTCTATACCTGGGATTTCATGGTCGAGGAACCAGGTAAAACAAGTTCTCACTACATCAGAGTATTTATTTATCCCGAAATGGTAACGTCCAAGATGGCCGCCATCAAAATCCTATATTTGCTCACGGCAGCCATTGGAAAATGGCGAGAATGTATGAAGATTCTATATGTCCACTTGGAGAAACTTTTTACTTAGGCCTGAAGCTTCAAAATGTTACCAAAAATCAAACTTTTGAAGTGACTGAAGCTTCTGCCACCCTCCGATATTTTTTGTACATTTAAACCGAAAAAAAAACAGGCATGAGAATTCACGCTCACATAATTAACCCCAATTTTTCCCCTGAGCCATGGCGGCCATATTTGAAAACACAAAATATGGCTGACCGATCATTTTCAAAAATTCTGTTCACACTTCATAGAAGGCGGACGAAGGAAGAGGCTTCCAAAAATTACCTTAAAGAATATGGTAACGAAAAAGAAAAACAAAAGAAGAAATTAGGATTTACCTTGCTTCTAAAATCGTTCAACCCACTCAGAACGCAATCGTAAGTTACACATTTATTCATTCATTTTTTTCGTCTACTTGTGTGCTTGTGAATTTCCGTCAACTGATTATACCCACATATTTATATACATCAGTCGTTTTGTCAACTAAACAATGGTCATGTGCAAAGCTCATGATATCATCGTTAAAATAACTTTTTTCTAAAACAAAAAAATGCTTTCAATGTCACTTCACAGAAAAAAATATGAATGGGAAGAATAAAGACCCAACTAGAAAATAATTATTTAAGAATCTTTTTTTAGATGAGTCTACAAATAATCATTTTTTATTATTTGGTAACACCCTACCCGAGAGTCAAACATTTAAACTCCTCGGCCTAACATTCACATGTAACATAGATTGGAACAAATACATTGAAAATACTGCCAAGGCTGCTGCAAAGAAAGTAGGCTCCCTCTATCGGGCTAGAAAACTTCTCACACCTGCACATTATCATATATCTCTACATAAGCCATCATCCGCCCATGCATGGAGTAGTTTTGTCCGGGCTGCTGCACCGACCACTAGTCTCTCCCCTTTGGACAGGGTCCAAGAAAGAGTCTCTAATCTAATAGGTCCCACACTATCTAACAAGCTCCAGCCTCTGTCCCATCACCACAATTTTACATTCCCGTGCGTGTTTTGCAAGTAATTTAATGGAATGTGCTACTCTGATACCCCCTCGACGTAAACACACCCGACCAACCGACAATCAGGTAAACTCCATCCCTTCACTGTTGAGGTCCCCACATGCCGTAGGACTTTCTACTCTAATAACTTCTTCCCTCGTACTGCTCGCCTTTGGAATCCCCTCGTTGTTCTCTGTTTCCCTGATTGTACTAACATGCAGAAATTTAAATGTAATGTGAACAAACATCTCGCAACACAACTTCTCACTTAGGGTGCCCCCTATAAATCTGGCCCCTAATTCTCAGTAGCCCCAGTGGCAATGTGCCCTGTTTGGGGTGGATCAAAGTAAAAATAGAAAAATAATTGTACTACTATTTTCATCATGGATATTATCCTCACAACGTTTCGGCTGATGTAACCGCCGACCTTCTTCAGGTGCATCTTTGGACATGTAGCACAACGGATAAAGGCGTTGAGTGACAATCATTTTTAAGTCTTCTCAAGGTTGAAAGTTCAATCCTCACTACAGGCGATACTTACTAAGAATAAAATAAGATTTACTTATTTAACACTTCCACCCGGTTATGGCTGATGGAATGAGAACAATCTACTCCTGTAGATTAAATAAAGTGTTCTGTTCGAAATTCCGTATAGATTCCCAGGTTTGACATCAAGATTCCATGTTCGAAAGAATGCAACTGAAGAAGGTCGGAGGTTACATCGGTCGAAACGTTGTGAATAAAATATCAAAGATGAGAATAGTATCCAAATAATCTAAATAATAAAAAATTATTATTTTCAAAAAAAAAAAAAATGATATAATATTTGTCTCGGCATTTCATCCTTGAATGTGTGTAGTTTGCATGTTATGTTCATGTTGGAATTTATTTGAATGGAAAAATATAACTATAAATGTTCATAGATCCCTATACGATCACACAACTATCGATGCATAATCTCTTTTGTAAGAGGAAATGCAGGTCATCCTTTTATTTGATTACAAATCAAAAAATTCTGTTTACCATCAATATATAACCATGCCATACATAACCATCAATATATAACCACGCCATTCATAATCATCAATATATAACCATGCCATTCATAATCATCAATATATAACCATGCCATTCATAATCATCTATAGATAACCATGCCATACATAACGATCAATATATAACCATGCCATTCACAAACATTAATATATAACTATGCCATTCATAACCATAAATATATACTAATCGCATCACATCATATTTCTGATTACATTCCACATTTATATACACAATATTATTCTTACACATCCAAAAATAACCATCTAATTCCTAACAATCACATAAGCTACACAGAAACATTCATGTCTCATTCTGAAAGGAAATCGTAAAATGTATATATATATATATATATATATATATATATATATATATATATATATATATATATATATATATATATATATATATATATATAGAGAGAGAGAGAGAGAGAGAGAGAGAGAGAAAGAGATAGATAGATAGATATATAGATAGATAAGTAAAGTAAAGTAAAGTAAAGTAAAGTAAAGTAAAGTAAAGTAAAGTAAAGTGTTTAGACTTTTATAGTATTCCAAAAAAGGCCAACGTAAAACGACAGCCTATAGATACATGGGATAAGGGTGAAGTCAAACGCAGTCCACCAGATACGCAGAAATACTGCAGATTCTGAAATCAGCTCAATGGTTAATAGTTTGGGCCAACAAGAGCTGTAATAATTTCAAAGTAAACAAAACTTATGACGTAATCATTAAGAGTATATTAGTTCCAGAAAACCAACATCAACAAAAGTTTTTTGTGAACGAACATTTCAAAGACATTTATTGGATAATAAATCTCTTCATGAGCACAAATTACAAAGTACATCACAGTTAAAAACAACAACACCTCTATATCATTTAATAAAAATACATGGTTAACAGAAATAAGAGGTGATCCTTATTTGTAATTTCCACACAAATATAGATACACATATAAATACACCGGTGGCTAAGTGGTTAACGACTGAGGACCTGGATGTGCCGGGTTCGAATCCAGTTCGTTCCACAGAAACACTTTCATCAAAACCCACATCTGACCTTGTGTCTAACCTCCTAGAGAGGAGGTAAATAAAATACACCTATGCATACGTAAATCTAATAACAAGCCGCGTGTGCGTGGTCTCCCTTTGTATGTGACTCGATGTGGCGAGTGGAAAATGCAATACATTTGGGAGATTTGGGGCATTTTTGACTCCCTGGGGGTGCGAACCATAATTTTTCTGAGGTCAAAGATGCTCATTTTATATCCAGAACAATTGCCTCTACATTTTGGCCAAGTTTCAGAAAAATTGAATAGATGGATCAAACGTTATGGGAGAAAAGGGTAATTTTTTGCCATTTTGGAGGCTTTTGACCCCCTGGGGGCGCGAACCAAATTTTTTCCAAGGTCAGCGATACTTATTTTCTATTAGGAACAATTGCCTCCACATTTTGGCCAAGTTTCAGAGAAATTGAATGGATGGATGAAAAGTTATTGGGCAAA
>OY744519.1:187033820-187051320 GCA_963556195.1 Sepiola atlantica
TGTCGTCTTTTAATCAGACATGTATTGATAACAGTTTACTACCTAATCTCTCACACACACACACACACACACACACACACACACACACACACACACACACACATATATATATATATATTTAGAGAAGAGTTTGAATTACCTACCGGAGAGTTTGAATTACCTACTAGACACCATCCTCGAGTGTCTTCGGTCTCTCTGTACAAGGGTTTGTCAGAACAACCTGACATGAGGATACTTCCCCCTACAAGTAAACCCTGACCAAATATTCAAAATAACATAGTATTCGAAGCCCAAATAAGACCCCCCTCGACACGGCTATACACTGACTCATACGAGTAAAGGTGCACCTTTTCTAAGCAATATTACTTCAAGTAACAGCACTAAGCTGGATACTCCACCAGACTAGATGAATTCTTGTCCTGGAATCCGGTAAGATCAAGAGACCACAATAAAGATACACTATAACATAATTAACTGGTCAATTGGGGAGAAGGAAATTAATGTTCTTTACTTCTTTACTAACTCAACGTTTGACAGGTAAAGGAGAACTTTAATGGAATATTCGAATATCTATGTATCTCATATAAAGAGCAAGTGTTAGCCACAGAATGGGACCTCCTTGATTTCTGAGAACTTCGACTGAAGTAAAATGACACAAAAAGAATATTCAAGTAGCTACCAAATTTAGTGTTTTAAATTGGTAAATATTTAGTATTCAATGCAAAAGTGCTCCATATGCTTCAGAATAGAGCAATTATAGTAATACTAATATAATAAAGATGTTAAGTCTTACATTGTCATGTCAAATTTTCGAGTCCATGGGTCCAGATCTTGACAAATCGATATATGGCGTAATAAATGAAATGTGACGTTCTCAAATGTTTAAAACACAGGCATAAACCCTTATATCCCTTTATCCCTCTTCAGAAATAAAAGTTGCTTTTTTTATGAGGCGGCACTTAACCGTGTCTGACCTGGCCTCAAAAACTCACATGCACACGACCACACTCCAACTCCACTCTGCTCCACCTCTCCCCTTTGCTCAAATCGTGTGAACACGTTTTAGCCTGACATCACACAGAAATTAGCAATACATTCTTCTCCTAATATGAGAGGACAAAATGTCTGCTCCTGTCATGTTTGCCCTTCTGTTTGTTGTACTTTATGTACGCAGCCGTAGTTCTCGTTTCGTTGCCCAATTTTAAATAAACGCACGAGACAAACATCAGCGGAGTATTTTACAACTGTTTTTTTTTTATATATAAATACGTAAATTGCCAACTTCTTGACATAATAAACTTAACCCCTTGAATCCTTTTTGTTTCAAATATGACACGTTCTAACAAAATGTCTATTTAATATAACTAGCAATGATATGCCCCCCCCCCGGTCGCATAGTTTTGCTAGTATATGAAATATTAAATTGTTTTGAACGCAAATATGTAGTTAGAGCAAAATAAATTGTTTTGGACTAATAAAATAATTTCCAACTATTAATATTTACTAATTAGTTCAGTTGGTACAATGACAGATTGTAGATATTAAGGTTTCGATTTCGGGTCATAGCATCCGCTTTATTTCTTGGAAATTTATTATTTACTATTAATGCAATATTCTCCATTTCTAAAAGTAGTTAAGATCTCTGATAATATGATAGGAATTCCGCAATGTATTTCAGGACCGGCGGGACAGTTATAAAAGTTGGGAGGGCGGGGTCTCCTAAAAAGTGGGGGGTGGGGCCGGTTAAACACATGCATATATAACTTCATTATTGATGACCGTAAAGTGGGGGGAGGCAAGTCAAAAAGTGGGGTGGGGTTGGGGGGCTTGAGCCCCCCCCCCGGTGCCGCCGTCATGTATTTATTACGTTTAAAAAATTGTGACAGACAGACAGACAGACAGACGGACGGACAAAATCCCTATTTATATACGGTATTCAACGAAAATGTGTCGACTGCAATTTGTTTTACATCTGTTGGCAAGTACGAGTAGGTATTAGTATGATGTTGCATCGGCACACTCGCTAAATAGGTTATCAGTATCTTCGATGTAACAGGCGAGTGTCATCGGTGTGTCATCTGCCTAATTCAAGAGCCTAAACTTTTAAATCTGATCATTGTAATGATAAGTAAAAATTATTTTATGATTCTGTAGTGTTTTATGTTTGTTTAGATGCATATATTGTAGTGTTTTGTTATACATTTAAAATGTTATGCAATTTCTTGCACATTTGCAACCTCATTTATTTTTGTTCAATAAATATTTTTTTCTCCAAAAGTTATTTATACTAATTTATATTACACCGATGAAACGTTTTTGACTTTTTTCAAACTAATATAAAAAAGTAAGCATTTTAGAGTTAAATAACAACAATAGGTAATAATTAACAATAACAATAACAATAATAGGTAATAACACTGCACATGTAAAGCAAAAAATAGGTTTAAGGCTCCCAGAAGTCATACTAAAATTGTCCATGGCGCAACGGATAAAGTGATGAATAATAATCTGTCTTCTGGAGGTTAAATATTCAGTCCTCAGTATGGGTGATACTAAGAAAAGACTTCCACCTGATCATGGGTAACGGAACAAGAACAATCTACCCCCGTGGATAAAATAAAAGGTTCAGTTTGAAATTACGTACACATTCCCGAGTTTGACATAAAGATTCCCGAGTTCGAAATGAGGATACAAATAATCATTTTTTTATTTTTATTATTCGGACTACTATTTTCATCTTGGATATCATTCTCACAACGTTTCAGCTGATGTGTCCGCTGACCTTCATCAGGTGCGCGTTTGGATAGATAGCGCAACGGATAAAGGCGTTGAGTGACAATCAGTTTTAATTGCCAGTCTTCTGGAGGTTAATGGTTCAATCCTCACTACAGACTAAAATAAAATTTACTTATTTAAGACTTCTACCCGGTCATGGCTGACGAAACGAGAACAATATACCCCCGTGGATTAAATAAAGGGTTTAGTTCGAAATTCTGTACAGATTCCCAAGTTCGACATAAAGATTCCCGAGTTCGACAAGACGCACTTGAAGAAGGTCGGAGGTTACATTTGCTGAAACGTTGTGAGAATAACATCTAATATGAGAGCAGTAGTCCGAATAATACAAATGATGCCTATTACCAATCCTCATCTAAAAAAATCCAAATGTTTCTTCTTTTTAAAATCTTAATTCTGAAAGTTAATTAAAAAAATACTAGCAATATTCATTCGGCGTTAATACGATTTTAATTTTATGTTGTGCAAGCATGTTATCGTGCGGAAAAGTAAAAAATGATGGAAGAAAAGTATGCTTAGCTAGTGTTCACACTAATATTCATATTCATATAAAATAACGTCTCGGTCGGTGAAGTTAAAAGAATTAAGAAAGAAAGAAAACGTCTAATTATGAAAATAGAGTGGAGGATTTCTTTCCGAATTAATTTGAGATGTTGTGGCTTGTTAATCTAACACCCCTTCGCAGTTCAGAAACAAGAGAAAGATGTTACCAGCTTATCCGCTACGTGTCACTCGGGACTTCCTGTACATGACGCAATTTCCTGAACACGTCAGCTTCAATTCTAATCTTAGAGAGAGAGAGAGAGAGAGAGAGAGAGAGAGAGAGAGAGAGAAAAAGAGAGAGAGAGATTTTTATTTTTTAATTTTTTTATGTTTTATTTTTATTTTTCATATCTCTTTAAATCTTCTCCGGTTTAAATCTCAACTGTTACTTTTCACCCCCACCTTTTTTTTTCAAACCTTATTAAACCTTCCTTACACTAAATTTAAACAAACATACATGACACTCTAAGCAAATAACGCGTCCAAACGAGAGTGACACGTGACTTAACATTTCCGAAACAGATGACAACAGAAGCTGAAGAGAGAAAGAGAAAGAGAGAGAGAGAGATATATAGATAGACGAATAACTCGTCTCGTAACATCTAGTCACACCGTGCGCGCCTGCCTCTTATTGAGGACAGCACCACAGACACGTATTTCCTCCTTGAAATCTCGTCAGCTAGAAGACAAGCAATCTTCGCCCGGAAATCACGTGTTTCGCCGACTTCCGTCTTGGTCACCTTTGACCCTTGGGTGTCACTCAAACCTTTTCATTCAAACACCTGTCTGGTTGTGTAACAATAGTTGCACAAAAACAGTCAATTATAAAATCTAAAATCGGACAATTCTGACGAATGCTGCAAGTTTATACAGCTGGACTTACAAGAGTTGTACGCACCCAAGAACATTGGAGGATTGACTCATTATATTTGGAGAACATAAGAAACGGGTGTTAGAAAATATTCTAAGGATACGATTATATCAAGTACTTCATCTCAATTACCAAATGCAGTGTACAACAAACATTGTGTTTCAATCACATTCGCTGAGACTTATTTTGACCCTCGTTAAGAGGGGCTTGGCTGGCAGGACATCATTAATGGTTTTTGACATACTTTTACAGAGAGAGAGAGAGAGAGAGAGAGAGAGAGAGAGAGAGAGAGAGAGAGAGACCTGCTAATGCAGAGAGAAGTAGATTGCATAGAAACTAAAAAAAACAGTTCTTGTTATTTCATACGGAACTAGAAGAGTACCATCCAAGGATGAGTAAAATTAATTCCCCGAACAGAACATTTTTAGGTACTCTTATAGCTGACGCACCGTGTTTCCGTGACTTTGCGTCGTCAACGTTCGGACAGGTCTCGGAAGCGCCCGAGAGTTGACGAAACTATTAACTAAGAAACATTTGCTTATAAATAGTTTGTTTTCGTTAAAATAAAGAAAATAAAACAAAAAACATTTGCTTTAAAAAAAAACATTGAAAAAAAAACAAACTAAAACAAAAACAATAACATTTGCTTAACAAATCAAACAAAATCATCTTTTCAAACTTTCCGGGGCACAAAAAAAAAGACATTTTTAAAAACATTTGATTAACAATAGTTCCTTTGACAAAAAAGAACAAAAATAAACATCTAATTAATAACAGTTGTTTAGCTATGGTTTGTTCGTTCTTTATTTGTATATATGTATTTTAGTTTGATTTTCTTCGTTGCAATTTATCGGCTGCCAGTCTTCAATTTAGCGTTTGGCAGTTTTCGCCTGGTCAACTCTCGGGCGCTTCCGTAACCTGTCCGAACGTTGACGACGCAAGGTCACGGAAACATGGTGCGTCAGCTATAAGAGTATCCATTTTTGCATCACTTTTATGACCCCCTTCTTAAAAACATTAAAATCAAGATATGATTACACTAAACCTTATGTCTAGAATCCTTATTTCAATTTTAATCCATATCGATTACATGATTTTTTTAAACTTCACCGACTGAGACGTTATTTTATATGAATATGAATATTAGTGCGAACACTAGCAGAGCATACCTTTCTTCCGTCATTTTTGTTCACTCGTAGTAGTATAGCTGAATGTACTTGTTTGTTTTCACTAAAACTTGAACTATTCCTGTTCTACACGATAACGCGCCTGCACAAAATAAAAACCGATAAAATCTTTCTCTTGGTCTTGGGCTGCGAAGGAGTGCGGACGTGTTTATGGGACTCTACTCTCATGCTGCTCTCTAACATCAATATAGACTGTATAATGTAAACAAAAATAAAAGACCCCAAAGAATTATTAAAGCCATGTCAGCCCATATACAAAGAGAGAAGAATAACAACTATTTCAGTTGTTGACAACACAAAAAGAAAGAGAGGCAGAACGACAACTATCCCGCCAAAGAAGAAGACGGCTGCAATAAACAGGAAGAGAAAAGCAAAGAAATCAACTCAATGTTTTCTGGATTAAAAAAAAAGACTACGACTACGACGAATACAAAACGTCAGAGATGTAAGTGGCATATGGTAAAAAAATAAAAGCTGAAATCGAGATGAATTTCCCACCATTGGAGCCGACGGCCCCCGTCACCAATTTCCCACCCTGGGGGCCTCGTGTTTGTGTGTGTGGGGGTAGGGGGGATAGGGAGTCGTCATTTCCACTAGAAGCAGAAACTTTCTTTAACCAATACCATATAAAACTAGACTCAGCATTGAACAACACCTGCCGTTTGATCACTGTCTGACGCTTATGAACCAGAACAACCCGCATCTCCTCACTGGCAAATTCCCAATCAGATGTGAGACGGGAAGTTGTCAGCTGAGTAGAGATCACAAAGACTATCAGTGATGAACGTCATCTCCTTCATGGACGTGAACCAACAGTTTGTAGCAGTTACCTCCTCCTTTCAAACATAACTACACCGGTTGGCCGTTAGGTGGCGCTTTTTCATCGACAGGTGGCGCTGTAAAGCGACACCAGAGTTATCTGCCCTTCGGACTATAAACCCAGGTGCAAACAGAAATTCCCTCTCTTCTTTACTCAACCGGCCTCGGCAGAACGACGCTGACAGAGCGCTCTGTCTCACTCCTCTCTTCTTTAGTCAACCGGCCTCGACAGAACGACGCTGACACAGCGCTCCGTCTCTCTCTCTTCTCTTTTCAATTGGCCTCGGCAGAACGACGCTAATACACTAGCGCTTCGTCCCACTCTTTTCTTTTCAACTGGCCTCGGCATTAACAACTACCAACACACGTTTCTTCCGTCAGCACGTGGTCAAACAACGGTAAGAGTTCTCAACTCATTTTCTTTGTGTACGGCTTTCAAAGACTTTCCCCACGCCGGATTCATTTCTTCTTATACCTTTTCAAGAACTGTTTTTCCATCGACACACATGCATACATCACACACTTCATCATTCCACGTACACACACGTTCAATAAACGTTATTTGAACTACCTCATCTTGTTTGTCAATTATTACTCTGTCTTTGCATGCAACATTGCTTGAATCAACGAACACGCTTATAATCGGGGAACACGACCCTCGATCCGAACAGTTCAACGACTGAAGTCAAGGAGAATCTTCCTCAGCCATGTCGAACCCCTAACAGCATCCCAGGAAGAGACCAGACTACGGCTGTGGACCAGATGGCTGGAGAATGCCCCCCCCCTCTTACTGACATTGGAATAGTAAAAAATAGTACAAAAATGACTTACTCTCTACTAACCCTAAGGCTGACCAAGTATAGTATTTGTTCCATAGACTGGTACCGTCTTGGCCTTTGGGCCTTGATTCTGTCGGTTTATTGCTAATCGTCTGAGGTGCCCCTACCGAGAAATGCTGACAGGGCTGCCCAGGCATTTTTTGTAGGCCAGGGTGCTCTTCTTCTGGTCCGCTGGCTTTTCAATCCCACTTTCCCGACCTTGTGTCGCATTTTATCACTGTGGGAAGTAGATAAATACAACCACTAACCCTAAGTCTAAGTGGTAAGTAACCCTCAACAACAAAAAAAAAACACTTAATCGCCTCAGTTTAGCGAAATTAATTGTAGTTAAGCCATCACGTGGGCATCCATTTTGGTTTTAATGTGACAATAAAACACCGTAACATCGAAAAGAAATTCTGAAATTAAAAAAAAAAAAATACTAACATTTTCCACACGTTGAAAGTATACGAGTCGGGAGAGAACTTAATTTTTCTTAGTTTGTAATGAATTATTTATCGGTGCTTATATAGATGAGGGCACTTATGAAAAACGAAATTACACAAATCGCAGTTCCAAATAAATTAACCGGAAAACTCTTTGATAAACTTATGTATCAGGCAAAAATAGGTATCTACGCCAAAAATTAGCAAAAATTATCCAGTAGAGTATTATTTACTCCTCTCCAGGAGTTAGGCACAAGGCCAGTTTTATCATACTCCCACAAGTAAGATGTGACCCAAGGTCGGGTCGGAAAGTGGGGTTTGAAAAGCCAGCGCCCGAGAGGTGAGCACTCTGACCATCAAAAATTGCCTGGGCAGCCCCGTCGGCATTCCCCGGTAGGGGCGCCTCAAGCAGTAAGCAATTAACTTACTCCTCCCCAAAGAGGGGAGGCAAAGCCTGGGAGGGTGGACCTCCTAGAACTGCACAGGACAATCCCATAGACCGGCGTAAATCAAGCCCCGAAGGCCAAGACATCGTTTTTTAGTGTTATGGCATTGGTCGAGCGAAAATCACGAAATTAAGGGGGAAATTACTCAGTCTGTCATAATATCAAGTAATAAATCAATGGCAGTCGGCAAAATACGATGAAACTGATTTTTATTTTTAATTAAAATTCTACTCGATCTTTTGGTGAGGATACTTCTTTTAACCTGATACACAAGTATTTTATTTACCTCCTCCAGGAGGTTAGACACAAGGTCAGATGTGGGTTTTTGTGGAACGAAACCACTAAGCCACCGTGCCATCCAAGTTTTTATTTGGAATTGCGTTTTCCATATACGCAATCTCCTATATGAAGGGCAGTTGTCTGTATGTCTGTTTGTTTGTATGTGCAGCTACTCCTAAAAAACTATGCGGCGACATGTCAAAAAGTTTACATCTTTAGGACCGCACCTATCCTGGGATCATAATATCTCAAAATTACAAAAAAAAAAAAAAATGTCCCGGGTTCAACGGGTCCAGTTTTCGGGGGCGTATCTGGTTTTTTGAAACTTTTTCAATGTTATTTACTGGTGATTTTGAAATCAGCCAATGTATTCATGTAACAACTTGATAAAAATGCACTGTCCGGTTGTATCAAGTCATCCCATAACTTCTGTCCGGATGTATCAATAACAGTGAAACAAAGGTTGCTCAATCACATCCGCACCTAGCAACCTAAACTTATATCTTTTAAAATAAAAATAGTTCTTTGGGGGGAGAATGTTTAAGACGGGGGGTGGGGGGGGGGAGAGAATTTTTTGGGGGCGGGTGGTGGGGTTGGGGGGAATTATCAACATCTTCATCCTGCGGGGGTGCTTATACAATATAGGATCCGGAGGTTGTGAAGTATATGGACCTGGGCGGGGGGTTCTTCTGCAGTATAGGCACCAGGGGGGGGCGCTTCTACAGTATAGGACCCAAGGGCTTCTGCAGTATATGAACCAGGGGTGCTTCTACAATATAAGACCCGGATGCTTCTGCAGAATAGGGACCATGGGTGCTTATGCAGTATAGGGACCAGGGCTTCTTCTACAGTATAGGGACCAGGGGTGCGTCTACAGTATAGGACCCAGCACCGGGGGTGCTTCTACAATATAGGACCCGAATGCTTCTACAGAATAGGGACCATGGGTGCTTATGTAGTATAGGCTTCTACAGTATAGGATCCAGAGGCTTCTGCAGTATAGCCACCGGGGCGCTTCTACAGTATAGGACCCAGCACCGGGGGGGGCTTCATCAATTTAGGACCCAGAGGCTTCGGCATTGTCCGGGAGAAACGTGCTAAATGTCCTAGATAGAGCTACTGTACTGTTTCTCTTCGGACTATTGTGCAAATGAAAAGAAGGGGGGGATCGGTAAGAGTGATTTTAGTAGTGCTCTGGAGGCCATCTTGATTTTCTAAATACTCGGCGTTGTCCGGGAGAAAAGTGCTCAATATCCTATTTTGCTTGCGGAGAGGAGGAGGGAGAGCCCCGGGCAACGCCGGGTACCCCTGCTATACGCAATATAATATAAGCACCGTTTTATCTTACGATTTCTCGACTGTTAACTATTCTGTACTTTTACCAACAATGACTTGCTCTTAATGTTCCTATGCCTGTCTCTCTCATGACTATTCACCATTTTGAATTTTTTTTAAATTAATGATCAGTCCCTTTCCCTTTCTGTCTGTCTGTTTGTCTGTCTACTATTCCCACCATTTATTTTTTATTACCAATCACCCCCTTCCCTTTGCTGAGACTAGTCAAACTAGTCGATTGATCTTGTACTTGTTATTGTCCGACCTTTTCAGTGGGCAAAGGGACTGAAATTAGGTCATCACTCTGACTAGGTAAAGTGAAGAAAAGATAATTCACGAGAAGCGACTTTTTCTAAACAAACGAACGTCCCTATTTACCTTCCTCCACACGACGGAGAGTTAGACACAAAGTCGGTTTTTAATGTGGGGAAAACCCAGCTCCCCAAAAGGGGACTCCCTCTGGATCGGAACAAAAATTAAAATCTAGAAACATTTCTACTGCACTGGCCGAGAATAGAAAAATAAAAGAAGTGTAGTATCAGAACAGATAATACACTTTGCTCCTAGCCAAAAGGGCAAGTTATTTACCTCCAGGAGGTGAGACACAAGGTCATGTGTGGTTAGCCAGCGCATTAGGATTAGCGCGCTTTGTCCTAAAATGTCTTGAGCAGCCCGTTGGCATTCCTCGGTAGACGATAAGCAATAAACTAACCCCTTTTCAAAGAGAAGGTAAATCCTGGGAGGGTGGGCCTTCTAGAACTGTACAGGACAATACCTCATACTGGCGGAATCAAGGCCCGAAGGCCAAGACAGTATCGGTCTACAGAGTGTAGCATCCGTCGGAACAGATACTACACTTTGATCTTAGCCCCAAAAGGCCAAGGGTGTCTTTAGTTTTTGAATCACAAAAAAATCATAATATTATCAAATTTTAATGTAATTTTCAGCTGTTATCCAATAAATTACTTATATGACTAGCTGTACATACCCTGCGTTGCCCGGGATCCAGTGAAGTCCTTTTAGTTTTTCATTTTTATGTGTTTGCACATTTTTTTACTTATACAAAAAAAGAAATAACATTTTAGTTGTAAGGGAGACAACTCTTTTTATATTCTTCAATTAAAAATATGAGTTATTCCCCTTGCTGATTTAAAAAATAAAATGTAGCGAAGTCGGTTATTATAGTGCCAATAACATGGTACAACAATAACAAATTAACATATTCTAGTCAGAATCAAAGTTTGTTATGTAAGCTTAAATGTTATTTAGGTCACACTTTTAAAATCTCACAAGATAACTTTATATGTTAGAAGATAAGAATATATAGAAGCAGCAGCAGCAGCAGCTAGCAACTGTGGTTTAAAAATATCAATTTTCGATTAGATAAGGTCTCAATCAACATATTCTTTCAGTCAATCAGAAGTGCAGAAATATATGCGTCCACATATTACACAAGTTGTTACAATATTTTTCACATAATATGAAAACAAAACACATTAGCGCTCTTTCTTTTTCTCCACCCCTCTCTCTCTCTCTCTCTCTCTCTCTCTCTCTCTCTCTCTCTCTCTTCCCAGTTTATTTTAAACCTCACGCACAGGAGCACGTCACTAAAATTAGCTTTGGTCACTGGTCAAACTACTGAACATAAAGAGGATACGATTTTTGGTTTATTTTAGTGACGTAGTCTCTAACTTGATAGGCTCCACATTGTCTACCAAGCTCCAGCCCCTGTCCCATCATCGCCACAATGTTGCATCCCTGTGCTTGTTTTACAAGTTCTTCCACGGAATGTGCTCCGGCGAACTTACTACATTTGTACTCCCAACCTAAATACCCCTCGACAAACCCGACTAGCAACAAAATCCCACCCCTTCACTGTAGAGATCCCCAGATGCTGGAAAACCTTCTACTCTAATTGCTTCTTTCATCGGACCACATGCAGTTGGAATTCCTTTCATGCTTCCTGTTTCCACTAACTCTAGGAGAGTAGAAAGTGGACCTTGGGTTTACTTTCGGTAGCCTTGTAACTCTCGCTTCTCTTATTTTGTCTTTTAGTCCTCATATTCCATGAGCGATGTTTCTGACAAAGGGGGAAGAATTTCTGTTTTCCGGGTCGGAATCTATCCACCTAACACTTATCGTTGACTAGTTTTTGATATTGAAGTAATGTTTTTTTTAGCTTCTTACATCAAGTGGCTTCATGCCTTGTCTGGAGCGACTTCTCTAAAAAAAATAGCATGCAGAAATTTAAATGTAATGTAAAAAACATATTGTTACACAACTCATCACTTAGATGCCCCCTATAAATATGGCCCCTAATTCACAGCAGCCCATTACGTCTCAGTGGCAGTATGCCTTGTTTGGAGTGAATATAAGTAAAAGTAAGTAGTATCTATCCGATATGTTGTATATTGGATTTGAAATAGACGAAAATATATTAATTTAGTATAGACAACTTGTTAAAACAACGAAAGATGAAGAGTTCGTGAAGAATAAGAGTTCAAAGTGTCCGAGAATGTTCTTGGTGAAAGAAGGTGTTTTATTCGCAAGGAACGTTTTTGAGGGAAAAAGTTGGGGTATATGTTACGACGCTCAGCAGAGGCGCGAACGGGGTCCAAAAAAAGAACGAGATAGGGTTTAAAAACATAAATTTGCAACAAGTGAAGTTGACCTACGACGAGAATAGATATTTTTCTACTTACCTATGTAATTTGTTTTTATTTTTACCTATTATAAATGGGTTTTCATTAGATGTAAAAAAAAAAATTTCTTGTTTTTTTTCCCACCGTTTTCACAAAAATCAATATGGCCGCTCCTAGTGCATTTGTTAGTAACCCCCCCCCAAATCGGCCATGTTTTTTTCCCAAGTTGCGGTAACAAAACTATTGATTTCTAATAAATAGCACTTCAAACGGGTTTAAAATACAAACAAATAGCACATGCAAGTTTGAAACTAACTTTTACAGCTTACAGTTACTTTTATTTGTTGTATATTTGTTTTTTTTAGCGTTTTTACTCTGCTGAGTCTCGTAAAAGATGCCCAAAAGTTGTTTTTGTGACAAGTGAAATTAAGTGCACATGTTTGTTTCGACTGTCGCTGCGTGTGTTTACGTGTGTATAAATGCGATAGGTAGGAATATGTATGTGTGTGTGTATTAGCGTGTCTTTGTTTTGTTAGTGAGAGAGTATATGTAGGGACTTAAGTGTACATGCGTTCGTTTAGTAGGGTGTATTCTCTCTCGCTGTACCAAAAACAAAACGGAACTTCTATTAACAAAATTTATTTCCTAGAACATTCCATTCGTGGAACAAGATACCATGAGTCTGCTTCCCTACCGATTACAGCATGCCCGTCTTCAAGTCTAATGCAAACAAATACTTGTCGAGCTATCCTCTTGGGAAATCAAGTCCTCTTAAGTAATCTTCTGTCCATTCCATCCACTGTTTCTAATCCTCTAGTGACGGCGATCATCGTCTAACCAGTAATCCTTAAGATTTATATCATCGAGTGCCCCCCCCCCCCGGACATAATAAGCGGCGATCTATCAGTAAAAACAACAACAACAAAGACTTCGTGAGAGTGTATGTATATACGAGTTTATGTACATGTGCTTTTGTTGAGCGGCGTGTATGTGCTTCGCCGGGGGTTGAGTTTAGAAGTCCATAAAACTCTCTCATTCGTCTGCCGAGGCCCTTCGCCCCCCCCCCCTGTTGTTTCCGGAACAAAAGATGCAAAAAGAAAGAGAAAGCTGTGTGTTTACATTTTTATAGTACGCACTGGACTTCTCTGATTGGCTGAAAGAAACTGCTGATTGGAGATTTTGTCCAATGAAGAGTCGACACGTAATTACAACATTGCTGCTGCTGCTGCTTTTGCACGAACACACAAACTCAACACAGGCACAGCAAAACAAACATGCCTAAGAAACACGGAATTTTCTTTCCTTAATTCACTACTAACTCTTTGTTTTGGTTATTCTAACAAGCTGTTAATGAAAAAAAATGTCGATGTTATCATTTCTTTGATAATGTCATTTGTTGTAAACAAAAGACTCCCTCCCCAAAAAATCAACGTTTTATAGATTATGATTCATTTTCATAGATTATGAGTCATTTACTTCTTTTTTCCTTACCCCATCTTCATCCGACACAGAACAATATCAACCACTTTCTTAATTATTAAACATCTGTGAAAAATGTCTTTCCCTTCATTCGCCACACCCTTGGCCCATGTATTCCAGTTCTTCATACTCGATGATTCACAGTCGTCGTTTCTTCTTCTTCTTCTTCTTCTTCTTCTTCTTCTTCTTCTTCTTCTTCTTCTTCTTCTTCTTCTTCTTCTTCTTCTTCGCTTTTTCATTCATTCATTCATTCGTCTTCTTTGCGTTTTCATTAATTCTTCTTCTTTGCTTTTTCATTCATTCATTCATTCTTCTTCTTTGCTTTTCCATTCATTTATTTTTCTTCTTCGCTTTTTCATTCATTCATTCATTCATCTTCTTTTTTGCTTTTTCATTCATTCATTCATTCATTCATTTATTCATTCATTCTTCTTCTTTGCTTTTTCGTCCATTCATTCATTCTTCTTTATTATTCATTTATTCATTCATTCATTCTTTTTCTTTGCTTTTTCATTCATTCATTCATTCTTCTTCTTTGTGTTTTCATTTATTCTTCTTCTTCGCTTTTTCATTCAGTCATTCATTCTTCTTCGCTTTTTGATTGATTGATTGATTGATTGATTCTTCTTCTTCTTCTTCTTCTTCTTCTTCTTCTACTTCTTCTTCTCGCCATTTTTACCTTCTTCTTTTTATGCATCTACGCATCTCTATAATAGACTCCGTCCGTCTTTCCGTTCTGCCTGTTCCTATTTACTTGCTTTCCTACGAGGGCAGAGAGACACAAGAAAATCTAACACCCTCAATCCCCATATAAAGGAGCACTCTGGATATGGACACAAAAAAATTGCCTCAGTCAAGAAGGATTTCTCCTTCACTCACCGGAGAGAGAAAAGATGAAGTGTAGTATCAGAAACAGATAATACGCTTTGCTATCTGTTATGCCTAAGTTTCAAATAACATTTCAATTGCTAAACTCGTAGATTTAATAGGCGTGTCTTGATATTCGCTCTCGTTTTAATGCTGTGTCAAAATAAACCATGGTAATTTCGTCAGATGGTACACTTTTTCCTCTTCACCGTCTGACTCTCACTGCACTCATCCTTACTCCTTTCTTCCCCTCCACCTTCTGTTTTCCTCTTCTTCTGCTTTCTTCTTCTTCTTCTTCTTCTTCTTCTTCTTCTTCTTCTTCTTCTAATAATAATAATAATTTTAATTATTTAATTCCTTTTTTACTTTTTATCAGCATCTCTGCCGTCTTCTTTTTCTTCTTTATTGAGTCATTCTTGTTTTACTTTCTTTTTCTTTCATTATTTTCTTCTTCTTCTTCTTCTTCTTCTTCTTCTTCTTCTTCTTCTTCTTCTTCTTCTTCTTCTTCAGCCTTAGTGATACCCTAATAACAAGGTCAGAAAACCTTTACAAGCAAAAAAGCATTGTTACTTATCCCCCTCCTCTTTTCCTCTTCCTCCTTATCCTCCCCATCTCCTTTATAATGGCCCTTCCCTTTTCTTTTTAATAAGCCCATCCCCCCATCCAATAACAAGGTCAGAAAACCTTTCTAAACCATCAAACACTTTTTTAACAGCTGCACAATCTCTTAAGGGATTAAAAGATAAATGGGGATTAACTCATCTTGAATCAAGCGCTTCTTTTCTGAGTTATTTCTATTTCAGTTAATCCATAAAAAGTTTGTTTTCGTCGCCCCCTCCCCCTCTCCCCATATCGATCCATAAAAGCAATTATTGGAACATTTGTAGACGCGACCCCGCATCTCTGTAAGAGGCTTTATCCGTCGGTCAGTTTGAAATAGAATTTTTAGATGCGTCCACACACCTCTATAAGAGGCTCTGGCTGTTTGTCAATCGGTCAGTCTACGTTTAAGTTTCAAATAGCATTTTCTTGACTAAACATGCAAATTGAATGGACATTTTTGTTGTTGTTAAAGAGTCACCACTTATCAAGGCATAAAGGCCGCTCGAGGATAAGGGTTAATGAGTTTGTCAAGTAGACGATGAGATAACACTGTGAGGATTGGTAACGATGGCTGAAAATCAGCAGAATTTGATTATTTAAGAGGATGGCTCAACAAGAATTTGTTTACATTTGACTTGAAAACGACTATGTTATGGTTAGGGGAAGCAGCTCCGTGGTATTATGTTCCACACACGGGTATTTCTACGAAAGAAACTCTGTTCATGGAAGTTTCGTTTAGTTTTAGGTACACAGTGGAGAAAGGGAAATTATTGACAGTGGTTGTAGCTAGACGAGCTTTAGTTGTGAATATTTTTACAGGGGAGAGCATAGATTGGAGTTCAGTCGAGCACCTACCACGAAAATAACGATACAGCAGAGAAAGACTAGCAACATCTGCTCTGTGAGAAAGTGGCTGTAGAGAAGAGAAAAGGGCATCCCCCACTAGATTTCGAAGTCGATTTTGTACTCTGTCAAGGCAGAAAAGGGTGCTCTGAGTAGCACCTCCCCAGATGTGGCAACAGTACTCCATCTTAGGACATTTTTGACTCTTATACAGGTAGAGGATTGCGTCAGGTGTGAGATACCTTCTGGAGCGGTAGAATGATCCAACCATTTTCCCGGTGACTTTAGCAACGGATTTGATGTAGGTCTTTTATTTCAAGTTTGAAGTGACAGTCAGTCTCAAAAGCTTATCAAAACAGAGTGCTTCCATACTCAAAAAATGACCAAACGATATCGTAATAATTAAATTTAACTTTCAAAATCCTATTTAAAACATAATTTGGTAACCAAAAAAAGCGAAGCAAATATAATCGTAAAACGTCCCGGGCATAATATTCATTTCTCAGTTTAGTGCCCTTCACAATCGAAAAGGATGGATGGATCCATCCATCCATCCATCCATCCATCCAGCATCATCATCATCGGTTTCACGTCCGTTTTATATGCTGGCATGTGTTGGATGGTTTAAAAAAAATGACTTCCAAACTAACCTATTTCTGACCAGGTCTGTATTTATGCCCCTTTCTCTCAAGTCCATTCGTATCACTTCCTCCCATGTTTTCCTTGGTCTTCCCTCGTGAACTGGACCTGCTACCTTAACTGTTTTATATCTACTAACTCAAGAACTCTCATCCATTCTTTCAATGTGGCCATACCATCAAAGTCTCTTGTTCTGCACACATCTCCTTATACTGTCCAGATTTAATTTTGCACTGCACTTCTTTTTTTAACATAGTTCACCCCAAACAAGGCAGGCCACCACTGTAGACGCAAGGGGCTACTGGGGGGGGGTCAACCTAAATTGGGAGCTGAACAGCGAGATGTCTGTTTACATTAGTTTTAAATTTCTGCATGTCAGTACCGTCAAGGAAACAGGGGGCGGGGAGGGAGTTCCAGAGGCTAGCAGCACGAGGAAAGAAGCTATTGGAGTAGAAAGCTCTCCAGCATCTGGGGACCTCCACAGTGAATGGATGGGATTTAGCTGATTGTCGAGTTGGTCTAGTGAATTTACATTTGTAAAACAAGCACAAGGATGCTACATTGCGGCAATGGGATAGGGACTAGAGCTTGGTTGACAGTGAGGGACCTATTAGGTTGGTGACTCTTTTTTGGACCTTGTCAAGGAGGGAGAGACTAGTAGACGATGCACCAGCCCAGATGTGGCAACAATACTCCATGCATGGGTGGATGGTGGCTTTGTAGAGATACAGGATAATGTCAGGTGTGAGGAGTTTACTAGCAAGGTAGAGGGAGCCAACCTTCTTTGCTGCAGCCTTGGCAATGTCTTCAATCCCCAATGCTTATGCTTACAGATAACACACAAGATTGAATTTAAATCTGACTCTCTTTCCATAAACTGAGCAGGG
>OY744519.1:187056320-187083820 GCA_963556195.1 Sepiola atlantica
ATGCTATTTTAAACTTTAGATTGACAGACCAAAATAAATTCTATTTAAAACTGAAGTGTGACAGACTAAATATGATGCTATTTGAAATTCAACCAAGAAAACAAAGTAAATGCTATTTAAAACTTTAGATTGACTAGATTGACAGACAACAGTTAATGCTATTTCAAATTTTAGATTGACAGACCAAAGTAAATGCTATTTCAAACTTTAGATTGACAGACCAAAGTAAATGCTATTTCAAACTTTAGATTGACAGACCAACGTAAATGCTATTTTAAACTTTAGATTGACAGACCAAAGTAAATGCTATTTCAAACTTTAGATTGACAGACCAAAGTAAATGCTATTTTAAACTTTAGATTGACAGACCAAAGTAAATGCTACTTTAAACTTTAGATTGACAGACCAAAGTAAATGCTATTTCAAACTTTAGATTGACAGACCACAGTAAATGCTATTTCAAACTTTAGATTGACAGACCAAAGTAAATGCTATTTTAAACTTTAGATTGACAGACCAAAGTAAATGCTATTTCAAACTTTAGATTGACAGACCAAAGTAAATGCTATTTCAAACTTTAGATTGACAGACCAAAGTAAATGCTATTTCAAACTTTAGATTGACAGACCAAAGTAAATGCTATTTCAAACTTTAGATTGACAGACCAACGTAAATGCTATTTTAAACTTTAGATTGACAGACCAAAGTAAATGCTACTTTAAACTTTAGATTGACAGACCAAAGTAAATGCTATTTCAAACTTTAGATTGACAGACCAAAGTAAATGCTATTTCAAACTTTAGATTGACAGACCACAGTAAATGCTATTTCAAACTTTAGATTGACAGACCAAAGTAAATGCTATTTTAAACTTTAGATTGACAGACCAAAGTAAATGCTATTTTAAACTTTAGATTGACAGACCAAAGTAAATGCTATTTCAAACTTTAGATTGACAGACCAAAGTAAATGCTATTTTAAACTTTAGATTGACAGACCAAAGTAAATGCTATTTCAAACTTTAGATTGACAGACCAAAGTAAATGCTATTTTAAACTTTAGATTGACAGACCAAAGTAAATGCTACTTTAAACTTTAGATTGACAGACCAAAGTAAATGCTATTTCAAACTTTAGATTGACAGACCACAGTAAATGCTATTTCAAACTTTAGATTGACAGACCAAAGTAAATGCTATTTTAAACTTTAGATTGACAGACCAAAGTAAATGCTATTTCAAACTTTAGATTGACAGACCAAAGTAAATGCTATTTCAAACTTTAGATTGACAGACCAAAGTAAATGCTATTTCAAACTTTAGATTGACAGACCAAAGTAAATGCTATTTCAAACTTTAGATTGACAGACCAACGTAAATGCTATTTTAAACTTTAGATTGACAGACCAAAGTAAATGCTACTTTAAACTTTAGATTGACAGACCAAAGTAAATGCTATTTCAAACTTTAGATTGACAGACCAAAGTAAATGCTATTTCAAACTTTAGATTGACAGACCACAGTAAATGCTATTTTAAACTTTAGATTGACAGACCAAAGTAAATGCTATTTCAAACTTTAGATTGACAGACAAAAGTAAATGCTATTTTAAACTTTAGATTGACAGACGAAAGTAAATGCTATTTTAAACTTTAGATTGACAGACAACAGTAAATGCTATTTTAAACTTTAGATTGACAGACCAAAGTAAATGCTATTTAAAACTTTAGATTGACAGACAAAAGTAAATGCTATTTTAAACTTTAGATTGACAGACAAAAGTAAATGCTATTTTAAACTTTAGATTGACAGACCAAAGTAAATGCTATTTCAAACTTTAGATTGACAGACAACAGTAAATGCTATTTTAAACTTTAGATTGACAGACCAAAGTAAATGCTATTTAAAACTTTAGATTGACAGACAAAAGTAAATGCTATTTCAAACTTTAGATTGACAGACCAAAATAAATGCTATTTCAATCTGAAGCGTGACAGGCCAACAGATGTAGAAAGTCTCTTATGCAGATGGGAAGACGCACCGAAAGAGAAAAGTAAACGATTTATGGGCTTCAATCAAAACGTGACTGGTTTTAAAAATGTATCCCCCCCGTCCCCACGGTTGCATTAATTGATGAAACGTAGAAATTGTGTTATTCAATAAATTTATTGTAAAAAAAAGAGGAGAAAATACAGAAAGCAATATCATGAAAAATATGTAAATTTAATCGTTCATGCAAAAAGAATATATAATCTACACTAACGGGATCCGTGTCTCCGCGTTGCCTGGGAAAGTATATTTAATCAAGAAATTCCGGACTACGGAAGTGATTCTATAATTTGTTAAAGGAAAAGGAACAAAAAAAAAACAAGAAAAATATGATTAGGAGGCGCATTACGGGTATTGCTAATATTTATATATTTATTTATTCTGGAATACTTCGTAAGTTAATAAAAAAACAGTAATATGTTACGTTAAAGTTATATGCGAAACTAATCCCCCAATGTAAATTGTAAAATAATTGTCTATGCGAACTGTGCTATTTTACAAGTATTTCCATGGAATGTACTTCGATGAACTCACTGCACTTATACCCCCTCCCCAACGTAAATACTCCTGACCCACCGGACTAGCAGCCCCCCCCCCCCCCTTTACTGTAGAGGCCCCTAGATGCCAGTAGATTTTCTACTCTGATAGCTTCCTTCCTCGGACCGCTTTCCTTTGAAATTCCTGCCATACTTCCTGTTTCCTTGACTGTACACACATGCAGATTTTTTTTTCGTCCGGTTAAACTGTGAATTAAAAAAAAATAATTGCGTGTTTTATTTCGCACGGTTAGAATCTCCATTTTTTGGTTGGTGATTCAGAATAATAGTCTAAACTACTGACAGTGAGTCCAGTTAAGATATACGACGTCGACATTTGTTATTTGTTATTTCAGTCACCTAAATTATTATTTGAACATCAAAAACTACTTCAGCACAACCAAGAATGAAGTCAATTGGCGTCAGGCAAAGTCGCCATTTTGACTCGCTCAACATATTTTGCAAGCTCTTCGTTAATATATTCCACTAATCCAGAATTTCTAAAAAAGTATATGGAATATACAGCCAGCATAGACGAAAGAATGAAAGTATATTTCTATAGGAGCGTTCATTATTTTGATTTAAAATCTAGTGCAGTATATATACAATAATAAGGAGGAGAATATGAAATAATTTTTGTGATTTGCACCCTATGTGGAAAAGTCCCAGCTGACTGTGAGGTTCGTGGGAGTGGATATTACTGAAAACTTTGACTGCAAGCAGTTTGGAGTTGATTTAAAATTTTAAATGAAAAAAATATATCTCAGGTTTGAAAATTTCCAGTAACCAAATATTTAACATAAATAAAGTTAACTTCATGTTCAGACGCAAAACTGCATTTTCAAGACTGCCACAAAGAAGGTAGTCTCCCTCTACCGGGCTAAAAAAACTTCTCACACCTGCCAGTATCCTATATCTCTACAAACCACGATTCGGGTGTGTATGGAGTATTGTTACCACATCTGCCATATATTATCTACAACCTTTGATTAGAGTCGACACTTTTTTTCATCATAAAATGATCGCTTGCCTTAATTGTGCATGCTGTCTAAATGCACGAATGTGAATTTCATAATTATGTCGACATTTTACGTCTCACCAATTTCCCATTAAAAAAATAGTTTCAAGATTAATTAATTCAATAAATCAAGTGTCGACAAATTTGATACGGACGGAAGGAGATTCATAATTTGAAATGCAAAGATGTCATATTACCAATTATCAATTTATTAAACGTTTTTGGTTCTTAATTGCATTCGGCAAATGATAAGCGCATTATTATCAACAAACAATCCTAAAGACGATCCCAATAAAGTGGAGCTTAAAGGTAAATTAAAAGGTCCAAAAAAGAGTCCCTAACTTGATAGGTCCCTCACTATCCACCAAGCTCCAGCCCCTGTCCCATCGCCGCAATGTTGCTTCCTTGTGCCTGTTTTACAAGTACTTCAATGGATTGTGCTCTGATGAGCTTGCTGCTCTGGTACCCCCACGACGTAAATTCACTAGACCAACCCGACAATCAGCCAAATCCCATCTATACACTGTGGAGGTCCCCAGATGCCGAAGAGCTTTCTACTCCAAAAGCTTCTTTCCTCGTGCTGCTGGACTCTGAAACTCCCTCTCTGCTCCCTGCTTTGCTGACGTTACTGACATGCAAAAATTTAAAACTAATGTTAACAGACATCTCGCTGCCTTCTCTTCTGCTAGCGGTGGTGGGCACGTTCCAGCTGCGGTTTTTGGGGGCCTTTGGTCCCCTAATATATCGTCGATGTTAAGACATTCTCTACATGTTCACCTCCCAAACTTGTTATTTTAGTTTATAAAATGTTTGTTCGAAAGGACAGATACAGAAACTTTGCATGCGTGTGTGAGAGATAGATAGATCTGACTACATCAACCGCCCGACAAGGGCTGTCTCCGTTTTGAGGCAGCATGCAAAAACATGTCTTTCCTTGTTCAAGTCTTGCCAGCTAAGAGAGAGAAAGAGGGCTTCACCCGGAAGTCACGTGACTCACTCCTTCTGCCAGAGGTGACCTTCGAACTTTAAGTCTCCTCTGTTGAAAACGTGGCTTCCATTATTTAACACACACACACACACATACATATGTACATGTGCACACACACGGGCAGTATATGTCAGTACTTGTTTCAATGGCCTATAACTTTAATAAGTAAAAAAATATAACATGTTTATAGATATTTTTAAAACCCTTTTTATAATACTTCTGTTGCATCATAGCCAGAGATTACATTTATAAATTATGCTCTTCCGACTGACTCGGCCTTTTATGTTCAATAAATAATCCGAATGAAAATTGTGTTCCATATTTACACCAGCTGTTATTTTTTTTTACTTACATTATTATATCGCTAATATCATTCAACCTTATTGATCATTAAGTTGTACCTAAGCGGAACAAATAATTCTCTACAACGTTATAATTACACACATTTTCTTTATGGATAACTCTCGCTTCCCTTATTTTGTCCTTAAGTCTTCACATTCCATGAGTTATGTTTCTGACAAAGGGGGAAGAATTGCTGTTATCTGGGTCGGAATCTATCCATCTAACACTTATGGTTAGCTAGTGTTTGACCTTTTGAAGTAGTTTTTTTAAGCTGTTTACACCAAGTAGCTTCATGCGTTGTCTGGGGCGATTTTAATTAAAAAAATGTGTTGCATGGAGAGAAATGATAAAAGAATGATACGATGGGTGTACAATGTCAGTCTTAAAGACAGATCTGATAACCTCAGGGGAAGATTACATCTGGACAGTATAAAGAGATGTGTGCAGAACAGGAGACTTTGATGGTATGGTCACGTTGAAAAAATTAATGAGAGTTTTTGTGTAGAACAGTTGAGGTAGCAAGGCAGTTCACACGGGAAGGCCAAGAAAAACATGAGAAGAAGTGATAAAGATGGACTTAAAAAGATGCATAAATAAACACCCGCCAACACATAGGTTAGTTTAGAAGCTAATTTCTAAAAGCCGTCCAACACATGCCAACATGTAAAACGGACGTTCAACCGAATATGATGATGATGATGATGATGATGATGATGATGTAGAGTAGTGTGCACATATACCCGGTATAATAACATTTTAAAAAATTTTTTCATACAGGGTGACCCCTAAAAATGCCACCCATGGAATCGTTAATAAAATTCACAATCCTTTCTACAAATCCAACCATATTTGGTAAAAATGTACTTCAGTTTATGCTTGACTTGTCCACCAAGTTTCAGCCATGAATGTCAAACAGTCTTTGTTTAGCAGACGTGGCAAAAGCGGAACTATCATGCTTCGCCTGTTCAGTGTTCAACTTACTTGGTAGAATTTTAACGTTCTGGGTAGAATACCGACTAACTTGGAAGAATACCAATTTACTAAGTAGCATACCAACTTACTTGGTAGCATACCAACTTACTTAGTAGCATATCAACTGTGTTAGTAGCATACCAAGGTACTTGGTAGCATACCAACTAACTTGGTAGCATACTACCTTACTTGGTAGCATACCAATTTACTTGGTAGCATACAACTGTCTTGGTAGCATACCAATTTACTTGGTAGCATCCAACTGTCTTGGTAGCATACTAATTTACTTGGTAGAATACCAACTGTCTCGGTAGCATACCAATTTACTTGATAGAATCCAACTGTCTTGGTAGCATACCATCTTACTTGGTAGCATCCAACTGTCTTGGTAGCATACCAATTTACTTGGTAGCATCCAACTGTCTTGGTAGCATACCAATTTACTTGGTAGCATCCAACTGTCTTTGTAGCATACCAATTTACTTGGTAGCATATCAACTGTCTCGGTAGCATACCAATTTACTTGATAGAATCCAACTGTCTTTGTAGCATACCAATTTACTTGGTAGCATACAAACTGTCTCGGTAGCATACCAATTTACTTGATAGAATCCAACTGTCGTGGTAGAATACGATCTTACTTGGTAACATCCAACTGTCTTGGTAGTATACCAATTTACTTGGTAGCATCCAACTGTCTTGGTAGCATACAAATTTACTTGGTAGCATCCAACTGTCTTGGTAGCATACCATCTTACTTGGTAGCATACAACTGTCTTTGTAGAATACCAATTTACTTGGTAGCATCCAACTGTCTTGGTAGCATACCAATTTACTTGGTAGCATCCAACTGTCTTGGTAGCATACCAATTTACTTGGTAGCATACCAACTGTCTCGGTAGCATACCAATTTACTTGATAGAATCCAACTGTCTTGGTAGCATACCATCTTACTTGGTAGCATCCAACTGTCTTGGTAGCATACCAATTTACTTGGTAGCATCCAACTGTCTTGGTAGCATACCAACTGTCTCGGTAGCATACCAATTTACTTGATAGAATCCAACTGTCTTGGTAGCATACCATCTTACTTGGTAGCATCCAACTGTCTTGGTAGCATACCAATTTACTTGGTAGCATCCAACTGTCTTGGTAGCATACCAATTTACTTGGTAGCATACCAACTGTCTTGGTAGCATACCAATTTACTTGGTAGCATCCAACTGTCTTGGTAGCATACCAATTTACTTGGTAGCATACCAACTGTCTCGGTAGCATACCAATTTACTTAGTAGCATCCAACTGTCTTGGTAGCATACCAATTTACTTGGTAGCATCCAACTGTCTTGGTAGCATACCAATTTACTTGGTAGCATCCAACTGTCTTGGTAGCATACCAATTTACTTGGTAGCATACCAACTGTCTTGGTAGCATACCAATTTACTTGATAGATTCCAACTGTCTTGGTAGCATACCATCTTACTTGGTAGATTCCAACTGTCTTGGTAGCATACCAATTTACTTGGTAGCATCCAACTGTCTTGGTAGCATACCAATTTACTTGGTAGCATCCAACTGTCTTTGTAGCATACCAATTTACTTGGTAGCATATCAACTGTCTCGGTAGCATACCAATTTACTTGATAGAATCCAACTTTCTTGGTAGCATACCATCTTACTTGGTAGCATCAAACTGTCTTGGTAGCATACCAATTTACTTGGTAGCATCCAACTGTCTTGGTAGCATACCAATTTACTTGGTAGCATACCAACTGTCTCGGTAGCATACCAATTTACTTGATAGAATCCAACTGTCTTGGTAGCATACCATCTTACTTGGTAGCATCCAACTGTCTTGGTAGCATACCAATTTACTTGGTAGCATCCAACTGTCTTGGTAGCATACCAATTTACTTGGTAGCATACCAACTGTCTTGGTAGCATACCAATTTACTTGGTAGCATCCAACTGTCTTGGTAGCATACCAATTTACTTGGTAGCATACCAACTGTCTCGGTAGCATACCAATTTACTTAGTAGCATCCAACTGTCTTGGTAGCATACCAATTTACTTGGTAGCATCCAACTGTCTTGGTAGCATACCAATTTACTTGGTAGCATCCAACTGTCTTGGTAGCATACCAATTTACTTGGTAGCATACTAACTGTCTTGGTAGCATACCAATTTACTTGATAGATTCCAACTGTCTTGGTAGCATACCATCTTACTTGGTAGATTCCAACTGTCTTGGTAGCATACCAATTTACTTGGTAGCATCCAACTGTCTTGGTAGCATACCAATTTACTTGGTAGCATCCAACTGTCTTTGTAGCATACCAATTTACTTGGTAGCATATCAACTGTCTCGGTAGCATACCAATTTACTTGATAGAATCCAACTTTCTTGGTAGCATACCATCTTACTTGGTAGCATCCAACTGTCTTGGTAGAATACCAATTTACTTGGTAGCATCCAACTGTCTTGGTAGCATACCAATTTACTTGGTAGCATCAAACTGTCTTGGTGGCATACCATCTTACTCGGTAGCATCCAACTGTCTTGGTAGCATACCAATTTACTTGGTAGCATCCAACTGTCTTGGTAGCATACCAATTTACTTGGTAGCCTCCAACTGTCTTGGTAGCATACCAATTTACTTGGTAGCATCCAACTGTCTTGGTAGCATACCAATTTACTTGGTAGCATCCAACTGTCTTGGTAGCATACCATCTTACTTGGTATCATCCAACTGTCTTGGTAGCATACCAATTTACTTGGTAGCACCCAACTGTCTTTGTAGCATACTAATTTACTTGGTAGCATTCAACTGTCTTAGTAGCATACCAATTTACTTGGTAGCATCCAACTGTCTTTGTAGAATACCAATTTACTTGGTAGCATCCAACTTTCTTGGAAGCATACCAATTTACTTGGTAGCATCCAGCTGTCTTGGTAGCATACCAATTTACTTGGTAGCATCCAACTTTCTTGGAAGCATACCAATTTACTTGGTAGCATCCAACTTTCTTGGAAGCATACCAATTTACTTGGTAGCATCCAGCTGTCTTGGTAGCATACCAATTTACTCGGTAGCATCCAACTGTCTTGGTAGCATACCAATTTACTTGGTAGCATCCAACTGTCTTGGTAGCATACCGTCTTACTTGGTAGCATCCAACTGTCTTGGTAGCATACCAATTTACTTGGTAGCATCCAACTGTCTTGGTAGCATACTATCTTACTTGGTAGCATCACACTGTCTTGGTAGCAGACCAATTTACTTGGTAGCATCAACTGGCTTGGTAGCATACCATCTTACTTTGGTAGCATCCAACTGTCTTGGTAGCATACCAATTTACTTGGTAGCATCCAACTGTCTTGGTAGCATACAAATTTACTTGGTAGCATCCAACTGTCTTGGTAGCATACCAATTTACTTGGTAGCATTCAACTGTCTTGGTAGCATACCAATTTACTTGGTAGCATCCAACTGTCTTGGTAGCATACCAATTTACTTGGTAGCATCCAACTGTCTTGGTAGCATACCAATTTACTTGGTAGCATCAAACTGTCTTGGTAGCATACCAATTTACTTGGTAGCATCCAACTGTCTTGGTAGCATACCAATTTACTTGGTAGCATCCAACTGTCTTGGTAGCATACCATCTTACTTGGTAGCATCCAACTGTCTTGGTAGCATACCAATTTACTTGGTAGCATCCAACTGTCTTGGTTGCATACCATCTTACTTGGTAGCATCCAACTGTCTTGGTAGCATACCAATTTACTTGGTAGCATCCAACTGTCTTGGTATCATACCAATTTACTTGGTAGCATCACACTGTCTTGGTAGCATACCAATTTACTTGGTAGCATCCAACTGTCTTGGTAGCATACCATCTTACTTGGTAACATCCAACTGTCTTGGTAGCTTACCAATTTACTTGGTAGCATCCAACTGTCTTGGTAGCATACCATCTTACTTGGTAGCATCCAACTGTCTTGGTAGCATACCAATTTACTTGGTAGCCTCCAACTGTCTTGGTAGCATACCAATTTACTTGGTAGCATCCAACTGTCTTGGTAGCATACCAATTTACTTGGTAGCATCCAACTGTCTTGGTAGCATACCATCTTACTTGGTAGCATACCAAGATACTTGGTAGCATACCAAGCAGACAAAATGGAAAGACGACTTTAAAAAGATTAAATGCGTTTCTTGCTATTCAGAATTTTCATTGAAAAGTGATTTTTTACTAATAAAGGTTGGGCTAATGTAGTAATCAAGTGTAAACAAGGCCAAAGAGTCTGCGAGATGTTAACTGTCTACAAAAGTGAAGTTAAACCGTCTTTGGTGCATGAAAATAAATAATAATTTTTTTTTTCGATAATCGTATTCTAAATGTTATGACTATAACTAATTGTTGTTAAGAGAATGTTTTAATTACCTCCTCCTCCTCCTCCTCCTCCTCCTACTACTACTACTACTAGTAGTAGTATATGAGTAGTACATGCCCAAGCAGACAAAATGAAAATACAACTTCAAAAGATTTAACGTGTTTCTTGATATTCAGAATTTCTATTTGAAGGTGATTTTTTTTTACAAAGAAAGGTTGGCCTATGGCGGTGATCAAGTGTAAACAAGACGAAAGAGTCTGCACTAAGTCAACTGTCAACAAAAGTGAAGTTGGGTTAGGGTTTTAAGCATGAAAATAAATAATTAATTTTTTTCTGTCGTTTTTTTTTAATACCCCCCCCCCCCCGTTTCAATTTCGCCCCCTAATATAGTCAGGAGAAACTGAAAGTTTGGAAAACTACTGAATCAGTGTCTTATACATATCGTTTAAATTTCTTTAAAATTGGATATTTTAAGTTTTAAGGAGGGGGCACATAAAGATTCGGTACATTGAGGTGCACGTAAAGATTTGGGATCACTTCCACTGTCTTCTCCGGAAAATATTATACAAATTACTTAAATTTCATAGAAATGTTTAAATAAAATGTTGAGTTAATCAAATGTAATGAAACGTTTAAATCAAATGTTTAAATAAAATGTTGAGTTAATCAAATGTAACGAAACGTTTAAATGAAATGTTTAAATGAAATGTTGAGTTAATGAAATGAAATGAAACGTTTAAATGAAATGTTTAAATGAAATGTTGAGTTAATCAAATGAAATGAAATGAAATGTTTAAATGAAATGTTTAAATAAAATGTTGAGTTAATCAAATGAAATGAAATGTTTAAATGAAATGTTTAAATGAAATTTTGAGTTAATCAAATGAAATGAAATGTTTAAATGAAATGTTTAAATAAAATGTTGAGTTAATCAAATGAAATGAAATGTTTAAATGAAATGTTTAAATGAAATGTTGAGTTAATCAAATGAAATGAAATGTTTAAATGAAATGTTTAATTGAAATGTTGAGTTAATCAAATGAAATGAAACGTTTAAATGAAATGTTTAAATGAAATGTTGAGTTAATCAAATGAAATGAAACGTTTAAATGAAATGTTTAAATGAAATGAAACGTTTAAATGAAATGTTTAAATAAAATGTTGAGTTAATCAAATGAAATGAAACGTTTAAATGAAATGTTTAAATAAAATGTTGAGTTAATCAAATGAAATGAAACGTTTAAATGAAATGTTTAAATAAAATGTTGAGTTAATCAAATGAAATGAAACGTTTAAATGAAATGTTTAAATGAAATGTTGAGTTAATCAAATGAAATGAAACGTTTAAATGAAATGTTTAAATGAAATGTTGAGTTAATCAAATGAAATGAAACGTTTAAATGAAATGTTTAAATGAAATGTTGAGTTAATCAAATGAAATGAAACGTTTAAATGAAATGTTTAAATAAAATGTTGACTTAATCAAATGAAATGAAACGTTTAAATGAAATGTTTAAATAAAATGTTGAGTTAATCAAATGAAATGAAACGTTTAAATGAAATGTTTAAATAAAATGTTGAGTTAATCAAATGAAATGAAACGTTTAAATGAAATGTTTAAATAAAATGTTGAGTTAATCAAATGTAATGAAACGTTTAAATGAAATGTTTAAATGAAATGTTGAGTTAATGAAATGAAATGAAACGTTTAAATGAAATGTTTAAATGAAATGTTGAGTTAATCAAATGAAATGAAACGTTTAAATAAAATGTTTAAATGAAATGTTGAGTTAATCAAATGAAATGAAACGTTTAAATGAAATGTTTAAATAAAATGTTGAGTTAATCAAATGAAATGAAACGTTTAAATGAAATGTTTAAATGAAATGTTGAGTTAATCAAATGAAATGAAATGTTTAAATGAAATGTTGGAGTAATTTGCTTATAGTACGATAGTTAATGCAAAAAGCCAAAGAAGGAAAAATTGCACTCCACTTCAACTTCATAGACTTCAAAGCAGCTTTAAACACAGTGTGGTGAAGGGCAGTATGGGAAATGCTAAGGGCGATTAGAGTTTATAGCAAAATCTTAAACAGTGTTGAAAATTTATACAAAGACACAAAATGTGAAGGTGTTACGAACAGACATATCACAAATTGGTTTGAAATAACTCTAGGAGTATGCATGGGTTGTCTCTTATCTTCTGCCCTCTTCAACGTTTTCATGGAATTTGTGATAAAAGATCTGGAAAGTTTGCAATCAACACTGGTGCTTAGCAATGAGCTCTCTGTTAATATTCGTTATGCTGATGACACCACACTCGTTGTTGCTCTCCTTGATAAGTTGAAGCTCTCTACTTCTGAGCTTGAAGCCTTTTGTGAGAAATGGAGGATGAAAGTGAACCCAGGTGAACGCCAAATCTTTTCCTCTTCTGGAGACAATATCTCAATAGACAACAAAACAGTTAAAAAAAATATTTTGTGTTTCTTGGCTCAGTGGCTCCAGGATCCTCATCTGACATTAGCAGAAGAATAGAAATAGAAACTTCTGCATTTGAACGTCTAAAAGAAGATATCGAGTAGAAAGGACATATCAATGACTCTGAAGACTTTACAATGCATTGATAGTTTCTTATTGGTGCATATGCAAATTAAACATGGATTATATTGGCAGAGAATGAGAGGAAGCTCAATGTTTTTGAAATTAAATGTTTAAGAACTATTCTTGAAGTAAATTTGTGAGATGGACAAAGAAATGCAGATATTAGAAAGAGGCTTCATACTTCTGCAGTTTACGGACAGTGCTGAAATAATAACATTATTATTTAGAAACCCATTCTTAACATTCTTTGTTAACTATCCTGTACTTTCACCTAACAATTTAATAAACAAAAGATACCGTAAGAATTGAAGTTAAAACTTGAAAATCCTACCAAAAAAATAGTACGGTCCGTAAATTGCAGAAGTACCAGAAGCTTAATATTAACAAATCCATCAACAATGTTATTCGAAAAAAAAAGAGATTAACATGGTTTGGGCATGTTTCCCGGCTACCAGACTCCAGCTATGTAAAGAAATTATATCAAGAAGATTTACTTTAAGAAAGATCAAGGGAACCACCACCGAAGAGATGGGCTGACCAGATAAGAGTTGAGACTGGCATGCCGCTCCTGACAGCTGAAAGACTGGCGAAAGTGCGTTTGTTTTCAAGCATGTGGCGAAGCTTTCTAGGGTATGCAAATAAGTTAGATCAAGAGTTAATCAACGTTTGTTTCTCTAAGGCTTATTTCCGGTATATTTTAATCACACAATATACATATCATGCAATACATATTAGATAAGTCATTAACATGCGTACCAAACGCTCATTTGTTTTTCATCTATAAAACGTTTCATGTCTAGAAAAGCAATTTCTTTTGATTGCAATAAACATGGAAATTGAAGGATTAGTTTTTGAATGATTGGGAATATTTTAACCCTATAGACGAGACTGATTCGATTCAATGATTTTGACAGTTAAATAAGCTGCCATGTTGTTGAACAAGGAAGAGGGGGGGGGGAGGCTTAATACAGGATTTATTTAATTTTTAATCCGTGTCAAAGTGTTAATCCCTTAAGGTGTGTTTTAAACTATGGATATCTATAAAAGGATATTTTTACCTTTTTGTTTTTCCAAATAAACTGATTAAGCTTTACATAAATCTGAAAACATAATAACCCACTCGGTTAACAAATATCATTTGTTTTCACTTTATTCTCCTCCGGTTAATTTGGGTTTTGCGTTGTCTCCTCTAGCCGATGTTAAGTCAATTTTGTACCAGATAATTAACTTTTTCAGGGCACCAATTTGTACCAGATATTTAAAATTCTTTCAAAGCTGATATTATTTTTTAGTCCTTATTCATGTGAGCAGCCATTTTATATATATATATATATATATATATATATATATATATATATATATATATATATATATATATATACCGAATAGATCACCGTTTATCAAGGCCTGAGGGCCATTCAAGGAAAGGGTTAAAAAAGATTGCTGGTTGGATAATGGTCGCCGTCACAAAAGGATTGGAAATATTGCATGGAATGGACAGAAGATTACTTAAGAGATCTTGATTTTCCAAGATAAGTATTTGTTTACATTATACTTGAAGACGACCATGCTGTAGTCGGTTGGGAAGCAGACTCGTGGTATCTTGTTCCACAGATGCGATTTTCTAGGAAAGAAACTTTGTTCATGGAAGTTACGTTTGGTTTTTGGTACAGAGAGACAGAAAGGAAAGCTCTTTGCTGTGGTTGTAGCCAGACGAGTTCTTGCTGTGAATGTTTTTCAGGGGGGGGGGTGTACCAGGGATTTGAGCTCAGCCGAGCACCTACCATAAACGTAGTCATACAGTAGAGAGAGTCTAGCAACATCTCTTCTGTGTGAAAGAGGCTGAAGGGACGAGAAAAAACAACCCTTACCAGATTGCAAAGTCGATTCTGTACTTTATCAAAGGAAGAAAGAGTGCTCCAAGCAGCACCTACCCAGATATGACAGCAGTACTCCATCTTAGAACCAATCTGGCATATATATTTTTTTTTTATCAATTTTCTTATCTTTTTGTTTTTGCTAGGGATGGGGCATCCTACCGGATGCCAGAAATTCACCCGCTATTTCAGACACTCCAACCGATAGATCTTTTTTAAGATTCTAACCGTCCCTTTAAGCGCAACTGTTTGTATCTCGCTTGCACTTAGTTCACCGGGTATATTTGCCAGGCAGTTTTTCAAATTCTTTTTCATGAGCCCGGTTGCTCCTATAATTACTGAAATGATGGAGATCTTCCTGAGATTCCAGTTTCTTTTCATGTCGCACATAAGACCTTGGTATTTCGTTATCTTCTCCCTCTCAGCTCTTTTTAAGCAAGCATCAATCGGGACACTGACTTCAACTAGGGTTGCTACTTTCTCCCTCTTGTCCCATATCACTATGTCAGGTTTAACAGCTCCGTTTTTTTAGATATGTAGCTGTAGGGATTGCATAGTCATAGTGGATGCTGTATGACTTATTTCTAACAGTTGTTTCTGGTATATGTTCCCAGGATTTTCTGCTACACTGGATATTCAACTTTTTACATATGGTCCAATGGAGATATTTACACACTCCATTGTGTCGCATTGTATCGTAGCTCTCTCCCATCAGAACCTTATAACTGGATGTCAGGTGGTTCACACTCTCTATTTCTATGTGGCAGAACTTGCAATGTGTATGTGTGTGTGTGTGTGTGTGTGTGTGTGTGCGTGTGTGTGTGTGCATTATAAGTGTGTATATATATTCTATTCATCATTGTACTCAAGACTCTATCTTGGGAATTTCGTACCGGCTGCCTGCGGGAGCTCTATATGCCGACAACCTGGCAATCATTGAAACTTCACTTTAATCACTGAAGGAACGTCTGGATAAATGGAAGAGTAGCATTGAGGAGAAGGGTCTCAGAGTCAACATGGGTAAAACCAAGGTCATGATCACTGGTGCAAACCTCAGCTTACTGAGGAAAATCGGAAAACACCTGTGTGCCGTATGTCTAGGAGGAACAGACAGCAACTCAATTATCTGCACCCACTGTTCAGGATGGATCCACAAAATGTGCAGTGGCATAAAGAGCTCTCTCAGAACAGATCCCCACTTTAAGAGTTTGCATTGCACTGGCACAGCAAGACCAATAGAGGGCAGACTGCTGACGACAAGCTTGAAGTAGTGACGGAATTTTGTTACCTTGGAGACGTGCTGCCATCAGGTAGAGGCTGTGAACGTTGCAAGTCTACTTGGAGACAGTTTAGAAAGCTGCTACCAATTCTGACAAACAGACACCTGCCAGCAGCAACGAGAGGTCGTATATACTCCTCATGTGTTAGAAGTGTGGTGGTGTATGGTTCCGAAACCTGGGCTGTCTCTGCTGGCACATTAAAGAAACTGCACTGTAATGGCAAGGCAATGATCAAAAGGATCTGTATGGTGAGGCCTGGACAGAGCATGCCTGTTGGGTCTTTGTTCATGCAAGTCAACTTGGAAAGCCTCGCGGACGTCATGCAGAAGAGCAGATTGCGTTGGTTGGGGCATGTTGAGCGCAGCAAAGACTGGATTGCTAAAGCTCGGCAGTAAAACGTGCCAACAAAGAAGAACACCTCTGGCAGACGCAAATTGTCCTGGGAGGACGGGATCAAATGTGATAAGAGAGCCTTGGGTATGGATTCCGTCAAGCCTCACCTAAGACAAAAATGGAGGGGAAACTTAGATTGAGACTGGACAATCAGGCGCCACCCTCATCAGAGGATTAATTGTGGCCTGATTCAACAAATAAACCGGTTGTTGATGATATATATATATATATATATATATATATATATATATATATCTGATCTTTTCTGATATATTAATTCATTACTTGTACATATAATTTGCGTCAACTTAAGTGACCATGGTCACCTGTCTCTCTTCAGTCCACAGAGTAAATCACAAATATCAAATTAGAAGTGCAAAATCGGTTATATTTAAGCAGTTAGCTAAAAGAAATGGCTGCCAAATTTTATCAAATAGTCTTGTCTGATTTTCCAAGCGGTGTCAGGGAAAATTTATCCACCGTCATAATAATGTTGTCTGATTTTTGCGGATTTCTTTTTTTTGTTAATTTATATTTTGCAAATATTTTTTTGAGGATTACTTTGCAAAAAATAATTTTTTTTCTGATTTTTACAGGTTTCTCTACTTTTTTATTTTTATTTTGCAAATATTAATGAATTAATCAACAAATAATCAAATCAAACAGTGTTTATTAAAAATTAATATTATTGCCTACCGGACCTAGGGTTAGTGATAGAGTTAAGAAAGGGTATGTGTTTTTTGTTAGAGACAAATAATAAAATCAAACAGTGTTTATTAAAAAATATTATTACTGCCACCCGGACTTAGGGTTAGTGGTAGAGTTAAGGGAGGGTATGTTTTTTTTTTTGTTAGAGACTAATAATTAAATCAAACAGTGTTTATTAAAAAGAAATCTGCAAAAATCAGACAGCAAATTAATACTGTGGATTAATATTGACAAACTAGTCGATAATATTTGGCAGCCATTTTGGGAGCAAACCGCTTCAATATAGTCATTTTTTTTCTTTCTGACAGAAAACAAATCAAAATGTTTGCTTTCCATTTTTAAAAAAGGAGGGAAAGTGAATATAGATTGGAATCAAACCTGATGTTCGGTCGTTTCGTTTGATGCGCCAAAGCATCTCTATAAGTGGTTCTGTCCATCAGTCTGTCAGACGCTCTTAAGTGTTTAAATAATATTTCCATCGTTAAATGCTCAGATTAAAAGCAATCGATATCAGTTCTTGTTCATTTTAAATCAAAAATTGATAATTTTGGAATTGAAAAAAATAAAAAATACAGTTTTGTTTTCTTTTCTTATTCGTTTATTCAAAGTCGGCTTTCGAAATTGGTCTGCCGATTGATTGATGAAACAAAATATTGAAAATAAAAAGAACACCCAAAATGTGAAGTGATTTCATCATATCATATTCACCTGCTGACCAAAATGTGAAGTGATTTCATCATATCATATTCACCTGCTGACCAAAATGTGAAGTGATTTCATCATATCATATTCACCTGCTGACCAAAATGTGAAGTGATTTCATCATATCATATTCACCTGCTGACCAAAATGTGAAGTGATTTCATCATATCATATTCACCTGCTGACCAAAATGTGAAGTGATTTCATCATATCATATTCACCTGCTGACCAAAATGTGAAGTGATTTCATCATATCATATTCACCTGCTGACCAAAATGTGAAGTGATTTCATCATATCATATTCACCTGCTGACCAAAATGTGAAGTGATTTCATCATATCATATTCACCTGCTGACCAAAATGTGAAGTGATTTCATCATATCATATTCACCTGCTGACCAAAATGTGAAGTGATTTCATCATATCATATTCACCTGCTGACCAAAATGTGAAGTGATTTCATCATATCATATTCACCTGCTGACCAAAATGTGAAGTGATTTCATCATATCATATTCACCTGCTGACCAAAATGTGAAGTGATTTCATCATATCATATTCACCTGCTGACCAAAATGTGAAGTGATTTCATCATATCATATTCACCTGCTGACCAAAATGTCTGGCTAAAACAAACACAACGATAATTGAGTGGTGAAGAAAAAGAAGAAAAAGAAGAAGGATGATGATGATGATCATCATCACCATCATGATCATGATGATGAAAAAACAAAACAAAACAACAACAACATCCGGTCAATTCCCTTGACTTTAGACATTCAAACTGTACATTAACACTTTCAAGGTTTGCCTGTTAGGAACGGCGAAAGTGTTAAGGTACAGCTTGAATGTCTAAAGTCAAAGGAATTGACCAGATGTTCAAAAAATAAATAAATCCAACTAAAAACATCCAAAAGTTGAGAATAAGAATAAGAATAAGAATAAGAATAAGAAGAAGAATAAGAAGAAGAATAAGAAGAAGAAGAAGAAGAAGAAGAATAATAAGAATAATAAGAAGAATAAGAAGAAGAAGAAGAAGAAGAAGAAGAAGAAGAATAATAATAATAATAATAATAATAATAATAATAATAATAATAATAATAACAACAACAACAACAACAACAACAACAACAACAACAACAACAACAACAACAACCAAACCTTCAGAGAGTATTAGGAGCTTGGGGAGGCTTATTACCACTCAAATCCCAGAGGAGACCAATGGTCGTAATCAGCAAGACATCAATGGTAAGCGACTGTTACGATACCGCAAAGTCATTTACAATAGTTATTGAAAAGAGGTGGAGAGTACTGGAAATCTGGGGAGGCTTATTGTCACTCAGACTCCAGGGAACACAACCGGTTATTATCAATGAGCAATCACTGACAATGACTTGTGTGAGAACTCCTAGTGAGTACAAATAATAATAATAATAATAATAATAATAATAATAATAATAAGCTACGAACAGTAACCAGTCACATGGAAGTTGCAATAAGAAGAATACAACACCACAGGAAGAACACCACAACATGAACCAAGGAACAGAAATTGCAAGGCATCTTATAAAATCTCCCTCTCCTAGTAAGGTATCTGCATCCTTCAAAGATTGGACAAAAGAAGAACTTAGGCATTTTTACCAGAAGACTAGGAAAGTAATGACCATGCACACTACACTATATCTGAAGGATGATACTGACTGACTCTACCTGAAAAAGAAAAGAAGGGGAAAGAGGACTGGTAAGTATAGTAGACTGTGTGAAAGACACAAAAAAAGAATTGGAAAAATACATATTGCAGAACACAGATGATTACTGCAGCAAGAGACACCGTCAAAATGAACAATATAGAGAACAGCGAAAGCAGAAACAAAAAGACTTGAAAAGAAAAATGGGAAGAAAACCAGCTACATGGACGATGCATAACAATGACAACACACACGAAAACATCTGGACATGGCTATGAAAAGGACACTTGAACAGAGAAACGGAATCGCTATTGACAGCTGCACAGAACAATACGTTTAGAACTAATTACATTAAAGCTAAAATAGATAGAACCCAGGAAAACAGTAAATGTTGACTCTGTGGACAAAGAGACGAAACAGTAAACCAGATAATAAGTGAATGTAGCAAACTTGCCCAAAAGAAATACAAAAACAGACACGACTGTGTGGGAAAGACAGTACATTGGGAACTATGAAAATGTCTGCATTTTGAACATGCAGACAAATGATACAGACATAAATTGGAGACAGTACTGGAAAACGAAAATCACAAAATCCTTTGGGACAGGAAGGGACAAACGGATAAACTCATCCAAGCAAGGAGACCGGATATCATGATAGTCAATAAGACGGAAAAACTGCCAAATCGTAGATTTTGCTGTCCCAGCACAACACAGCAGACCACACAGAAAAATGAAGCAAATACACAGAACTTGCAAGAGAACTGAAACTAATATGGAACATAAAGAAAGTCAAGATGATACCAATAATCGTAGGAGTACTAGGAACAGTCCTGAAAAACCTGAAAAAAAGGCTAAGAGAAATTGAAATCAAGGGGAAGACTGAGACTATACAACGGACGACAATGATGAAAACAGCTGAATTCTAAAGGAAAATCCGCGAATGTGAAAACTAACCCAAAGGAGGAGGTAATTCCTGGGAGGATGATCTCATAACAACAGAACAAATACTACACTAGCCTAAGGAGGAGGTAAGGCCTGGTTGGATGGTCTAATGAAAACAGAACAGATACTACAATACTCCCCCAATATAAAAAGGAGAAGGTAATCCTGGGGAAGATGATATAATGACCACAGAACAGATACTAAAGTAACCCTCTTAATTGAGCATCGAAAGATAGTACATTAGTCTGAAATAGTATAGTAAACTGAATTGAGCATTAACAGATAGTCCAATAGTACAATTAATAAAAGCAATAGTATAGTTTCAGCTTCAAACAGACAGATACCAAATCTGCATTCGTAATAGATAATAATAATACTATTAATTATATATATATACTGTTTTTTTTTAATTTTTGGATACGTGTTTCATAAAAAATATTAAGATCACATAATAAAATACAAACATTACATAAATACATCTTTTTTGAACGAAGTGATCTTTTTTTTGATAATCTACAAAAAACGTAGACATAAAGGGTATTCCACATTAGTTCAAAGTATTAGCATGAGAGAGTAAGTAACTACGATTAATGTATTTACGTATTGTTTTTATTAACAAAAAACATGTAAGCAAAAATAGCTTACACATTTTTTTGTTAATAAAAACAATACGTAAATACATTAATCGTAGTTACTTACTCTCTCATGCAAATACTAAGTAGCATATTTTTTTCCACAAAATTTCACAAATATTTTTCTTCATACTAGCTATAAAGCGGTAATATGGAAATTGACATACCCAGGTACTGTACCAACTACTACTACTACTACTACTACTACTACTACTACCACTACCACTACCACTACCACTACCACTACTACTACTACTACTACTACCATCATCATCAAACACTTCTGCCCCACTCCACAAATAAAACGTGGTGCCAGCAACATCGGTTGGTATCACAGAACATAGTCATGAAGGATCTAGGAAGATGGAAGGACCGAAAAGGGAAAGCATTATTCAGACCTCCAATGTAAGAAAGTACTGGAATCTTGGGAAAGTTAATTGCCACTCAAATTCCAAAGAAAGTCAACGGTTGTTATCAGCAAGAAATCAATGTTAAACGGCTGTTGCGATAACAAAAACGAATAACATAGCCCCCCCCCCATATATATATATATATATATATATATATATATATATATATATATATATATTGACTAGTGTCCTTGTCTTGGTTAGCCGCCGACTCGCTATTTACAAAGTTAAATTCCTCCTTAATTATTAGCTAATTCCCTATGGCCGAGGGGTTAACGCTCTTGACTGTGAATCAGTGGCGATTTGTGATCGGAGTTCGAGCCCGCCAACCGTTGAGAATTAACTTCCTGCACTGAAGATTGCGTTAGAATGAAACATCGATGTCTGTAGGTAATAAATAATTAATATTTATTTATAAATATATATATATATATATGACATTTTTTCTCTATTTTATCATCCTGATGAAGTCTTATAAATAAAGACGAAACGTTGATGTACACATAAAAAACATCCATTTTTTGGTTTTCCTTTTTCATTTTCCCATCACGTCGGATTACCTTCATCCTTCTCTTCCCATATATATATATGTATATATATATATATATATATATATATATATATATATATATATATATATATTACTTTTATTCACCCCATCAAACAAGGCATATTGCCATTGAGACGTAAGTGGGTACTGTGATAGGGGACAGATCTATAGAGGTTAACCTAAGTAAAGAGTTGTGCAACACAGTGTTTGTTCACATTACATTTAAGTTTCTGCATGTTGGTACAGTCGGGAAACACAGAGCAGGGAAAGAATTACAAAGACAAGCTGTCTGAGGGAAGAAGCTATTAGAGTAAAATGTTTTCTGGCATCTGGGTACCTTTACAGTGAAGGGGTTAAATTTTGTTGCTAGTTGGGTTGACCGGAAGTATTTACATTGAGGAGGGGGTACAAGTGCAGTAAGTTAATTGTAGCATATTCCGTGGAAGTACTTGTAATACAAGCACAGGGATGCAACATTGGCACTAGAGGCTGCAGCTTGATAGACAGTGCGACACCTATCAGGTTAGAGACTGTCTTTTTTGCGGCCTGTCCAAGAGAGAGAGAGACTAGTGGTTGGTGCACTAGCCCAGATGTGGCAACAATGCTCCATGCACGGACGAATGGTGGCTTTGTAGAGATATAGCATACTGGCAGGTGTGAGAAGTTTTTTTTTTTTAGCTCGGTAGAAGGTGCCCACTTTCTTTGCAGCAGACTTGGCAGTATCTTCAATGTATTTGTTCCAATTCCTGTTTCTGGTGAATGCTAGACAAAGGATTTTTAATGTTAGACTCTCGGAGAGGGTAATACCAGTCATTGCAAACGGTTATTAGAATGGTTTCTTATAATTGTTAAAGGAAACAAGCTTTATCTTGGTTGCATTAAATGTAACCATCCATTTAATGACCACATTTTACTAGAGACTGGGGGTCATTTTCTACAGAAATTCATTGCCTTGGATATGTGCATGTTTGATTTGTGGAGCCTATTAGCTTAGACACTCTTTTTGCATCCTGCCCAAGAGGGAGAGACTAGTGATTGTGGTGCACCAGCTCAGATGTGGCAACAATACTTCATGCATGAGCGAATGGTGGCTTTATAGAGATATAGGATACTGCCAGGTGTAAGAAGTTTTCTAGACCGGTAAAGGGAGCCTACTTTCTTTGCGGTAAGCTTGGCAATATCTTCTGTGTACTTATCTCAGCTTATTCCGTGGAAGTCCTTGTAAAACAAGCACAAGGATACAACATTGTGGCGATGGGACAGAGGCTGGAGCTTGGTAGACAGTGTGGGACCTATAAGGTTAGTGACTCTTTTTTTCACCTTTTCCAAGAGAGAGAGAGAGAGAGAGAGAGAGAGAGAGAGAGAGAGAGAGAGAGAGAGAGAGAGAGAGAGAGAGAGACTAGTGGTTGGTGCACCAGCCCAGATGTGGCAACAATACTCCATGCATGAGCGAATCGTAATAAAGATAATACAAATTCTTCATCTTTTTTTTGAGAATATTTCTTCAATATCCCAAGACAAGTTTAATCAAATTCCAGAGAATTCTATTTGTTATAAATATTTATTGATTTTTTTGCTCCTTCTCATCAATGACCTGATTTCTTTGGTGTTTATGGAATTCCTAAAATACCAACGTCTTTTCTATGTTTTATCTAATACTTTCTTAGAATATTTTTTTTCAAAATAGATTTTCAAAGGATTTTCTGCGAATATTTTTCCCTTTGGATCTGTATTTAGTCATAAGCCGAAAAGATTAATAACAGATTCTTTGAATTGAAAAACAATGACTGCGAATATTGAATGTCGATTTAGGAACGAATGACAAATGTCTTTTTATATTAAACTAGAAGATTACCCGTCCCAGGAAGGGTAAAATTAACTCCCCGAAAAGAACAGCTTTGCACCACTTCCATGTCCTCTTACAACGATTAAAATCAACATATAATCATACTAAACCGTATGTCTAGAATCCTTATTCTAATTTTGATCAAAATACATTACATGATTCTGATTCTAGAAAATCTCTAACATTTATGGCTTAAGCTTAAGGAGCCTTAAGAAGAAATTAAAATTCAGGGAATCTTGTTTAGTTGGTGTCTAATGACTATGGATCAAATTTAATGCAAATCTGAAATATTTGAATTTTCAAATGGGAAGTTTTGATCATATGCCTGCTAAAACCCTTTAAAATACTCAACCCCTCTCTTTACCCCCTTTTAAATAAAACTAAATTAAACTAAATATGTGAAAATTTAGATACCTCATATCTGAAATAGCATTTTTATCAGTCTGTCACATTTGAAATAGTATTTTAATCAATCTATCATGTATAAAATAGCATTTTTATCAGTCTGTCACGTTTAAAATAGCATTTTAATCAGTCTGTCACATTTGAAATAGCATTTTAATCAATCTGTCACGTTTAAAAAAGCATTTTTATTAGTCTGTCACGTTTAAAATAGCATTTTTATCAATCTGTCACGTTTAAAATAGCATTTTTATCAGTCTGTTTCGTTTAAAATAGCATTTTAATCAGTCTGTCACGTTTAAAATAGCATTTTAATCAGTCTGTCACGTTTAAAATAGCATTTTTATCAGTCTGTCACGTTTAAAATAGCATTTTTATCAGTCTGTCACGTTTGAAATAGCATTTTTATCAGTCTGTCACGTTTAAAATAGCATTTTCCTCAGTCTGTCACGTTTAAAATAGCATTTTCATCAGTCTGTCACATTTGAAATCGTATTTTCTATTGCTAAATGCAGATTAAATGGACGCATCTTAAGAACTTATCCCACAGGAGACTTTTGAGACTTCTAGGTGGATCCTAGTATGTTCTGGTCGTTTTTAGAAGGACAATCTCCCAGGCATTACCTCTCGTTTGGCACCCTCAAAGGAGAATACCGACGGAACCGATCATATAAAATTTTTCACTTATCCAGAGGAGATAGTTCTGGAGACTGTGCAGGCGAATGGGTGGTCTGTGCGATGGAAGATGAGCCTGTCTTCGAAGAAGTAGTGATGGAAGTATTCAAGTAACGCATTGGAGCATTACGATATTGCTCCACCATGCTGATAAATCATAGTATCCATGGTTAATCTTCATAGATAGATAATGTACCAATTAATATACTTATGATCTATTTTCTTTTGCATTAGTTTATCCACACTCGTGGAGTGATTGATACATTGTCCTGTCAGAACACTTTTGTGTGTGAGGCACTTCCGCCGAACTTTTTAATTGGCATTTTCCCACACTTTTTAAACAGGTGACAAGGCGACATATTCCTGTATCGCCCCTGAGTCCCCGATTTGGGCTAGACGACATGAACATCCCAGACTCAACCACATGTTTCTAGTATATGCGCATCTACCGACTCAACATATTTTAGTATTTATGTCTACGTAACTTTTTCCAGACCATGTCTGTTGTGTTGATGAAACTGTATGAATAAAATCGATTTAAATTGTAATGAAGAAGTTTGTCCTTATAACCATTGTCCTTATAACCATTGTCCTTATAACCATTGTCCTTATAACCATTGTCCTTATAATCATTGTCCTTATAACCAAACTGTGGTAACTCATATTTCTTCCTACCCAGCAAAACCTAGAAGATGGATATCTACACTACAACCTTTTTAAAAAGATTTTTACGGAAATCGCTCCAGACAAGGCATGAAGCCACTTGATTTAAGGAGCTAACAAGGACGAAAGATGATTATCGCAAAGACAGGAGATGTCTATTTGCCTAAGTCTTGAAAAGACCAAGGTTATAGATAGGAGGAAAACAGTCAGCAGGAAGAGAGTTCCACAAGCCTGCAGTTCTTGGTCAGAAGCTACTGGAATAGGAAGCTGTATTACAATGAGGTATCAGAACAGCGAATTGATGAAGACCAATAGACCAACGAGTCAAACGAGCTGGAACAAAGAAAGCAGGGAATAGATTACATAATTCTGAAGAACACATGTCATAATAGTATTTATAGAAAAGACTGAGACTAGCAAAATCACGTCTGTGAGAGAGAAGGTGCAAAGAAGAACATAGGGTGGGGCCAATCAAATTACAAATACGTTTCAGTACCTTATCAAGAACCCTCAAATGGGACAAAGATGCAGTAATCCAGATATAACAGTTCTCTATACATGGTCTGATTGTAGATTTGTAAAGATAGAGAATAGCCTCAGGTGTGAGAAAGTGTTTGGAGCGATAGAGAGAACCGTCTTTACGAGAAGCAGAAAGAGCAATGGATCTAATGTATGAACTCCAAGAAAGATTTGATGAGAGAGAAACACCAAATTGTTTCAGAGTCGATTTCTCCTCAATAACATAGCCATCCATGAGAATTTCAGGAAGAAAAGGAACACGTCTACGATTGAAAGACATAGGCTGAGTCTTAACAGGTTTAAACAAAACAAGTCATTTCGTAACCCAATCCACAACTGAACCCAGGTCAACTTCTAGATCAGCTGTATATTTCTACTGATCCGAGAGAGACGGGCGAGAAGCAACACCAGAATAGAGAGTGGTATCATCAGCATAGATGTTCATTTTCTGAACAATATTCCTCATACAATTAACGACTCTTCTTCTTTTCCTCTTCCTCAACACTATGAATAGATACATTTTAAATAAATTATCTGAAAGTATAAATCAGCGAGGGGATAACTCATAGTTTAATGAAAATGCTTAAACTCGTTTCTGTACATGCACTCGTCTGAATTAATAAAAACAAATAAAAACATTTTAAGCCAATCAGATGTATGTCTCTGAATTTATCAAATTTACTGTTTTGATCCACCCAGAGTAAATAAAAAGTCGAATTTTTTTTTTTAACAAGTTTGTTGAGCCCACATTGCCATCTCACTATCTTCCCTTTCCCTTTACGCACACATAGCCATTCTGACACTAATGCACACACATACACAATGCATGAACTCTTTCACCCTATCGTCTGCTTATTGAAAACAAATTTATAAACTTAACCACTTCATTACTTCTAACATTTCTCAATGAACTTTCCACAATGAAAACAAATGAACATTGACTCTAATTAATAACTTTCAATGAAATGTAATTCATGTAATTGAGTTAGAAAGTTTTGATTACAATTTTTAAGACCTGTGGATAATTTACGGTCCTTAAATTATCGACTCAGGCTTCCTCAATATCCCAGCTAATGAATCCCTTTTGTTCTGCAAAATATGAACAACCATTCTATGTTTTATTATCTATGTAAACTTCCATTTTAAACATATATAAATTATCTCTTTTTGAATTTATGCTTTGTTACTCATAGATTTGTTTGTGTTTATCATATAACCATATTTCCTGATCTCTCACAGTTGAGTATTGCCCCAAACTGTTTTCCTTAAAATGTTTCTCTAAAACTCGGCTCTCTCTCCTCAAA